>VZQC01004158.1:613481-735540 GCA_009823505.1 Rhizomys pruinosus
TTTTTTTGGTCTTTTTCGAGACAGGGTCTCCCTGTTGTCCCAGCTGTCCTGGAACTCATTCTGTAGACCAGGCTGGCCTTGAACTCACAAAGATCCGCCTGCCTCTGCCTCCCAAGTGCTAGGATTAAAGGCGTGCAACACCACGCCCGGCAAAATGTGGTTCTTTAAAAACGCATTAATCTCCTTCATGAGGAGGATTGTCCTCATAAACTTATTCTTCTCTCAAAGATACTACCTTGAGATACTTTTATGATGGAAACTAGGTTTCAATATTTGAATTTTGAAGGAGCACAAACATTCACATCCTAAAGCCTTTATATTTGGACCTGATTTCATCCACTGAGGAGAATCAGCTATTCGTGTTGCTATCCATCATATTTCTATACACACGTATAACATGGCCACATCTAGTAGGTCTTGTAAAATTTTTGTATATCCAGAATGAAGGCAGGAGTGAAAACTAATGAATAGAGGAAAGGGGCTGGCATAGGAAATAAATCTGAACTGCTGAAATAGTGAGATTGCATTTAGAAAAATCAACAGAGGTAGAGGAGAAGCCGGGCTAAAGGCAAGAAGGAAATAAAGGCTTCAAACTTGAGTGCTCAAGTTCTGAGGCTGATGTGGACATAATGCAAACACGAGAATCCAGCACTTCAGACAATATGATGTAAATTATATGAATTATGACAGAGCTAGGATGAATATAGATTTTACTTCAATAGGCATGTTCAAACTGTTGCCTTCAGGATGCACTGAGGATCACTATGAATGTGGCCCAATGCAAATTCATAAAAACTTTATTTAAACATTATGATATTTAAGCATTTAAAAAAATAATCAATTCTGGAGTCCTTGAGCATGATCTTTGAACTCTGTAGATGATAATGGCCTCATGTTGCAGCATCAAAAGTTTGGATATACCTGCAATAGGAAGAAATAGTCCTCTGTTAGAAGTACCAGTAGAAACAGATGTAAGCCAGTGTGTGAATCAACAGTGGTCCCTCTCATGTGCAGGTGCCATGGGCTGGGAATTTCATTGAAGGCAAGGAAGAGAATGAAGACAACTACAACCATGAGTTGCATGGAGACAATGATACGTCTTTCTTTCATCACTCTTACACTAAACAAGTGTTTTTAATTGCTCCAAGAATTTGGTCAAGTTCTGAGTGACATCCCAAAATAATTGGCCTATCCCCTTACATTATTTTCATTATATAAAATTATAAAAAGAGATATCCAAATAAGAAAACTTCCAAATTTTTATTTTATAGATTTACAGATGTTTTTTGTACATCTTCAGTAAATGATGATACAAATATTCCATAATGATTTTGATTTAGGAGAAAAGTCCGTAAACTTGTTTCTATTAGTTTTGTTTGAATAACAACCTCCAATCAAATCCATTTTTTGGACACTGAATTCTTTTCTTTTCAATATACATGTTTGTTGAAATTTTAATGCGTTTAGTATGAAACATTTTCATCATTATAGCTTCTCCCTCATCCACACCCTCCATTATTCTTCCCCCCACACACCAGATTTTATCCATTCTGTTGTTTATGTAAAGGACTACCAAGTCAAGTTTGATATCTAGATGTCCCTCAGTGCAAGTTCACCCACTGGAGTCTAGTCAGCCTATCTAGAGTCTTTTGTTGTTGTTGTTGTTGAGGGCGTCACCACCCGGCTTAAAGACAGTTCTTAGCTATCATGTGGGTGCTGGGAATCTAACCTGGGTCCTTTGCCAGAGCAGTCAGCACTCTTAACCACTGAGCCATCTCTCCAGCCCCTACAGTCTCTTCTTAAGAGA
This sequence comes from Rhizomys pruinosus, assembly GCA_009823505.1. Lineage (NCBI taxonomy): Eukaryota > Metazoa > Chordata > Mammalia > Rodentia > Spalacidae > Rhizomys > Rhizomys pruinosus. The sequence goes on from VZQC01004158.1 coordinate 615,289, forward strand.
ATATCAACTTTCCCTCACCCAGTAGTAAACAGGTACCAGTAATTCTTTGGCTAAGTTTGGGGCCTGCTGCCCATTTCCCCAGTTCTAATTTGTGTTTTTGTCTGATTAAGTTTGTAGAATCTTATGCATGCTGATAACATTGCTGTAAGTTCATATGAGCAAGTTCTCAGAAGTAGGAAGACTCTGTTTTCTTATCCACGTGCACTAACACAAACTCTTCCAGTGTTCACTGAGCCGTGGGTAGGCGAGGTTTAATATAAGTCCTATCCATGGACACACACTCTTTAGTCTCTTCTCCACATTTATGCTAATTGTGGCCTTCTCTTCTGTGTATATCATACTCTGATGCATGAGGTAGCTCCACTGGTGTGAGTAGAAAGATGCATTAGTCTTCACTACCCCGTTATGTTTCATGAGCCTTAGGTGTAGAATTTCCATTGCAGGTGTGTCACTTAAACATATCTTGTACATTATTGAAATGTTTTACTTGATTAATAGCAAAAGTGCTTACTTAACAAAGGGCTTTTAATCCTTATTTCATTCTGAGTATGCAGTGGATAAACTTTGTATTCAGATTCTAGTCACAGCTGTGGCAGGCAATTAAAAATAGGAGAGCACAACTTGAAAGACCTGGCCATATTTGACTGTCTTCAGTAAAAAATTAACAGGATCACCCAATTTACATTGATTCTTATCCTTCTTATTTTATGCTAGAATGTGTGTGTGTGTGTGTGCGTGTGTGTGTGTGTGTGTGTGTGTGTGCGTGTGTGTGTGTGTGTGTGTGTGTGTTTCTGTGTCTCTGGGTATGTATGTGTGTTTAAGAAATAGAAAATACAGATAACTGTAAAGCATGCAATTTTTTTAGTTTCAGATTAGTTACATTATTATAAATGTATTGAACAATGAAAACCTGTCATATATTCTAAAGGCACTAAAGACAGAGCACAGACTTAAGGAGTTAAGTGTGCTTAAACATGATCATCTGGTGTTGCTAAGAAGTACATGTGAAGTGTGCAATCTATCAGAAAAGATAGCCTGGAAACCACATCCTGACAACTATTCTGGGAACTGACAGTTACAGATTATGGGCACATTACTTAGCTTATCTCTTTCAGGCTTCATTCATAAAAGTGTTGTTGGCTTTAACAGTGTTTTCTGAAATATTATTTGAGAAATAATTCAACAGGAATTAATTTGAAAAATAATTGCTTGGTAAACTGGGAATCTGGGAATATCTAAATTCGATAGTATATCTTGAAATTTCATAAGTTAAAGACTAAATAAATGGAAACTAATTAAGGTTTGGTGAGGACTATGTATTTAATAGAATTAGTTGAAAATGGAACATGCTTCATTTTTATTATTCTTTTAGAAACATTATAAATTACTTGATGTTCAATGTCTGCCTCAGTTTGAGTCTCTCATTGTATCTTTAAAATAAATACTGAAATAACATGTCAATTAAAATAAAAAGCAATTCTTATCAACTAATAAGCAAGGTCAGTAATGCATATGATTTTAAGTTATTTCCCTTTTACCAGGCACTAATGATTGCAGAAAGTGTGGAGTCTCTGTATTACTTCTAAATTGTGTTTCTGAGCGTGTCATTAAAATTCCTACATTCCTTTATTACACACTAGTTGGAGTCAGGGGTCACTGAATAGGATTTTCTGCCTGAGAAAAAGGAACCAGTTTGAAGACTAAGATTAGATTATTTCCTGTTGACCAAAGCCTTCCTTAAGAACAAGTCCACAGGTCGTAACCTAGTTAGATGTCATCTCTTGGAAAGTCAATGTTTGAATTGTTGTTTATATATCAGGAAAAAACCCAAGACTTTTCTAATCAAAGGGCACTGAAATCATCTTAAATATATTTTATTTTGATGTATAGAGCATGCCCATATCAAATATGCTATGCTAAATCTGCTGTTTTGTATGCCAACTTAAAATATTAATACAAAATAAAGCATAACTATATATAAACAGAGTTTAATAATCATCATTGAAGATAATACCCTTAATTATGTTCATCTCTAGAAATTATATATATGTATAAAATATTCCCTCCCTTCCTCACCAGATCTAATAGAAATTATCAAGAGAACATAAAAATATGAAGTGACAACAATATGAAATCTAAAAATATTTGTGCCTGGGGAACACTCAGATATTCAGAATTTTGTGCTTTCTCTAAACTGTGGGATGAACTGATTGGACTGCATGATAGAAGCATTTGATGTATTCCCTATATTACTGCAGTTTAGCGGTAGTTCTGGACAAAAGCCTACTAATAGCACTTATGTAAGAGGGAAACCATAGGCAAAACCTAAGCTAAGTGGGATCAGGACTCCAGAAAGAAGATAAATACGGTAACCTTGAACAGTATGATCAAGGCTAGCAGACCATGCTGACAAGCCTCAGTTAGGCACTAATGGGCTACACAGAAATAGTACTCACCTGTGACTTCTTTGACCCTGACATCATCTTGGTTCTGCAGCTAAGATCTTTGATACTGCAAAGTCTGTTCACAGTAACTATATTTTTCTCCTTAATAGTTCAGGAAAACTCACCCCCAGTGTTTGACAAGATACAAACTATGTCATCTTTCCCATGATTAGCAATCAACAGCTTCAACTAGTAAAATTTTCTTTACAAATAGGTCAAAGAAAATGTTACCATTCAAATTAAGATTTGTATTAAAAATATAGATCCTTGACAGCTAAGAGCTGGTATCTAGGGCTCATGTTTCTAAAAAGCATAAAAGAAACCCACTGTAGCCTTATAGACAATAATCAGGTCCAGGCACTAGGGGACTGTTATGGGAAAGACCCACCACACCACGCCATGACTATTCGCTGAAACAAAAGGATACTGTTGAACTGAAAAAACAGCAGACTAATGCCCCCCCCCATATCGCTGAACTTCTCCTAAGAGTGTCCAACTGAAAAATAAAGAAAGCTATGTTCTTAATCCTTTCTTGGAATAAGGCATTCTGAGCACAAATACTGGAAGAGAATCCATCTCAAACCTTATTTCCTAGGTACCTCATTGTGTCTAAAGCAACAAATTAAACCTAAGAGGTAAGGTTCTGTATATTAAAGCCAGTCAGCTTTGATACCACTATGAATTATCAGAGGATGTGCTCATTATAGACCTGCAGAAGCCCCGTCTATATAGTAGGCACAAGGATTAGAACAGACTAATATTAGACTTGAAAAACAGTCTGCCTCAACTGTTTCCATACACTGGGTAATGCTTCCCAAGAAATGGGACATAAAATATGCAGGTGTCGAGGACCTCAGCTGTATGTCATTTGGACACCCTGGTAAGCCTTGGAAATTCTGAACCCCACAAGTCAAGACTCTTCAGCTACAAGGAATCATATCAGTTAATCTAGTTTGCCACATATTTTCCAAGCTTGCCATGATATGACAAGGCCTTATGAGCCCAGATCTAGAAAAATACGCACATTTCAAGCAGTACCAAATTTCTGTGACATGCCCAGTGGATATCTGAACTAAAGATCTAAGTACTGCCGGGCCTGGTGGCACATGCCTTTAATCCTAGCACTTGGGAGGCAGAGTCAGGCGGATCTTTGTGAGTTCAAGGCCAGCCTGGTCTACAGAGTGAGTTCCAGGACAGCTGGGACTTCAGGAAGACCCTGTCTCAAAAAGACCAAAAAAAAAAAAAAAAAGATCTAAGTACTCTGCATGTCTTTATATCTCTCAATATTTCAGCTATCCAGCAATACTCTCCAATTTTCTTTTCACTCCTATTATCTTGCAAGTCTTCTAAATAAACTTTGGCATCTTAATCCATAGAATAACCAAGTTTCAAATGCCTTAATTATTGGTTGGAAATGTCATCATTACTACACTCACCACCATCAACCCCATGTCAATATGAATACATATAAATTATTGAGTAACTATTGTGTCCATATTTTAAGTTAAAAATGTAATGCTAAACATGCAAATATGTGGTATGCACAGTTCAGGGCAATTATCCTCATGTATTGAGAAGGTCTATTAATATTCATACAAGTTAGTCTGATCTAGTTGAGAGTAGCTGTGTCTGATGAACCTTCAATTCAGAATTCTACACATTTTTATTCTTCATTTAATGTTTTCCACTTATTTTGTAGACTCTTGTGTGATTTTTCAACATCTTCAGATCTGATTTTTGTGCGTGCTAGATATAACAAATTCTGTTTTCAATTTTTATTTTAATTTTTTTTCCTTCATTCACTTATCTTATAATATCTGAATAAAATTAAATTATTTCCAAACACTTCAGGTCAGGTTTGATAGTGTGTGCATGTGTGTGTGTGTGTGTGTGTGTGTGTGTGTGTGTGTAGAGGAAGAGAAACAAATAAAATGAACACAATAAAGAAGCCTCTAGAACTTGCTCATCTTCATTCTATCATCACTTCCCTCTTCTTCACAAAGAAACTTCTGTTTTCTTGATAATTTCTCATTCCATCCTTTAGGGTTTCCATTGAAAGCGTCTAAATATTTGTATTTGTTATCTGATTTTTTTCTTTTCTTTTAAGAAGTTTGACAATGATCTAATCTCATTACTTAACAAATTCTACCCTATTTCCTCAAAACAATTATATCCATGACAACAAACCATACAAATGTGAAGAACTTTTTTAAAAAAATGAATGAATTGTAAAGACATGGTAGACTTCACTGAATTGAAAAAACTTTGTTTCCCAGAGGTAGAAGGAATGTATGTTCCATTTAAACTTTTCAGACTTACACTGGAACTTATTGTGACAGATTTGAGAGATTTATAAAGTAGAAGTTATGTTTAGATTTTTTATTTTATAAAACCCAAATATAAACTGATTAATTCCATGCCATTTTCTTCCATATTCTTCTATTCTACTCTCTCTGTTCTAGTTTCTGTTCCTGGGCAGTAGCTACTTGTTTTCCACTTATGATATTCCCAACATAGTGTTTCCAACAGAACAGTTGCTCCATTAATCTGAATTCTGTTCTTCTTACATTTTCTGTTGAAGTAACTCATATTCCTAAGGGTTTTTCTTCTTTCTGATCTAACACAGTGGTTTTATTCCCCACACTTATATCTTGACTAGCATCATTCACAATTCTGGAGTTCATTGTGTTTGTAACTTAAAGACAATGCCAAATCCAAGTACGTTTTAAAAATACTGAGGGTTCTGTAATTGTATTTCTGTATAAACATGTTAAGCCTACTCTTGGGAACATTATTCAAGCCCATAGCTCTCTCTCCTGATATTATTCCACAATGTTCCCTCCATGTGTGAAGTCCCAACTAATTCTATCCAGACACTTCTGCTCACATATCTTTTTCACTTACCTACTTGCTTATGTTCCATTTTAGAAGTAAGACAAAATGAAAACATAAAAGCCTTTTGAAAAAAATGTTCAAGCTTCTGTCCTGAGCTCCCTTGAGAATTAGGGCACAAAAACCTACAGATGTTGTTTCTTTGAAAGATAAAAGGAGATATTGTTACCCCACATGGTAAATAAATTATAATAAATCTAAGGCACAGAATAAGATGGACATTTGCAGGAGACCAGAGAGCAAGTTTGGAGAGCATGAGGATCAGCCAATTGCTCCCTAATGTCAAACCAAGATCAGGAGAAATAATCATTCTGGCATCTGATGGAAGAGGTTAAAGGTCAGAATTCAATGCCTCCATAGTCCGATTTCCCAACTTCATTGAGCAGGTGCTTAATAAGGCACGATTATTTGTTATGTTTTAAACAGTTGAGAGCAAAGTATGATGTGGAATGATTCCCAGCTCTATGATTCTGGTGAGAACATTGTAACCTTTTTGTTAAGGACAATTATGTGGAGGTCATCACTTTGTCAGAGTCAATTTCTCTGCCTAAGAAAAATACGGAATGCAAACATATCAGATTACATGGAACTAGTAATGTCATAGAGGACTCTTCCCTTGATTACAAAGGAGAACAAGTCTAAGGTCAGCAGAAAGAGTCCTAGATGCCTGGGTGATTAGATAAAACATTTCACTTCAGCTTCTAGGAGCAAAGCCTGTGAAAGCTGGCAAAAGTTTTCAAGCAGCCAGCAGGACTTACCCAGAAGAAGAAACTGAACAACAGTGAGAGGGAGCAACCTTTTCACAGCAAATGCGATTACTTCGGACGATAGGAAGTTTGAATTAATTAGAACTTCTGTAAGCATAACAAGAATAGCACAAGGGATTTAAAGAGTTGCTCAGTAGGCCCATTTCCTTCTTTGTATTTTTTCTTTCTGCCTTGAAAATTGTTTAAGTCAACAAATTTAACACTTAACTGCTCAGAAAGAGTGTGACATTTGCTTCCCAGCTTCTGCACTTAGTGGTGGACTCCCACTGGAGCCTGTTACTTAATTGTACTGTTTTGTATTACAAGTAACAATACACAATTATGAAAATTTCTAGTGACAATCTTTGAAACATCATACATAGTTTGTGGCCCAGGGTAGATTTTGATGAATTTAACACTCTGTAATTACCATTATTGTTGATATATGTAAACCTCTTTAGTAAAATTACTAGAGAACACAGTTATGACATGGTCTTGTCCTGTATAATGTTAACAGGAAGGTTGAAGACATAACCATTTGTTGAGAGGTTCACTTGCATGTAGAACACTGATCTCCAAGATGTCTGACAGTAAGCCGTATTGTATGGTATTTGTGCCTTTGTGTTTTTCTGTCCATTCTGTGATGGCTTGTAACACACTTTAACAAAATAGATAGCAGCCCTGACAACCACACATGTACCAGGCCTCAGTTCAAGAAAACTCAGAAGTTTTATGACTAAGCTTTTGGGGGATCCTAAAGTAACATGCAATCAAACTGGTAACCCTGTTAAGTACCACATGGAGAGTGAAGTGCAAAGGGGAAAACCTTGGGATTACAGAGAGACAGGGACTATAGGGGAGGTCAGCATTGCACCGCAGCTAGAGACATAGGAAGAGTATACAGGAAAAAATTGCATTACAGGAGAGTTAGGGACTGGGGGGACAGGAGAGGACACACATGGATTTCAGCACTCAGCTCACAGTTGGTAGCTAGCTGCCTAGGGACCATACTAGGGTCATGCCACCCCCAGTAGCTCCAGTTCACCTTCTGTGGGAGACACTGTGGCAAAACCTGAATCAATATTACAAAATCAACTCCCAGACTGAGAGACATAATACATTGCTTGTGTTTTAAGTCACCAATTATAGAAGACTTTGCTTTACAGTAGGGTAAAACTGAAATAAGCAAGGCAAAGTAGAGTTGTGGTCCTCATTGAGCTAGCCTCTGGCCAAGGCTAATGATCAAGCACTTGAAAATAGCTATAATGGTGGAAATATTGCACTTTGAGTTTTCAATAATTCAATTATCTTTGAAACTGAAGCAATGTCGATTATTTTTCCAGGTAAATAATTTTACAAGGATGATAACATATATAAACTGATAATCTATTGTGTTGTTATTAGACTGCATTTCCATCAGGTACATGTGTTATTTCTAATATTACACATAAATACACATGTAGAAAATATTGTAAGATATCTTATTAATAATTTGTGTCACTTACATATTGTAATGGTAACATTTTGGTTACACTGGACTAAATACTATAATAGTTTATCAAAATAAACAATAATTTCACCTAATATCACTTTTTTTTTTTTTTTTGGTCTTTTCAAGACAGAGTCTCCCTGTAGCCCCAGCTGTCCTGGAACTCACTCTGTAGACCAGGCTGGCTTTGAACTCACAAAAATCCACCTGCCTCTGCCTCCCAAGTGCTAGGATTAAAGGCGTGAGCCACCACGCTGGCCTAATATCACTTTTTAAAGTTTTGGCTTCTAGAAAACTTTGAACTACATAGGTATCTTGCCTTCACATTTGGTATAGAGAATTAAATAGATTTGCTTAAAGTACATTTTAAAAAATAATTTCAGATACTGTATACCACCTGCACACAAACATACACACAGTCTGGTATAACTAGCCACTGACAATAGTGTTCTTCATGCGTTCCATGGATGAACAGAAGTTGCTACGCTACTACTGTTGACTAATGTTCATACTTTATTCGGATTTCCTTGTTTCTTTACTAATTTTCTTTCCTTACTTTAGTATCTCGATATTTTATGGTGTCTAGTCATTCTGTCTTATTTCTTTGGAAGGGAATTAAAAAATCAGAATAAGCCATAATAAAATGAATGAACAAGATAACTATGAGAGATGAGAAAGGAGTTGATTTAAGCACTTCTGACTCAAAGGGTAAGATAAGGCAGTGGTGACCATGGGGCAAAAATACTGAGTCACACTTGGAGAGAAGAAGAAATTTCCATTCTTCAAGAATGGGGAAAAAATAAACATGAAATAGAGAGAAATAAAAATGCAATTTTGTACAGGGTTAGAAACCTTGCAGATATAGCCTTTTTCTTAAGAATGTAAGATTCAGCAGGGCATGGTGGTGCAGGCCTTTAATTCTAGCACTTGGGAGGCAGAGGCAGGCAGATCTTTGTGAGTTTAAGGCCAGCCTGGTCTACAGAGTGAGTTCCAGGACAGCTGGGGCTACAGGGAGACCTGTCTCGAAAAGACAAAAAAAAAAAAAAAAAAAAAAAAAAAAAGAAGAATGTAAATTTATAACCACAGGAATTTATTGAGATTTATTATCTATCGGATTCTCAATATGGATTGAAAAAAATGTACGTAGGAAAATTTAGTTTCTATATTAAGATTTTTATTATTAATGATAAACAATAGAATATGAAAAAAGACTAAAACAGTATATTAATATACGATGTTTTGTAAGGGTTTGCAAAAGTAGCATGCACAGTCCTTTGAAAGGAAATTTTCTACAAGTCATCTGGCTTTTGAGAGAAAAACTACCAACTACAAAGTTGACATGATAGCATGACCCAGTAATAGTCCAAATAGCTCTCAACGTCTCAGGTTCTGAAATACTATTTGTCACTGACCCTGAATTGATTTGGCGTGGAGATCCGGTCCAAGCCAAGAAAAACCATAAAAAGATAAACTATAGAGAAAGGTATTAATTATATTGAGAATTAAAACTGTCAGACAAGATTTACATGGAAAAATTAGCTGGAAACCAATGCATTAAAATATTGTGGGGTAAATCCTATGTGGGACAATGGGAGCTGATTATTTCTATTGTTTCAATGTTTTAACCTGGAAATTTTCAGAAAAGTCTTTAAAAAATGAAAATGGAAAGTTATTCCTACATCAAAGAGTCTAAGGAAGCAAGTTCTGCTTAACCTGGTTTCTGGGGCACAATCAACTTTCTGGAATTCCTGTGAATATAGTCATTTTTCTTCCCTACCATGGTTCTCTTTAGGATGGGAGCCACATCACACTCAACTGTTTGTTTCTAGTACCTAATAAAGAACTTGCCACTGAGAAAACACAGTGAGCTTATTCCAGATAACTGAAGAAGAGTTGATTGTGGGAAGAAACATGGTATTAATTCAGAAGCTGAGAGAAACAATGTGTTTTAAACTAATTTGGTCCTTCATAAAGGAAAATAAAGGCAGGATGAAAAAGGAGAAGGAGGAGAAGAAATGGAAAATCGTATCCCATTTGGAATAATGTTCTTTTAAAAATCCATTTTAATGTTCATAAATATATACATATTTATGATAGCTACAATGTTCCCTTGTAGCAGCATTGAGCTCTGTATTCAATTAAATGGAAAGAAAGACAATTGCACAAGAGGTGGGTGGTGGGGGTGGTGAGGAGGTTTCTGGAGTGCCTGTGGTTTAGAGGCTTGGTTAGTATTTATAAATAAAAAATGGAAAAGAAGGTGTCATAAAATTAAACTCGGGAGGTCCAATGCTAAGTAAGTCACAGGACTGTCTCTATGGACTGAGTTAAGCCCCTTAACAACTTCTCTGTTTTATTCTCTCCATCTGTTTTACCAGACTATAGGGAGGATTATTTAGTTAATGTTGAGAACTATATTTATCTATTCCACCTAAGGTCTGCTATTTAATGATGAGAGAACTCTAAATGACTCAGTGGGAGTATCGCAGGGGTAAGCAACAGCATTATTGTCAGCTGAGTCCTTTAGAGACCCACAGGACAAAATACGATATGCAGCGCTCAGAGCATTTGGAATTGTTTTTCAATAATTATTTCTCCCTCTAACTCCCTCAAGTCAATTGGGTTTTCCACTTTGTGGGCTCGACAAGCAATTTGTTTTTTTATGACGGTGGAATTTTTGAGTGGTCTCAACATTATCCGGAATACGATTCCTCTAAACAGAAATTACAGTGCACAAGGTGCTGCAAGGTGATAACCTAGCTTTCTGCATAGCTGTGCAAAGGAATTCTGACCTTTAACTATTCACCAAGAGTTTTCTCTTTACCTTTAGTGAAAAGAATTACAATTTTTAGTAACTTGATCCTGCACCATAGGTTGGGAAAGCCCCCCAATATATACCGTTTAACTAGTTTTGTATAGGTTACATTTTTTAAGTGAGAATTGATATAATAATATATGCTGAATATTTCAGGGACGATCTGCTTTGTAATGCATCTTAAAGACTGCTTTTTATCAGAAATCACTAATAGATTATTTTCAGACCCATCAGAAGTCTGATCACAATGTGCTATGCAGTAACCTACCTCTGATTTCCTTTCTAAAATATGTGGAGCTTCTTGCAATCTGAAACTCAGCATGAGCCTTCCTATTTCAATAAAAGGACCACAGGGAAGAATATTTCAGTACACTTAACTGGAATACACTAGCACAGTCTCATAATTAGCCTAGCAAATAAAGTCTCTTTGGAAAGGAAACCTCTGTCTGACTGAAATCAATCAGTTCTTTTAGGCCAATAGGGATCATCAGGAATCATCTCGGAACAGGACAGCACCACATTACCTCACAACGGTGTTCCCCAAACACTGAATTGACTCCTCACTTGTTCCAAGGATCATGCCTAATTTTAATAAGACACTATTAAGAGGTAATTTAGGCTTTGGGCCTGGGGCGAGGCTCATGGACCTCAGTCAAGATCTTGGCATGTTTCCTTATTTTTAAACAACAGTTGACATGAGCTGAGTTTAGATATTCTCCAAGTAAATCAGGCCCTAGTCCCTTTGTGGGTTTAATTATACCCTTCAAAATATTTCTTTGTATTATAGTCGTTTTGATGCTAAATTCGAAAGGAATTCCACACATAATTATGTGTTCATAATTCAAAATTTGGGTGGTAATCTTGAAGAGCCTCATTTGAAAATGAAAACACTCATCCTTGATCTTTATTATCTTTTCAATAGTATTATTCCAGTAACTTGTACATATTAATTCAGGGGCTTAATTTCACATCAATATTATAAACAGGGTTAAGTCTGTGAGGAGTTCTAATGTGGAGAGTGGCATTAGCTAAAATGTTAAGAAAGAATCAGCCAGGGTTCACAAGGCATTTAAAAAGGTGGAGGTACCAAGGTTTTCTGATGTGGCTGCTTGTCATCTTTGCTGTCCTGCACTACTGTATTCTAGGAGGATGTATTTATTTCTCTGAACCAACACTGCTGGCCAGAAAGCCAGCTTGAGTTGTATACTTGAACATAAATTTCACACGTCAGCACCTTTCAGATTTTTCACCATTTTCTCAGGACCAGTCAGTCAGTCTTACTGTTTCTGTTCCCCATCACAGTGCATATGCTGTTCCTGCCTCAGTTCATGTGAAAGCCAGGCTAAGTGCAGGGTCTAAGGATCATTCTTTGCAGAGACCAACTTCCTGTATCAAGACTTACCTCAGTAGATTTCAGGATTTTGTTGGCACAAACAAATTCAACACTGATTTGACTAGTATGCATGTGTGTACAGTTTGTTTTCCAGGTAACATTGACATTTATTGGGTGCAATAATTTGAAATAGAGGCATTTTAATGTTCAAGCATTGTTTGAAGAATTTTCTTTTAAAATAACAATATCATGTATGTATTATGTGCAGCATGATAGTTTGAAGCATTTACATGGTATAGGACACCAAAACCAAATATCAAGCTAATACATTCCCTCACATAGTCATCATTTTCATGATGAGAACTTTTTGCATCCTCTTCTCACATGTCTCAAGAACCCAATGCATTATTAATAGCAATCACCTTGGTGATCAATAGCTTTAAAAACTTATTCCTATTCTCTAGCTAAACTAATTTTACTCTTTCATCAGTTCATCCCTCTGCACCAAGCTCCCATTTTCACCAGTCACAGGAAACCAGCATTCTATTCCCTATCTCTGTCTGAGCAACATATTTAGAGTCTACATATGAATGAAAACACGCTATATTTGTCTCTACACCCCTGGCTCATTTCACTTATTATAATGTCTCCTGGATCCTCCCATGTTGCCCCAAGTGACAGGATTTCCTTCTTCTCTTGGCTGAATAGTGTTTAATTAGTATATGTAAACTAAATTTTATTTATTTGTCAACTGATAGATGCTTAAGTCAACCCCATATTTGGTTTATATAATATCTTGCCTATAGGCAGCAGTACTACAGTGGACTGGATTTAAAGAGCTATCCATCACACTATGGTTGCATTTCCTTTGGATGTGTACCCTACGTAGTTCTTCTGCTTTTGACAACTGAGGAAACTGCACAGTCTCTATAATGACTGCAATCATTTATACCCTCGTCACCAGTATACAAAAGTTTTCTTCTCTCCATATTGTCCCAAAGATTCTTTAGTCTTTTGGCAAAAACTTCTTCCTCTTGTCAGTCATTTCGGGTTACATTTCCCAGATGATTAGTGATGCTGAAATTTTGCTTTTCACATACTGTCAATTTATATGGTTGATTTTGAGAAATTTTTATTTATACATTACTGATTTACAGTGCTTTTTCCTTGCTATTGAGTTTTTGTATATTTTGGATCAACTGCTTATTCTATGTGCAGTTTGCAATTAATTATCTTTCTCCTGCTCTGCCTCTTCCCTCTGTTTACTGTTCCTTTAGGGGAAATGTCAGTTTGCTGTAATCCCATATTTTGTGCTTGTTTCTGTTTGTTTGTTTGTTTAATCTATGCCTCTGAAGTGATACTCAAAGAACTTTTATTCAAATTGATTCATATTGATTTTTTTTCATGTTTACTCTGTTAGTGCCATACATTTGGATATCACATTTAATTTGGTAATCTGTTGTGTCAGTTTGTGTGGGTTAGACGCCGAGATTTATGGTGGGGCCCACTTGATACTGGGACGACCCATGTGGAAAGCACCCGCAGGAAACCACACCACGTGTACACAGGCTCAGGTTCAAAATGCTGAGAGAGATTTTTTTTTGCAAAACGTCTGGTTATATAGCAGTTGCCACTCAATTCTCGGGGCCAAATCCTAGACCTTTTTGTCACTATACCCGACCCCATGGGTGTGGCCAAGGAGATTCCATTGGCTTAGAATGCTACCCATTTTAACTAAGTTTTTGCACATCTCACCCTTTTAATTTTATTTTTTTATTTTTTCTGAGAGGCGGGGGAGCCCATGGGTGAGGCTAACAACCCAAAGGAACTGGAGTTTTGAATAGCCAGCTGCTCAAGTCTGTTTTGAGTGCTAGGTAGTGGCAGGGCAGGCCAAACCTGAAACTTTATTTTCACACTAAGGCCAATTAATATCCAAAAATATCCAACCATGAAGTGAACCAATTATTAAACACAAGTAATGAATGTAAGTAACATTCATGTAAAACCAATTAGCAAGTATCTATGTCCAAATTCTGAATAACCCAAGGTTCCCATAGTCCAGTTGGAGAAGCTTGTATGCACAAGCATGTTGATCAAATAAGAGTCTAATCTATATTGCTGTAGTCTCACGATTCACCGATTCACCCCAATCTCTCCGCAGCCCTTACATTCTACCATGTCTCCTCTTCCGCAATTTGTTCCCTAGGCTTTGGCAAATGCACACAAGTGGGTGAGAAGCAAAGCAGTCTATTTTCTCTGGAGATGTCATCTTGGACTCTAGTCTGTCCAGATTGTTTCACTTCATGGGTTGATAGCTTATCCAGGGTACCTTTTTAATCCTACTAACAAAGCACAAGCAATTAGATGTGCAGGCATTTAAGCAATACTATTATGGCAAGCTAAGCTGTGAGCATAGACACAGATGTTTGGATGGTATGCTAATCCACAAACTGTGGTTTCTTTATAAAAGATGAAAAGTTCTTACTGTGGCTTATAACATCTCCTAACCACTAGAGGACGTAAGCTTGTGGCATCAGCCATGAATTATTCCTCCAAGGAGAGAGCTAATAGCCAATTAGATTTGGGATATATATAGACACATGTCTGCCACTGTTGCACAGTATCTCCAGGCAGTTGAGGTGTAGCTGATACTGACAGAGGAGTCTTGCTTGACTCAAGGAGACCAATATTTTGCTTTATTGCTTTAGTGGCCTTTGGTAATGCTCTCTGGAATTTCAGAGGCCAACTGTACCTTAGCAAGTGACATCTCAAATCATTTTTCCATGTTTACACCAGGTCATCAACAACAGGGACTTACCGCCTTTCTCCTTGCAGATATTCCACTTATAGGCTAAAGCCTATATAATTTGGGGGGCTTGGATACCCTAGCCAACATCTCCTTAGCAGAATAATCCATTGCTGACATCAGATCTCTCCTATATTAATATATTTTGCTTAATTACACAGCTTATAAAGACTTTACTATTATATTTGGCTCTAAACAGAGAATTATCCTTTCACAATTCCTATGTCTATCAGTCAATTAAAGAAGGTAGTTATACCTGTTTTATAAGAAATCACCACTATAACAGCTCTAATTTATAATTAGGTAATGACTTCATTAACATAATATTTTTCTTTTTCCTATAAAAGGGAGAGGTAGGAAGGTTTCTCAACATCTGGAAGGTAAACTTCATTAGGGCACATTATAAACAGTTATCCCAAATAGAATTCAGAGAGATGCTCAGTGTCTGTGACTCAGGCAATCTGAGGTTCCTTTTTCTTTAATGTTCAGATGGGTCAGCCTCTCTGCTGGCATTTCCCAGTCCATCCTGCACAGCCAAAAGTTATACATTTTCAGGCATTTAGATTGGTGTTTTTACCTGTGGGAACATACAAATCTCCTCCCATTGTTAGTTTCAAGATCTCAAAATTGAAAATTCATCAAAAGGAATACAGAAGGAATATTATACCACCTCCCTCTTTTTGTTTTTTAAATTTTTATGTTTTGACCTATAGATGCCTGTTGTATTACATATACCTATAAATAGGAACCAAGGTGTAAGTTTTTATCAAATTCACCCAAATTGTTTTTCAATTAGTGTCTGCTACTTATTTGGGAAGTGAACTTAAACTTAATTTCTTTAAATTGTCATACAAGTAAAGGAAAAATGTTACAAGGTGATAATGTATAACATAGAAAAACATAGAGACCGTTTGTGTACCTTAACCCCAAAGTTATTGTTGGAAATTCAATACAGATTACAAATAAAACAATTAACTTCTTATATTCCCAATTAGTTCAAATGTATTACCATTTTCACCAAAACCAAGCAAATTTAACTAATCTAAACATTTTTACTAAGTCTTAAAATATCCTATAGTATGTAGACAAAGTTTGGACAAAGTCAAATACCTGCCAAATAAATTTTACCCAATATACTCTTTGTTCTTTAAAACTATATGACTAGACTATGACTTCAGAGAAATCAAGTCCATTAACTTATATGGTTTAATTTGTATTTCTGTATAAATCTCTACTGAAATACCTCTCTATATAAATATATGTTATTTTTGATACTTCAAACCTTACAAAGTGGATTTTAATAACTATCTTCCTCCAAGCTCTTGGTGAAAACCTGCTTTAAGGATTTTTCAATATCTAGCTCTTAATAAAAACAATAATTTTACAGTTCTTATGCCCATCAGTTAATTAAAGACTGGCTAGATATGCTCCATGAGATGTTGTGACCATCATTACCATGTTGATTTTTTTGTTTTTTTGTTTTTTTTGGGAGCTTCTAGGAAGCTTCCTTTGTCACAAACAGGTGTAATGCAGTCCTGCTAAGGGAAGGGGGACACACAGTGCCCACTTTATGGACATGGTGGGGAACTGGCCTCATTGCGTAGAGGTCAGTTGGTCACTCCTGTGACCTGACAGGAGAGGTAACTTCCTACTCAGGTCCTTAGCCTGTGACAACGAGACACGTTTCCCACTCTTGGCCGTGATTTTGCACCTGCCCAAAGTCAGGACAGGAATTTCACACCAGCTTCCCAGGTTGGTGGTCCACAACGGGAGCCTTTTTCCAAACTAACTGGTAACCCAAATGAAATGCAGGCCTCAATACCAGCTACCCACTCGTCATCTGAACAAAATGCACTCTTGTCTTAGCCTGTATGCTCCCAAAAATTAAAAAAAAAATGGCAGCCGCAAATTCCGCAATGATGTTAACTGGAATCAACATTGTTTTTATTTTCTAAATTTTTAAATTTTTATATTTTTTATTCCCAAAGACCCAAAAACTTATTAACACTTTAATACAATGAAAACCTGGTTGTATCTTTGTTTTAGATGTTGAAAGAGCGTAACCAGTAGGTGGCAGTGTAGATCCATTATTTAAAATTTTTTAATAGATAACCCATAACCTTTGTTGAAATTGAATTATGTTTGGCTGTTTAATATAAATTTGCATCTTGAGAAGGAGGGGTCACGTTCTAACTCAGAGGCAATGTTTTTACTGGTATCATGGTTGTTAACATTAAAATACACTTACAAAACAAGTACACATCCATACACATGTGTGCATGCACATACATACATACAAACATAGATACATACATACAAAAGATTTGTTAGGTTGATCTGCAAGAGAGGAAAGCCATATTGTTTGATGTCTAATGAGAAACATGAAATTTTTATAATTTGTTATAGGGTTATTTTACATAATTAGAATAAATGTCCTAGTAATGCACAAAACAGCTGAAATCCATATGCCACTTCTTAGGCCCATTCCCAACCATTTACCTTTAATGAACTAACCCTAAAGTCCACTCCTATTCTTTCCCTATCCTGTCCCTTCTGGTTAACTATGCCTAACACAATATAAACCATTAGCAGGAAAGCCAAACTTCCACCTCCAAAGAAGTCAGCCCAGAATATAAAGATAAGCCAGTTACATCAGCTTCCATATATGTTGCTTGTTTTGATAGTCAAATATAGTTCATATCAATAACATAGATTCTCCAGTTCTACTTCTCCTAACTCCATCTTTCTTATGACAGTGACCAATAACCTGAGCATATCCAGTATTTATTTTTCTTAGTTACACAGTTTCCTACTGTAGTAACTGTTTTTGAGTCTTTGCCAAATGCAAGCAATGATTACTGATTGCCTGTAATATAGACAGTTTCAAATAAATAGCCCCTCTTTTCAGTTTCTAGTTCCACAATGTACTTTTCTTTTTCTTTTTGTGACAGACTATGTAGTGGAGGTTGGCCTTAATCCTGTCTCTACCGCCTGGGTGGGCATCAGGATTATAAATACTGAGATTGTATGTGCATGCCATCATGCTCAATTGTTCACACTATGTCGGGATAGGTATTCTGTTTGGCTTAAGCACTGCCAAGTTCCATGACCACCGCCCAGCAAACTTCTTTTAGGAGCCAGGATGGGTGGATCCCCTGCTCTCCGCAGATCTATTTACCTAAAACACACCTGGGAGTTCCTTCGCCCCCTGTAGGAGCCACGTTGCTTCTCACCTCTCTTGCTCTCCTTCACGCCCCCCATGCCACCTCAACTCCCATTCCCACCTCAGAAGGTCCTGTATAAAGACCCTCCATCCCCAGTGGATAAAGTTGAGTTAGTCCCTCTATTCCCTCAGAATCTCTCCGGGTTAGTTCATTTACTGACCCTTACTAGCTCACTCTCCCTCTCCTGGCTCCTGCCTCAGCCTCGCCTAGGCAATCATGCTGAGGAACTTACAGTCTGCTTGTGGGAAGAGAGAGGAAAAAAGGGCAAAAACATTACATTCTTAAAATTTTTGAGCAATTTATTTTATGTGTTTTATGTGTATACTTTTTTTTTTTTACATGCGTGTAAGTACACTTACAAGTGTAGTGTGGATAGAGGCCAGAAGAAGGTTTTGGATCCCTGGAGATACACAGTTGTTAGCTACTATGTGGCTACCTGGAACCGAATCCAGGTCATCTGGAAAAGTACACAGTACAACTAACCATTGAGCCATCTCCTCAATCATCAAAATATATTCTCTTTTATTAAAATATTAAAAATATACGTGTGTGTGTGTGCGTGTGTTATGCTTGCATATATACAAGTGAACCAGAGCCAATCAGTACCTACAGAGGACAGAAGATAGTTGTTAGCAGCCATGTGGGTGCTGAGATTAAAACTTGGGTGTTCTGCAAGAGCAGCCAGTGCTATTAATTGCTGAGCCATTTTCCAGCCTCATGAATATATTTCTTTTTTTTAAATTTATTTATTCTTGTATGTGTATGAATGTACTGTCTGCATGTAGGTTTGTGCACTCGTGTCGTGCAATGCAGCGGAGGTCAGAAGAGGGCGTTGGATTCCCCTGGAACTGGAGTTAAAGATGGTTCTCAGCCGCCATGCAGGGGATCGAACCCAGGTCCTCTGCAAGAGCAGTCGGCGCTCTTAACCGCTAGGCCATCTCTCCAGACCGAATATATTTCTCAATGTCTAAGTATATGAAAGGTTCAATGAAAATGTATTTGTACAAGAATTTCTTCTAATTTTAATTAATTCATACTTTAAATGTATTCTTAGGCACATAAACAGTCTGATTCCATCCATTATTTACCTTCAAAGACACTCATCAAAATAAACCTCCAACAATGAAGAGAATGCCAGTAGAATATCAGTGGACAAAATATCTCAATGCATTTCTAAAGCCCTGAAGATCATGATCACTAGAAATTCACAAAGAAGTTTCATAGACAGAGGCAGAAACATTTATTTTCTATAGGAAACAACCAGCTTTGCTAAGAGAAGTAGAAGATGCAATGTGAAATAAAGGACTTTATTCTGGGGTTTCATTTTTCCTGCATTTGCAGAACTCCATAACCTCACCAGACAAGGAGTTCCAATTAAGTATATAGAGTTCTTAATCTGCATAGTCAAATGAGGAATCCCAGTTCTGAGTGAGGTGGTGTAAGACAAGGCAGTGTCAAAATTCCCTAAGTAGCAATTAGAAAAAGCTTAATAAATTACAAATTTCATCTTCTTTTTAAATATTTATTTATTTATTTTTGGCTTTATTTCCATATTCTTTTTTCCATTATTATTATTATTAAACTTTTTCCATAGGTCACACATCATTTCTTGATTGAATCTAGAGTCGCTTCCCTTTCCATGCCCCCATCCCACCCAAGTCCCTGCACTCTGCCATACATATCTTGCAACTTTTTCTGAGTCTTTCCAGAGTACTTTTTCAGTTCTTTTGCTGATGTTCTCTCCAACTTGTTTTGCTACATTATATATACATATATATGTGTGTATGTATATATATATATATATATATATATATATATATATATATGTCAGCCTCCTCAGAGTGTAGACTGCCATTGTTGGACTACCTGGGCTACATCATGGAGGCCAGTACAGGGGATCAAGACAGGATGTGTGCTTACTGGACTTCATTTTGGGGGACCATCGGAGGGAAAGACTGCAATGTGGAGCAAAAGTACAAGATTGATTGTTGTTTGGGATTGCCAAGGAGGAACTTTGAGCACTTCCTTAAGGAAAACATGACATATTTTAGGGAAGGAAAAAAGAATCCTCCAATTCAAGTGATATGTGTATGTATGTATGTATGTATGTATATATTTATGTATATATAAATTTCATCTTCTTAAAAGCATCAGAGAACTGTGTACTGAAAGAAGACTTAATGGTAAAATTCCAGACTAGATATGGGGTCTCTCTCATAACTTTTTGTGTCTGTTAGCCAAAGGAATGCAGTTTAAAGCAATTCATACTTTGATCTATTTATATGATGCTTAAATAGACATTTACTAAAAGAAAAACTTCTAGATATTGGTTCATTTACTAATAACATTCTACTTAGTTTCCTTGATGAATAGGAAAAGAGAAACACAGTATAGTTTTTTTTAGCAGTTTGTAATATAATTGAATTATTTGAGGGTTTTCAACAGAAGATAGAATCTGTAAAGAATTTTATAAAGTTTAAGGTAACAGGGAAGCTAAAATTTCAGTTTGAACTGCTGAATATAATCTCTGTCCATCTCAGTGTTTAGGAAGCAAATACCCTCAAAGAGTGTCTGCAGATAGGTGAAATAACAGGTAAAAACACTGGAGGGATTATGCATTGTACAGTTGTCTTTATATCCAGTTTTCCTTCCCCTTGAGGTAATTCCTGATTCTGCAGAGGCTAAGGAGACTGAGAACCTAGGCTTGGCAGAGGGCAGGTTGCTTCTCTCTGGACAGGAGTTTGGGCAATACCATCAATTAAACAATCTACAGAACAGCACATTTCTTCTTAAACTCTTCAACAAGTGTGTTAGTTGATTAAAAAACTAAAGATTGAAATGAAAAGTGCTGAAAGAATTGAATTTCCTACTGAATTTCGGAAGAATGTGGACAAGCTATTATCAGGATGTCAACTGAAATCCTAGGGGAAGGGAGGTGGTTCAAACCCTACGACAAGGAAGAATATAAAATGGAATAAATCTTACCAAAAGCCACAAGCCTGCCCTAGCCCAATATAGACTGCATTATAATCACGAGCACTCTACTCTCTCTGTAAAGTCTTAATCTTCAGTGTCTAGTATGCTTTTAATAGTGTTCACCATCTAATAAAATAAGCTCATGAAAAATCATGACCACATGTTCATATTCAAGGTCCAGAAAAAAAAAAAAAGCAGGCAATAACTCCAGATCCATAGAATTACCTTGAAAACAAAACCTTTAAGCAAACACAATTCATCTTGTCATGGAATAAAGATAAAATGTTGAAATAATGCAGAGAATTTTACAAGAGAATTGAAATCTATTATAAACAATCAAAAGCTCATTGTAGAATTAAAAATACATTTGAAATGAACTACTTAGTGTATCACTAATTAAGAACAACTACAGGATAGCATTATTATTACATTTTTTGTGTTATCAGTAGAACAGTTGCCTAGCAAGCACAAGACCCTGGGTTCAAATACTCACAGAATTAAAACTAAACCTAGAAAAAAATAGACTGTAGAAGTAAGAGATAGAGGTTTACTCAAGGACAATGGAAAAGAAGAAAGCAGGGTTGATACAATACCAGAATATACAGAATTCCATTTGACAACTGTTTCTGTGAAGCCCATGAGATAAGAACAACTTTATATTTTTAAATGATTGGACAAAATATTAATAAAATAATATTTTTGACATTTTTTTTTATTTCCGTATGTGTATGAATGTATTGTCTGCATGCAAGTCTGTGCACCCGTGATGTGCAATGCAGCGGAGGTCAGAAGAGGGCGTCGGACTCCCCTGGAACTGGAGCTCTCCTGGAATTGGAGTTTCAGACGGCTCTCGGCCCGCGTGTTATTTTTAGACAAGAAATAAGGTATTTGGAAGGGGTGGATAAGGAAGTTATATATTTTTGTTACAACAATTTTTAGCCATGTAAAGTATAGCCCCAAATGATAAAAATAGTTAATACTCAATTATACTTTTTAATTTTTTATTTTATGTGTATGTGTATGAGTGTACTGTCTGCATGTAGGTTTGTGCACCTGTGTCGTGCAATGCCGCAGAGGTCAGAAGAGGGTGTTGGATTCCCCTGGAACTGGAGTTCTCCTGGAATTGGAGTTACAGACAGTTCTCAGCCGCCATGTGGGTGTTGGGGATGGAACCCGGGTCCTCTGCAAGAACAGTCGGCACTCTTAACCGCTAGGCCATCTCTCCAGCCCTTAATTATACTTTATATGCATGCACTGTGATCTAAATGTACAACCTTATTAATCCTTACATTAATCCTATATTTCAGATCTCAGGAAACTAAAGTTAGGAGAAACTGTATGAGTTTTCAATAGGTAAGTCCCTCTGGGAAAGATAGCTACAGCACTAAGCATTTTGCATACAATTAATGTAAAAAGTGAAAAAGTTAGGTAAATATCTCTGAATTAGTGTTATGATCGCTGCCAGTGTGTCTTGATAAATATTGTTCTAAAATTTGACTGACAATGAGGTTAAAATAGGAACAATTAAAAATATACAAACACTGAAATGTGGATTCACAATTTTGTTGACCATGGTTACAGGGTAAGGAGAGCTTTGCTATAGGGCCGTTAAGCTAGGAGCAGGAGTGAGCCCACAGTGAGGCTTCGTGGGGGTCTTCCCTCTGTGGTACTATGAATAATCTTCAAAGACAAGAAATATATGGCATTATACTGCCAGCCATGTGGAAAGCATTTCCCTCACTGACTGTTGACATGGAAAGTGATTATAATTTTACCTTTAGAAAATCTTTATATAGTGAAGTTGAAAAAATTGAAATATAGAAAAACTTACGTAGTTTGTTGCCCAACATCACGCTTTGAACAAGGCACTAACTGTAGAAATCCTATACATAATCTGAATATTTTTAAGAGTAGCAGAGCAATAATTCATATGAGATAGAAATAAGCCATGCTTCACTAATGTTGCATTTCTGGAATACTTTTTTGAGAGTTATTAACGACAGGAATGAGGAGCAACAAGAATAGATGTTATAGGGGCTGGAGAGACAGCTCAGCAGCTAAGAGTACTGGCTGCTCTTTGAGAAGACCCAGGTTTGGTTCCCAGCACCCACATTTCAGCTAACAACTATCTGTGACTCCAGTTCTGGAGGTGGAGGTGGAGGGGTGGATCCAAGATCCTCTTTTGGCCTCCACAGGCATTGTGCAACATGGCTGCACTTACATACATGCAGTAATAGCACTCATACACATAAAATAAAAATAATAATTAAAATAATTAAAAAATAGTTGTTATAGATTTGTAAAGAAGTCTTTAAATACATATATATATATATTATCTGAAATTTACACATTCTTAAGGGGTATATTAATTTATCTTAGTTATTTGACATAGTTTTAAAATAAAGCATTTCATATAAAATTTTGTCAAACTAATATCTTTATCATCTAATTTTAGGGTGTATCTGTACTATAGTTGATCTGGGTTGTCAATTTTATTATATTGAGATATTCCAAAAATTTGGTTATGTATACTTCTGGGTTTGTCTGCAAATGTATTTCCAGAGATACTTCGCATATGGGTTAACGAACTTGAGGGAAGGTCAGCTCAGATTTCTTGAGGCACCATCAAGATGCAGAGAACCAGGTCAATGAAAGACAGAAGGAGGAAATTCCTTTGAGGTTCCAGTGTGCAAACGCTCTTTTTCTTGAGCTGGTTATTTCATGCTTTGGCTTTTGCCCTCAGACATCAGATTCTTGACTTTTCAGCCTAAGATGGAGGCTATTTCATTGGGCCTGCTTATTCTGAGGTTTCTAGATTATTGGCTGAGAGTCTTCTCTCCTCCAGTTTTCCAGCATGCAGAACCTGTCATGGGCTATCCATCCTCTGACCATGTATGGTAACATAAAAATATCCTTTTTAAAATTATAAGCATTATGTTTCTTTTAATCCCTTAGGAAAATTCTATATAGGTTCTCTTACTCTATGCTAATTAATGATGCTTTTATAAACATGACATCTAGTTTCATATTTCTTTGTGTTCAGACATTGTTTCAATAATAGTTATTTGCTCTATTTTAAAGGATTCCTAGTTCTAAGCTTTCCAAATAATTGATGTGAACTCAAATAAGTGTCTGCTTGTTTAGTATCAACTTATCTAATTGCAATATAGGTTTTCTTTTAATATTATAAACATGTTTTAAACAACTCTATATTCAAAATTATTTGAAGTCACGTGTCAATAATATTAATATAATCATTGTAGCGTTCATATATTTTTATTGTTCTCTTGTAAATTTGTTTTAAAAGAAATTAGGGGTTATAGAGATGGCTCAGTCACTAAACTGCATTCCACACAAGCACTGGGACCTGAGTTTGCATCCTTACAACCCAGGAGAAGGCTTGAAGTGATGGCTGAAGAAGTAGAGAGGAAGGATCCCTGGGATTGACTGTCTAGCAAATGTAGGTGAATCAGAGAGCTCCATGCTCAATAAGAGACCCAGTCTCAAAAGGAACGTGGAAAACTGATGGAGAGATATTAACTTCTGACCTCCAGATACCCATATGCACAAATATTTGTTGTACACACATCACATCAAAAAGAAATTCAAAGGGCTTTGACACATCCAGTGGAGATAGAACCACGTAAGTATCTCCTTGGAAGGAAGAAAACAGTATGTTTCACAAGCCTCTCTGTATACTATGTTAACTTCCATGGTTCAACTATAGTATGGTCTCATACCGAGCTTATGCGTGGTCACACCTCTTATCCCTTTATTAACCTTTAGGTTTTTACGATCTGTTAGGCATAGATACACATCTGTTCAACAGACCAAAATTACACCTAGCCACCTGACTAAATATTTCAAAGGCTACTAGTAAAAACACCTTGAGTATATAAAACAACGCTTAACTTCATTTTAAGATAAGCAAATTTTTTATGCACCCCATTCCTCTGGGTCCTATTTTCAATAACTCATATAATTTACAGCTGTAGGTAGTTGTTTCTTGAGCTGGGTGAGGCATGACATATTAGTTTAAAGTACATTAGATCATTTAATAGAAGAGAGCAAATTAAGGAAATATACTATGAAAATTCTTTTAGAAATTTCAATATTTAAAATGAAATATAAATATTAAAGCATTTAAAAGTGACATGTGTTCCATTTATTTCAAAGTACTGTATAAAGGAGGCGATTAGGCAGTATAAGCTAGATATGTCCTTAATTTAATTTTTTTCCATTGATTTTTTTTTTGTTTTTCATTAATATTCTATGCCAGCAAAATGTAATTTATGCCAAAATAAGACTTGGAAAATGAAAGATATTATCAGCAGATGGAAACCTTAACTAGGAGTTCTGCATGTCTGTCAAATATGCGTGGATATGAGAAAGACAAAGATAAGATTGATCATTGTGACAAATAGGTCAATAGATGTAGAAACATAACCAAGCAGGAATACAGTATTTATAGATGAGTCTGCATTATTATAGAATGAAGAGAACACTGAAATACTTAAATCACTGTAAGCTGAGTTAAGTATTGGTTAAAGCTAAAGTGGACAATTCAAAGCATATACTAAACTATAAATTGTATTATATTTTGAGAAAAATTAGCTTCATAACATGCCTTTGACTTCTAGTAAGAGTTACTCTCATATTTATTAAAAATAGAAATAAATTTGATTTGGAAGTTCCAGCTTACTTATTGTTATGCACATAGAAGCTTTCCATTTTTTTCTCCAGAGGAAAAATTCCTTTCTGAAAACTCATACCTCATATTTGTTACTAGACACTGACACCATTATAGAGGTTTAGGTTTCAGATATATTCAGAATATCAGCAGATTTGAATATGGTCCCAGTGTTCAGATGCAAAATGTTATTTCACAAACAAATTACAGATGATTTTCAGTATATTTGCTTTACTGTATTTTTTTTTTTTTTTTTTGGTCTTTTCGAGACAGGGTCTCCCTGTAGCCCCAGCTGTCCTGGAACTCACCTTGTAAACCAGGCTGGCCTTGAACTCACAAAGATCTGCCTGTCTCTGCCTCCCAAGTGCTAGGATTAAAGGCATGCGCCACCACGCCCGGCTTTTATATTATAATCATTTGCTGAGAATCTAAGATAAATCAATAAAGAATTTTAAAGGCACATCCTTAGAAAAATATACATTTTATTGACCATGAGTAATACAGTATTCACCACATTACATATATTTGGAAGAAATAACACATAGGATTTCTTTTTTTAATAAAATATTTTATTGGTGTTTTGTATATTTCATACATCATTTATCAGTCCAATTTAGATACGCTTCCTTTTCCATGCTCACCCCCACCCCTCCCCAGTCCATGCATTCTGCTGTACATGTCTTGCATCTTTTTTCTCACTTTTTTTTGAACTTTATGGTACACTAGCATCTAAATGACATAAAAGCAACTTGTGATACCAAAAAAGTATCAAAACACATAGGATTTCTTAATGGCAATGTACTTGTTGCTCTTCCATATACTAGGAAAAGAATGATTTCTATTCTATTTTATTTTATATATTGTTTACAGCTTAAAAGTTATTTTATGATATTAAAAATTAGTAGCAAGGTAACTGGTTTTAAAATAAGATGGAAGGAAAATGTATAATTAGCTACTGTACATTCTCTACATCTCATCTCTGTATTTTTCGATAAAAGGAAATTAAATGCACACACATAGACCATTGCAGATGGAAAGACCCAGACACACAAGGTTTTTTCTTGATTCTTTCATTCTGCTTTGAGAGTTCTCTAGCGCTGTGATTAAAATATCAGCAAGTAATTATGTTGTCAGGGAATCAGCAGTGAACATAAGATTTGTTTCTGCCTCATTACTTCTCATAATTCACGGTGTGGCCCTTTAATACAGGCGTTTGCAGTTATCAATCACAGAGAATCTCAGCTTCTCTCCCTCTCAATCAACTTTCCCTGACTTGTTGCTGCAAGAAATACATCTGCCTCAAGCAATTGGTTTAAGAGCACTTGTAATTCAGAAAAGAACATTTTCTGTTATCTCTGTTAAAACATTAAAATTATTACTTTTTTCTAGATTTATGGGTGGAGAGGAGACAAAGTTATGAGCACTATGTATAAATGAGTGGTGTCAGGACGGAACAGAACAGGCAATTTTGTGGTTATCAACAATTTTCCAAAGACTCATTCCTGCTTGTATTTACCCCGGTTAGATGTTAGAAGACACTCCTTTAATTACAGCACCTATTATGGTAGTTGGAATGTGAACAGCTTGTATAATCTGTATTTTTCCAGACCACACTAGGCTAAGGATTCAGAAGTGTCATTATAATAATGAGAATAGTTCAACTTTAACTGTCGAAATCTGAGAATTGTAGGTCCCTTCAGATCCCTCCCAGCCATGTTAAGCATTTCCTGTTAGGAAAGAGTCTCCAAATCTTAAGAATAACCCCTTGGGATTCCAGGGAACATACCCTCACAGTTGCAGTGTACCCCCCCCCATGAGTGCCAAATTTAGAGATCACATTCATGACACTATTAAAAAGTATTTCTGCTCTTTCAAACTCACCAATGTCACCTATTCCCTCTCCTCAGGAAAATGATCTCTCATGAAAGATTTTAGTTCCACGCTGTTGGCTATTTAGATTTTCTGGTATAGGCCTCCTGATTATCTATTTATTATAATAAAATATGAACAACATAAATCTTATTATTTAACCACTTTTAAGTATGTAGTTATTTGAGTGTAAATAAACATTAAGCATATTTACATTGTTGTGAAACCATTTATTTCTAGAATATTTTTAAAGAAAAAAATATTTATTATTTTTATTTTATATAAAAATATACTGTATACTGTCTGTATCTATATGAGTATACTGTCTGTATCTATATGAGCAGACCCATGTCATTCAATGTCCACAGAGGTCAGAAGAGGGTATCAGATTTTCCAAGAACTGAAGTTATGAAGTTTTAGCTGCCATGTGGGTGCTGTGAATAGAACATGGGTCCTCTGCAAGAGTGGCCAGTGCACTTATCTCCTGAGCCATCTCTCCAGCCCCATCATAATTTTTAAAATAAATGTAGTTTGCAGGGTGTGGTGACACATATCTTTAATCCCAGAACTCAGGAGGCAGAGGCAGGGTGATCTCCTGCGAGATCGAGGCCAACCTGGGAAGTTCTACATAGTGAATTAGTTCCAGGCTATCAGCTAGAAGGAATAGTGACAACCTGTCTCCAAATTTTGTATTAATACTTTGAGAATTTATATAATATATTTTATTATATTGACTCCCAACTCTTTTTTTTAAATTTTTTTTATTAATTTTATTTATTTCTGTATGTGTATGAATGTACTGTCTGCATGCAAGTCTGTGCACCCGTGTCGCGCAATGCCGCTGAGGTCAGAAGCGGGCGTCGGATTCCCCTGGAACTGGAGTTCTCCTGGAATTGGAGCTCCAGACGGTTCTCGGCAGCCATGTGGGCGCTGGGGATCGAACCCGGGTCCTCTGCAAGAGCAGTCGGCGCTCTTAACCGCTAGGCCATCTCTCCAGCCCCGACTCCCAACTCTTACCCTAAACTCCACCCAGACTGACTCTGACTTCCCTAATTTCCCTTCAACTGTCCAGGTTGATGGTTATAGGTAAGATCTCATGAACCATCATTTTAATGGAATCTCTTTAGCCTTTGAACAGTGATTTCCATTGCTCCTATGCTATTTCTACCCTAAAGCCTTTGAGAAGTACTGTTCTACTTGTTGTTTTATGGGTTTGATTATTCTAGATAACTAATAACTAGAAAAATAAGGTATCATTTTGTGTTTGACATATTTCCCTTAGTACTTGTATATAATCTTTGAGCGTCTTCCATGTTGTTACATATATTATAACTTTTAATACCTTTTAGTGCTCAATAATAATTAATGACACGAATATATCAAAAAAATCAGTAGAAGTAAAAGGTTATTCCTGGATAAACTGCAAACCCATGGAAGGAAATAGCCTGATCTGATCAGAGTCCAAAACAACATCTCCACAGAAAGTAGACTGTTTTGCTTTTCGCCCACTTTTGCCCCTTTTCTAAAGCCTAGGGAACAATCTGCAGAAAAGGGGTTATGGTAGAATGTAAGGGCTGCAGTTGGGATGAACTGAAAAACTACAGCAATACAGACTGGACTCTTATTTGATCACCATGATAGTACATATAAGCTCCTCCAGCTGGACAGTGGGGGCCTCGGGCTGTATAAATTTGGGCATAGCTACTTGCAAATTGGTTTTACATGAAGGATGCTCATATTCATTACTTATTACCTATTATTAAAAAATAATTTTAAAAAATCCTTCATCCATTATGGACATTATTTGGAAACTTTCATGTGCTTTACAGTCAACCAGGGTTGGTGAATTTGGGGTTGAACATATGATGGCAGATTGGGGCTCACCTTGTTCTGGTGATTGATTTATGGGTCAACTTGATGGAATAGTGAGAACCTCAGGTAGTGTTATAAAAATGCATTTCATTGATCTCAAAGTCAATCACAACACACTGTAATCAGAAAAAGCAAGCAAACCAGCAACTGATGATTCCCAGAACATTCCCTGGCCTTGCTCAGGAAGGTTACAAGTTTGCAGGAATTTAACTAAACAAAGAACAGCAAAGTAACCAGATGGTCTGACTTGTTATCAGTTACATTTTGTGTATTTTTTCCTTTCCTTTATTCTTTTCATGGCAGTTGTGCATTTTAAGAGGGAGACTCCTTCCTGTCCTGAATGCTCAACATGAAAACTCCTCTGAATGCAGTTTTGAGGATAGTCTGCCTGAAGTGTTTACTTGTATGTGGTTTGAGCTTGCCTTCTATGGAAGGTGGTTCTCTGTTCTGGTACAGAATTTGCCCAACCTCTGGCAAAGCATTATTTGATCCCAGTCCTTTAAATAGGCAGAGAGCCAATCATTGTTCTTTTTTTTTTTCTTAAATTTATTTATTTATATATTTTTTTATCAAATCTAGACCTGTGTCCCCCCCCATCTCCCACCCACCACAGCTCATGCATTCTGCCAAACATGCTTTTCATTTCTTTCTCAGTCTTTCTCAATATTCTCCATGTGGAAGTTGACTGTTTTGAGCAGAAGTTCACTGCTTCAGTCAGTTCCTTGATGCATTCCTTTCTGTTGTTGTTGTTGTCATTGTTCTTTCCAATATACATCACTCCCAACTGCTTTGGACAAAAGCTCAAGGGGCAGTGCACAAGAAATACTTACAACTAGGTAATTGGCACTAGCATCCACAGATGAGGGATATAATTTGTCGTTTGTTTTTCTGGGACTGTGTTACTTCACTCAGCATGATGTCCTCTAGCTCCAGCCATTTTCCTGCAAAGCTCAGGATGTCGACTTTCTTTACTGCTGCATAAAACTCCATTGTGTAGATGTACCACATTTTCTCTATCCACTCATCAGTTAAGGGACATTTGGGTTGGTTCCAGCTCCTTGCTATTGCAAAGAGAGCTGCACTTGCTTCAGCTGGTCTCTGGAGATCTCCCAATCATTGTTCTTATGGTGGATAAATTTAGGTATTTTGGTTTTGGTTATAATAATTGTGATTTTCTGTGTGGTTGTTTCCAGAAGAAATTTTATAAATCCATTGTTCAAGTAGAGATTGACCTTCAATTTGAATGTGCATCATCAAATCTACTGGAGATCCAGAAGGAAGAAAAGACAAAAGATTGAACCAGCTCTCTCTTATGGAACTGGATGTCAGAGTTCTGGATTCTTTGGCAGTAATGTATCAGCTAACCCTGGGTTCTTGGGACTTCAGGCTCAGATGAAAATTATGTCTTTGTTTGAAGCCCTTCAGAGTTAGACTGAACCATTCAGCTAGACCTCCTGGTACTCCAGTTAGGAGAAAGCCTCCCGTGGCACTGTTCAACCCCCACTATTCAGTGGGCCATTCCCAAAGGCACCCTTCTCATTCCTGTTGCATATCCCCTGGCTCCAGAATCCTGAATAAAACCACAGTGTGATGCCTTTAGGTTTCTTTGATGCATTGTGTAGTTCTTTTTTTTTTTTTCATTTATTTTATTTGCTTTTTAAATTATTTTCAGGTCATGCTTCCATATGTAAGTTAGAACAATTCTATGCCAGAGCATGTCTAGGCCTGATGGGCTTAACCACTGAGATAAAGGCCAGTATGTCACATTATAGGTTAACATTTATTCCTAATGAATTCTTACAAACTTATAAAGTCTGTTGGTTTTTGATGGATACAATTAAAAAGTTGTCACATACCTGGCCTCCTTGAAAGAACAGGTTTATTTTCATATTTTTTGAGGCAAGAAATTCAAAATTAAGGTATAAGGCAGTACGGTGTTCCAGTTTGCTTTCAATTGCTGTCACAAAACACTCTGAACAATACCTTTGGGGAGGAAAGGGATTATTCCTCTTATATCTCCTAGATCTCTCACTGAGAAAGCCCAAGGTAGGAACTCAGGGCTGGAACCTGGTGGCATGAGCTGAAGTGCAGGCCATGGAGGAGTGCTGCCACCGGCTTGCTCCCCTGCCCCATGATCAGCCTGCTTTCTCATATAAAACACAACAACCTGCCCAGGAGTGGTACCTCCCACAGTGGGCTGGACACTCCTCCCACATTAGTCAACAATCAAGAAAATACTCCACAGACATGGTCACAGGCCAGTCCTATAGAGGAAATTTTGCAACTTTGGCTCCTTCAACTCAGATGTGTCAAGTTGACACTAAAGTTATCCAGCACAAGTGACCCTTTTGTCAGTTTGACACACAAAACACATCACTATTATACCATAACTTTTCCATTTCTTGTCCCCAAGATATGATGTTAATATTAATATCACAACATAAGACAGTGAAACCTTAAAAGCCCCACAGTCCTTAAAAAAAATTCAAACATTTAAAAGTTTAAAGTACCAAGCTGGGCGTGGTTGCGCACGCCTTTAATCCTAGCGCTCTGGAGGCAGAGGTAGGTGGATCTTTGTGAGTTCAAGGCCAGCCTGGTCTACAGAGTGAGTTCCAGGTCAGCTGGGGCTACTGGGAGACCCTGTCTTGAAAAGACAAAAAAAAGTTTAAATTCCCTTTTAAAAGTCTCTTAACTGTGGGTTCCTGTAAAATCCAAAACAAGTACTCTTATTTCAAAGGGAAGAATTAGGACAGCTTAGCAAAAACCAAGTTCAGCAAAGTAGCTCAAGTCTGGACATCTGGGATTCACTAACGATCTTCTGGTCTTCAAAGGGTTTTTGGCATCTCTACTTCTTTGACTCTGTCATCCACAGCAAACACAGCTCATTTTGTAGGCCCAGGCCAGCTCCATTCCACATGCTGCTGTCCCATGGTTCTGGAATTTCCAAAATGCTGAGGTCCTCACTGAAACTCAGGCAGCACCTTCACCAATGGTCTCTTCTAACCATTCCTGGTGCAAAGCCTTAGATCCCCTGCAATCCTGGGGGTTTTCACTGAAACTGAAGCTGCACTTTCACCTGTGGGCAAATGCAGGCTACATTTGTCCGCTGCCATTAGCTTAACTGCCCACCTGCCTGTCCCTTTCTGACCCTGCACCACTGAGGAGAACAATGCCTGATGTTGGGGGTCTGTCACAATAATAGCCCACACTTGGTACCAATTTCTGTTCTAGTTTGCTTTCAATTGCTGTGACAAAACCGTCTGACCATTAATACGAACACAGGGAGGGAAGTTGTATTTCTTTTATGTCTCTCAGATCACAGTTAATCACTTAAGCAGCCCATGGTAGGAACTCAGGGCAGGAACCTGGAAACAGGAGCTGAAGCAGAGGCCATAGAAGAAAGCTGCTTACATTGGTAGGGTTGCTTCCCCTACCAATGCACAGCTTGTTTTCATATACAATAAAGAGCAACCTGTCCAGGCATGGCACTCACTCAACAATCAAGAAAAAAACCCACAGACATAGCCAAAGGACAGTCCAATGGAGGTAATTCCATGATCGTGGCTCCCTCAACCCAGGTGTGTCATTTACACTAAAACTAGCACACCAGTGTTCTCCAGAGAATGCTCCTAGGGAAGGGATTAGCTGACTGCTACCAGCTTGAGACTCCTTCTCTGAAGCAGTTACATACCTTACCTAATAGTTGTTTCACTCCATTTTCTGCCTGTTTTGTATGCTGCTTTCTTTGAGCCCCTTTCTGTTTCCTTTATAAAACTGGATGTAGTATTCAACCTAATTTCAGGATGATTTCATTTCAAGATCTTTACCAAGTTACAACTGCATGGACTATTTCAAAGTAAAGCCATATCTCCTTGAGCTAGATGGATATGAATGTCAGCGGAACTCTATTCAGAATGCAGGAATTCCCAAGGTTTATTTTTAGGTCTTCTTTCACTGTCCTTTTATAGACCTAGTTTTATTTGGTTGTGGGGTTTATTTATCATGTTATCTTTTAACAACACACATGTTTGCATGTCTTATTGTGTAGGAACATTTTAAAAATCACATTTTATGACTCATCCTTTTTGGGATTCTAGTTCATGGTTATAAAAGATTAGTTAGTAAGACATTTTTACTTCAGTATTTACTTTTCTAAGAGCTGTCTGGCATTTTACCATAAGTTTTCTCTGTAGGTTTTCTGTTCTCTTGCCTCAGAAGCAATACAACTATATCAACTTCAAATAAAACAACTGATTTAGTCATGGTTATTTTTTAACATTGACTCTATAAATTTTATTTATTGAAATATGGTTACACAAAGTTTAAAAACATTTCAAAATATAGTCTAATAGCCTTAAGTTAAATTAAAGAGTAAAAGCATTAAAGAAACCATATTATGCTCTGATTTTGAAACATTACATGCGGTCATTTTCAAACACCTAGAATAAAATACCAATAGAATGGAACATTATTACATATCATCTAAAATTATTTTCAATTTATCTTGTTAGTCTCCTTTTTATATTAACAACAACCCTGCAAACAGCTAATTGTTCTTTCTACTGTCTCAGTCACTAGAAACACACTAGCACAAAATTTAGTGTACTAGGTAGGTTGTTCTCACTGAACAATTGGAAGTGCTTTCATGTTAGTACTCAAGATTTACATTTTCTTATACTTTAGTAGAAATTTGTCAATCAAATATACATCACATCAACATGCATTCATAATCTTCCCCTGAAACATTCTAAAATGTTCTTCAGTAAACTATGTAATTTTCTAAAATTTAAATGTTTAATAAAGTTTTCAACATGATTCTTGCATTTAATACGTTCTCTCTCATATAGATTCTGTATTGTTCTCTATGGAATGAGCCCAGGATTTGCCAAATGTATACAATTATATACTGATTCTTATGTATATACTCTTTCTACATTCTCCCATCTGACATATGATTAAATGAATTACTGTATCACTTATATTTGTGGTATCTCTCTTTATTATGAATTCTATGTTTTCTAACATTTGAGATATGAGTAAAGGACTTTTCATCCTTTTCACATGTGTAGTAGGGTTTCTCTCCAATATAAATCTCTCATATATTCTAAGAGTTGGCATATGAGTAAATGACTTTCCAAATGTTTCACATTTCAAGTTTCTCCAATGTATGAATCAATTTATGGTTTCTAAGCTTTGAGTACCATGTAAAGGACCTTGTACTCTATGATCTGTAGTATTGGTAAAGGACTTGGCACATTCTTTACATTGATAGGGTTTTTCTACAGAGGGAAATCTCCCAAATAATCTAAGATGTGACACCAGATAAAGGACTTGTGACATTTTTCACATCTGTCAGTGTTCCTACAGTATGATTTTTCTGAATACTCTCATTTGAGGTCTTGGTTAAGGACTTGTCACATTCTTCCCAGGAGTATGGTTCTGTCCAGTATATATTCTCTCATGTCTTCTAAGATTTACTAATTTACTAAATGACTAAATCATTTTAGGATTTCTCTGCAGAATGAATTCTCTCACATACCCTAAGATTGGCCCTTTGACTAATGTGGAATGATTTCATATTTGTTCCATGCATTTTACTGAAGGATTTGCTTTTTAGGTTTCAAAACTTAAAGGAATCAATCTTAGTATCAGTGATTCTCTGAGGGCTTATAATACATTGATATATTCTTTCTGGTATTTTAATGTGGAAATAGTTCCTGTACTGGTAGGATTCAAAGAACATTTGAATGAAGTAGCCTGGAAGTGAGGTATGGAGTCACATGATGGCATAGGGGCTGAAGAGGAAAATAGAAAAAGCTCCATTAAAATTAAGAAACTGTTGGTCATTTCAAGTGTTTTAAAATAAAGGATATATTTTCAATTAATATCATTATAGTTTTAAACATTTAACTTTACCTGTTCTTGTATTTATGAGTTTCCAATGTAATTATAACCTCTGTTATGGAATTCTTGTGGGAAAACATTTTAACTTCTCAGAAGTTTGGCCAATGGCAGAAATGGCTACCTATGCAACAAATATCCCTCTCTCTTCTGTGATGTCATTGTTGAAAACCAGTTGGTCAGTCATCTATGAAAGTACAACTTGCCAAGGAAATGTGAATGGAAATGCTTTTGTATCTGGCCTACTCACAATTCCCCTATCCTTCATCTGGAGGCAGAAGACTCAGAAGTCCTAGAAAGAAAGAACATTATGGCTAGCTCCTATGTGCTGGGTGTGTCAATCTAAAAAGTGAGGTGATGCTTTCTAACTGTATTAACAGTTCATTTGAGCCAAAAAAGCTGGTTACCAGAGGGAAGTAAAGACAAATTTTAGTGCCCCAGAGTGAGTGATCCTGAAATACATCTTAGTAGTCTGTTTTTTATAGATTTAGAAGGTGAAGGACGTCACAGAAAACACTTATAATTGCACTGATAAAAAAAGAATAACACAGGACAGAGATTGTTCATTGATTAAGTATGTTATGCATTTCAAGTAAGAGTTATACAAGCAGTAAGAAACTTTCTTTGGTGTTTTTGATCTTCATGTAGACAGAGGCCATGGAAACTTGGTGTGCTAGGTCAGGATGCCACGGGAGACTGAAGACCCAGGCCTTGTGTTTCTTAGAGAATAAAAGAATTTTGTGCCAGGGCTGGAGAGATAGCCTGGTGGTTAAGACCGCCGACTGCTCTTGCAGAGGACCCTGGTTTGATCCCAGCACCCATATGGTGGCTGAGAAGGGTCTTTAACTCCAGTTCCAGGGGAATCTGATATCCTCTTCTGACCTCTGTGGCATTGCACCACACAGGTGCATCAACCTACATGCAGACAGTACATTCATACACATACAAATAAATAAAATTTAAAAAAGAATTTTGTACCCTCATTTTCAAGACATTTTAAACATTGTTAAATGAAATCATGTCTGTCCAGCAGGAACGTCTGTTTTAGACACTTATATGAGTAAGACAGCTATTATGGTAAGCAATTGATATCTTACATTTTAATGGATAGTGCTAATCTAATATGAATAGAACTGATGCTCTGAAGAAGATACAACCATAATAAATAATTAATGTGTGATATACAGCCATACTGGTAACATGGGACATGTCAAAAGACAAATATTCATGTTTTGGTATCTTGAGATCTATTGTACATGAAGGTTTTTATTTTTATTTAATGTTTATTAATGCATTGCTTGCATGTAGGTGGGTGTACCTATGTCATGAAATGCTCTCAGGGGTCAGAAGAGGGCATCAGATGTCCTGGCACAGGTGCCATGTGGGTGCTGAGAATTGAACCAAGTTCCTCTGGCAGAGTAGTCAGCATCCTTGACTGCTGATCCAGGTCACTCCCCTTGAGGAGAAATGTTTCATAAAATTAATTTTTGTAACAACAAAGAACGGAGTCAGCTGATTTTTTAGCCAACCAAGACCAAATGATTAGAAAATACTTTTCTCATTATAAACAATTTCAGAATAAAAAACAGATTCCAGATCCAATGTAGGTGACGACTCATTTGGTGGCATGGTCTACACAACTTTTGTTAGACCTCTGGTAATACAGACCCTTCGAATTGGACCAAAGGGACTTAATTACAGGCATGCTTTACAGATACCCTATATATCTAAAATCTAGAGAGAATGATATGGCTCAAAGTAACTCGCTTATGAATTTCACTTGAATCAGAAAAAAAAGCTAGAAAATATTTCAGATTGTTCTACTAACAAGATCTAAAATTATCCCTGTTTGTAACTATATACAGTCAAATCATAATTTCAGAAATCTACTCAATCACCAAGAATATTTTCTACCACACCTTTTTAAATGGCTAGGGGAGATAATATAAAATAAATGTATCTCTGTTTTGTAAAGTCAAAATTCTGTTAAACCCACACTGGGGAACTGTGCCTTGGTTAGGGAAATATGATAAAACTAGAGGCTTTAAAAATGTTTGCATAGGGCTGGAGAGATGGCCTGGTGGTTAAGAGTGCCAATTGCTCTTGCAGAGGACCCGGGTTCGATCCCCAGCCCACATGGTGGCTGAGAACCGTCTGTAACTCCAATTCCAGGAGAATCTCACACCCTCTTCTGACCTCCGCGGCATTGCACAACACGGGTGCGCAAACCTACATGCAGACAGTACATTCATACAAATAAATAAATAAATAAATAAATAAATAAATAAATAAATAAATATTAAAAAAATGTTTGCATTGCTTCACTTTGCATCTGTCTTACACTGATAAATCATTCTGAAAAATGCCCTGGGGAACTGCTAGCCCAAGAAGCTGTAGACCCACTGTGGGTTGAACTGAACACAATATAAATAGACACAAACCAAGCATTTGGACTCGTGATGACATATTCTAATTGCAAAATTCTATATGTATCAAATTCCCTTTGCTCCAACCTAAAAAAATTTGGCCTCTTCTAAATTATTGTGGTAATGCTGGATTAAGGAAGAGATAATTAAAATATATTTCTATCCTGCAAAGAACTTCTCCTTTTAAAAGATGAAAAACATGTTTGGCAGAATTCATGGGCTCTGGTGGGGTGGGGGTGCCAGGAGCGGGGCATGAGTCTGGATTTGATTTGAAATTTTGTATGAAATGCACAAAACTTCAAGAAAAATTGGCTTTGAAAAAAGTCCTCTCAAAATTATTAATAATATTGAAGAACAAATCACTGAGGAGAACTTAATTATATTACCTTTAGTGTAGTGGTTATAGTCTTAAAA
This sequence comes from Rhizomys pruinosus, assembly GCA_009823505.1. Classification (NCBI taxonomy): domain Eukaryota; kingdom Metazoa; phylum Chordata; class Mammalia; order Rodentia; family Spalacidae; genus Rhizomys; species Rhizomys pruinosus. The sequence goes on from VZQC01004158.1 coordinate 653,183, forward strand.
AAACCTCCACTTTTCCACAAGCCCAGACACCTGCTTTTTAATACTAATTTAACATTCATGAAATATTTCTATACATTATTTTTGAGTTATTGTGAACTATGAACTGTATTGTACCCATTATTTTTACATTACATAAATTAAAATTTATATTTCTTACCATTTTTCACATATAATTATTATTGGATCTATATTCATATGACATAAGAAACTATCTTTCCTTGACTTTGAACATCACAGTGTTATTCCAACACATTTAGAGTAGATTCCACATTCCTGGTGCCTACTCATGGAACTCAGTCATATTCTCCCCCAAATACAATGAGGTTGAACATTTTTGCCTGTTTTTCCGTAGAAAATTGAGGATTGTTTTGCATATTACATAATGAGAGTGGTACTCTGAGTACTGGAAACATTTTCTATATAAAATGGATTTGCATATATGTTATTTGTTCTTCCTCCCACTATCTTTATTTTCATTATTATGCTTAATGCATTTTCAGTACTTCTCTTAGCTACTTAGGGGTTGACAAAAAGATATAAAATAGAACCTGTTTCTCAACCCGGTTCCTATTTGATGAAGGCTGGAGTTTTTTTTTTTATTTTTCTTTTTTCTATTATAAACTTTTTATTGAATTTTTGTGCATTTCATACATAATTTTTCAATCAGCGTTAATTGCCATTTTACCTGATTCTCCCTTGGCACTCTCCCACAGCCCCCCCCCCTTCGGGTTCACACATTGTGTCATTTGCGTTAGGGTCCATTTCGCCAAACTATTCTTCCCACCCAACCTCGGTGCCAGATTATCACTTGAGATCTAGTAAGTCCCTTTCCTAAAGAAAGCCAGGTCTTCCTCACTCAACCTCAATCAGCTGCCAATATTTCTTCAGCCAAGATTAGGTTCTGCTACCCATTTCTGCAAGGTCTGTGCTGGGTTTTGGCCTACTGAGCTTGTATGGGTCTTCTCTATGTTGATACTGATGCTGTAGCTTAATATTAACAGGGTCTCAGGAGCTTGTAGGCTTCATTTCCATTTGGTGTTACACCGCTTCTCTGGCTCTTACAACGTTTCTCCATTCTCTTCTGCAATGTTCTCTGATTTCTGGGTGGATAAATCTGAATATTTGTGACCTGTCCATGGAACCACACTCACATACATGAGATTTTCATTATTTTGCTTCTCTTCACTTCTGAGTAGAACTCTACTGTGTAAAATGTATCACATAGTCATTATCTATTCATCAGTTGAGAAATATTTAGATTGCTTCCAATTCCCAGCTGTTATGAAAAGAACAGCAATAAGCATGACTCAGCAAGTATCTCTATAGTATATTAACTCATTTTTCTGTATATCCCAAGGAGTGTTGCAGCAAGATCAAATGGTAGATCTATTTTTAGTTTTTTAAGAGTTCTCCACACTGCTTTCCATAGTAGTTACACCAGTTTTCAATCCTACTAGCAGTGAATGAGTTCCACTTTCTGGACAATATCACTAGCATTTGGTGTTATTTTTTCTCTTTATCTTAGCCATTGTGACTAGGATCAAATTAAATCTTAAAGTAGTTTTAATTTTAATTTCCCAAATTACTAACAATGTTGAACATTTTAAAGTTGTTTCATAGCCATTCTTATTTCTTCTTTAGAGAGTTATTTTTTGAGAGCCATAGTCCCTTTTTCAAGTGGGTCATTTTTCTTGTTCTTTTTTTTCCAAATAATTTTTAATTAGGGTTTTGTGTATTTCATACAAGATTTTTTAATCAAATTTACCTCCTCCCCCCTCCCCAACCCCACTCCACCAGAGTTCATGCATTTTTCTATACGTGACTTTCATCTTTTTCTCAGTCTTTTTGAAATTTTGGGTGCAGAAGTTTACTGTTTTGGGTAAAAGTTTACTGTTTCAGTCAGTTCTTTGGCCTAGTCATTTTGCTGTTGTTTTCCTTCCAAATTGTATAGCTCCAAAATATGCCTACATACATGGTACACATATATCAAAATTTGTGATGTCAATAAGACAAGAAAAGGAAATTAGAGGAGTACTAATTGGAAAAGAGGAGGTCAAACTTTTCCTTTTCCCAGATGACATAATAGTTTACCTAAAGGATGCCAAAAACTCCACCAGAAAAGACCTAGAAACCATTTACGGTTGCACTAACGTGGTGGGATACAAAATTAACCTAGAAAAATTGGTAGCCCTTGTTTATGGCAATATCAAGCAACTGCAGAAGGAATACAAGGAGACTTTCCCACTAACAATAGCCTCCAAAAAATAAAATATCTAGGAAAAAACCTGACCAAAGACACAAAAATCTCTACAATGAAAATTTTAAATCCCTCTAGAAGGAGATGGAAGAAGATGCCAGAAGATGAAGGACCTCCCGTGCTCATGGATGTAAAAATGAACATCCTGCCCAAAGTAATATACAGATTCAATGCAATCCCAATTAAAATCCCCATGAGCTACTTCAAATATATTGTTTCTTGATTCATTGTTTAAGGAGTTCCTTGTGTATTCTGGATATTAATGCTTTAACTGGGAAAACTTTTCTTCTTCTCTATAGGTTTCTGTTTCATTCTTGGTTGTTTCCATTACTGTACAGAAGCTTTTTAGTTTAATTAGGTCCCATTTGTTAGTTGTTCATCTTAATATCCAAGCAAAAATATCTAATTTAGAAAATAATTTCTTGCACTTATATCCATTTTAAGTTAATTTTTATTGAGCGAATTTCATACAACATTTCTTAATGGAATTTAGACTCATCCCCCATCCATGCCTACCCTTTGTGCCCCCCTGCCAGAGCTAATGGATTCTGTCATACATGTTAAGTCCTGTCTTGCATCTTTTTTTCATTCTTTTATAACCTTTTTGATGCAAAAGTTTACTGTTTTGGTCAGTTCTTTGAATAGGTTTTTTTTTTCTCTCTCTCTCTTTGTACCCTTTAATTTTATATTTTTCCAAAATATGCATATAAGCTGAGCTGCAGGGACTGTGCCACGTCTGGTAGGGTATTGTAGGAAAGAGAAGCTAGGTTGGCTGAGCACAGAGCAGCGGCTGGGCCCAGACCAGCTGAGCTGCAGGGTACCCGGGAATGGGCTAAACAAGTAGTCCATATCCCCCCCACAACTGGAATTCCAGAGGGAGTGTTCAATAAGCCCTACAACCAACCTAGAGGAACTGGCTGGCAGCAGAAGAGGGAGCACAGGGCTCAGAGGGTGTCATAATGGCTTTTACCTACCCAGTTCTTGCAGAATAGAATGGGAAGAGTGAGCTATACCTCCCAATATATAACCAAACTTGAAAGCTTGAAATCTAGACAAGCCAACACCCCATAAATAAAGAGAATGAATCAGAAAAAGTGATCCTTCAACTGAAGAGGCATCAGAATACAAGCAAAAGGAAGCCCACATGCCAAGAGCACAAAGAAAGAACAATATGGGAAAAGTGCAGAATAATTCCACACTAAAGTCTACTGAACCAATGGAGGATTCCCACAAGGTGACCTCCCTGGAGGTAACACAGGACACAGATCGTAAAACAATCATAGATATATTCAAAGAAATCATGAAACTAAGGGGAGAGAATGAAAAACTCAGCAAAGACCTAGAGGGAAAGAATGATAATCTTTGGAAAGACCAAAAAGGAAAAAATGACGAACTCTAGAAAGAACTAGGGGTAGAAAATTACAAATTCCAGAAGGAAGTGGAAACACTGAATAGATCCCATCATGAAATGAAAAAGGAAACCAACCAGCCAAGCAAGAAGCTGCAAGAAAATATTCAGAACCTCCAAAAGGAAGTGGAAATAGTAAAGAAAACATAAGATGAAATAAAAAAGGAAATCGAACACTCATCCAAATGGAAGCACCAGAAAAAGGAATATCAGACCTGGAAGATAACATCGAACAACTAAAAAGCTCAAGTAAAGACCATGAAAAATTTAAAAATACACTAGAATGGAACAACCAGGAAATGTGGGACACTATGAAAAGATCAAACCTCTGTATCGTAGGGATAGAGGAAGGAGAAGAATCCCAAGAGAATAGCATTAATCAGATCTTCAACAGAATAATAGATGAAAATTTTCCCAAGCTAAAAAAAGACAAACCCACATACAAATACAAAAAGCACACAGAATACCAAACAGACAAGACCAGAAAAGAAACTCCCCTGCCTATATTTGCTTTATTGGTTTAGTGGTCTTTGGTACACTCTCTGGCATCCCAGAGACCATCTGTATACTTGCAAGTGCGGTCTCCATACATCTTTTCCATGTTTGTATCAGGTCTTCAACAGCAGGGCCTTATCGCCTCTCTTCCTGCAGATATCCCAGTTAGGAGGCAAGGAGCCTTTACCATTTGTGGGGGCTTGGATCCCCTGGCCAACATCTCCTTGGTAGAATAATCCATTGTTGATGTCAGAGCTCCTTTATTGTATTTTGCTTAAGTGCATAGCTTAAGGAGACTTTAGCATATTTGGTTCTGAATAGAAAAATAATCCTTTTCACAGTTTCTATGTCCATTAGTCAATTATAAAGAAGGCAGTTTTACTGATTTTACAAGAGAACACTTCTCTATAACAGCTGGTTCCACATCTACAGCTGGAGAAGGACCTTCATCATCCTCTTATTTCTCTTTTTCTATGGGGGGGGTTAAGAAAGTCTCTGTATTAAAACCTTTGCAGCACTCGAAGGTAAGCTTTGTTAGGAATCATTCAAAATAGTTGTTACTAGTAGGATCCCCAGAGGGCCATGTCTGCAGCAATCTGAGGCATTCTTCCCTTCAATTGCCCAGGGGATCCCATCCTTCTGCTGGCACTTCTTTGGTACATCCTATTCACTGCAAAGCTGCATTTTCTTTCTCAGCCATTAAGTTGTGATACTCTGGCTGTTGGAACATACAAATCCTTTCCCATAGTTAGTTTTAAGATTTGGGTTGCAGGTTTTTTGACAAAAAGTTATCATCATCTATCTATATCCCCTTTTTTATTTAAGGTGTTTAGTTTGACCCACGAGTCTCAAAAAAGCAGTTGTTTATACATACCTATAGGGTGGAATCAAGTCACAGATTTCATCACAGTTCACCCATGCTGTTTTGGGTTACTGTATGTGATTAACTTGGGAAACAAAGTTCATTTTTGAGTTAAATCATCCTATAGGTGAAAGAGATTGCTACCAGGTGATACTATATGACAGCAAAATTATAGAGAACATTTGTTTATACAATCCCAAGTAATTGGTTATACAGATTTTAGTTAAAGCTAATGTGAAAAGAGCAATTTATATCACCAATTAACTCAGATGCATTACCGTTTTTATCAGTCCTTTCAACCAATGTTGTCCAATATGCCCATATTTTACTTTTACTAAGTCCTCAAACACATGTATCTTGTAGACACGAGTCTGGGCAAAACTGGATACTTGTTGACTAACTCATGTCATTTACAATGCACCAATCGAATATACACCCCGTGTCCCTCTCCCACCCCTCCCACCCCTCCCGAATTCAGGTCTCCTTGAGTCAAGCAAGACTCCTCCGTCAGCACCAGCTACACCCCATCTGCCTGGAAATACCTGTGCAGCCGTGGCAGCCATATGTCTGTACTATCCCAAATCTAATTGGCTATTGTCTCTCTCCTTGGAGAAATAACCCACGGCTGATTCACAAGCTTACAACCTCTAATGGTTAGGAGATGTTTAAACCACACGAAGACCCTGCCATACTTGACAGAAGAAAATGTGATCATGAATTGACATACCATCCAAACATCTGTGTCTATACCAAAGTAACCTACCATAACAATTATTACTGTTTTAAATACCCATTATATTCTCATTGTTTGTGCTTATTATTAGTAGATCGAAAGGCTATATATTATACCGTAAATACTAAATATCTAATTGCATGTGCTTCATTAGTAGGATCGAAAGGTTAAGCCTGGAACAAGGCAGCCCATGAAGAAAACAGCCAGAACTGACTAGAAGAACCATAAAGACATCAGCTCCAGGAAACGCTAGAGTGGTCTTGCTTCTCCACACTGTGCCCTTTTCTAAGCACTAGTCGGAACAATCCTGACGCAGACGAGGGCATGATACGAATGTAGGGCTTCGATTGGGTTAATCGTGAGAACTACACTTAATAGACTAGTGCCCATGTTACACTCTTGATCAATCTTGATCCATTGAACATCACAAGCCCGTCCCTGCTGGCTGGTGCAGAGGACCACATGAGCTGTCGTGAGGTTTGGGCAACAAACTGCTTGCAAATTGGTTTTACATGCAGCATGGCTTGTACTTCAGCACAATTATGATCACCTACTTGTTAAAACAAATGAAAACAAAACAAACAAAAACAGAGAACGATGCAGAAAAACTTAATGGCAGATATGCACGATCTGCATGGTAGGGGTGGGTGGGGGGGAAGCGGAGGGGATATATGCCTGAACTGAATATGGAAAATGATGTTGAAATACACAAAAGCATCAATAAAAATAAAAAAAAAAGAAAACTCCCCCCATATCCATAGTAAACCTAGACACCCAAAACAAAGAAAAAATTCTAAAAGCCACAAGAGAAAAACAAAAGAACAGTAAGAGAAAAACCGTATAAACATTACCAAGCTTTTCACGCATACTGTGAAAGCAGGGAAGATTGTGGTACCAAGACATTCCCAGTGCTAACAACTCAGATTACATAATAGCACCCAATTTACTTATGCCCAGTAAAAAATTGTTTGGATTCGTAGGTTTAAAGGAAAGCAGAAAATTTTTCTCCATGGTGTACCTAGAACTGGAAATAAGATGAAAAAAATCCATGTGTGAAACCACCTTCAGAGAATACTTGAAGCATTCAAAGGCAGACGTAGAGTGAGTCAGCTATCCAGGCACCTGGAAAGGGAAATTATTAAAAGCAGAATGCAGAAGTAGTAACCTAGACCAAAATGAAATGTGACTAGATGTAAAGGGGAAAGGAAGAAAACCACACATCTCTCAATATTACCTTAAATATTAATGAGCTAAACTCCCCACTCAAAAGGCATAGACTGGGAGAATGGATTAGGAAACAGAACTCCATCTATATGCTGTCTTCAAGAACCCCATCTCACCCTCAAGGATAGGGCCAACTGAAAGTGAAAGCATGGAAAAAAATATCTCTAAGCAAAAGGTACGAAAAAGAAAGCAGGAGCTGCTATTTAAAATCAGAACAATAGACTTCAGAAGTAGAAACAATCAGGAAGAGCAAGAGGCATTGACATCCTTTTAAAGGGAAAATTAACCATGCAGACTTCAATCATGAATTTTATATATATTATATATATATATATATATATATATATCAAACTCTGGTGCAACCTATCTTTTTAAACACATATAGGACCTCAAGGCATAGATCAACCCCAGCACACTCATAGTAGGGAATTCAATACACCCACTAGCCACCTTGGACAGCCAACCGACAAAGCATAACAGAGAGACATCTGAACTGATCAAATACATACAGCACAAATGGACTCACAGAACATCTACCGAATATTCCCACTAAGCACCAGAGAATACACTTTCTACTCAGCATCCCATGAATATTCTCCAAAATTGATCACATACTGGGACACAGAAAAAATTCTCAACATATACAAAAAAATATTGAAATAATTTCATGCAGTCTATCAGACCACAATGCAATAAAGCTCAATATCACCACCAGGAGAAGCCCTACTACCTACACAAACACATGGAGACTAAACAACACACTCCTGAACAATGAATGGGTCAAAGAAGAAATGATGAAAGAAATAAAAGCGTTCCTGCAACTAAGTGACATCAACAGTACAACACAACAAAACCTCTGGGACACCTTAAAAGCATTCCTAGCAGGGTGTAGAAGCGCACGCCTTTAATCCTAGCACTTGGGAGCCAGAGGCCGGCAGATCTTGTGATTCAAGCCATCCTGTCTACAGAGCGAGATTCCAGGACAGCTGGGACTACAGGGAGACCCGTCTCAAAAAGACCAAAAAAAAAAAAAAAAAAAAAAAAAACCCAAAAAAACAAAAGAAAAACAAAGCATTACTAGAGGAACAGTTTAGTAGCCTGGGTGCCTACATTAAAAAAAAAAATGACAAGCAAATAAATGAGTAACTCTGCACTAAAAACACTCCAAAACAAAAACAATTGAACCTTAAACGCATAGAAAGGAAGAAATGACAAAAATCAGAGCAGAAATCAATGAATAGAAACAAAACAATACAAAGAAAAAAAAAATCATGAATCCAAAGTTGGTTCTTTGAGAGATAAACAAGATAGACACCAATAGAAAGCTTCTAGCCTGGTTACCACCAAAAGAAAGAAACAGCAACTCCAATCAATAGAATTTGTGATGAAGGGGAAACATCACAACGACAGCACATCATATTGGAATACTTCAAAAAACTATACTCTACTAAACTTGAAAATCTAAGTGAAATGATGAATATTTGAAATCTGGGAATCACCAAAGCTAAACACAAGAAGAGACTTACAGCCTTAATAAGAAACCCATACTATATTGAGGACAAATTGAAGAAAGTAATTAAAAAATCCCAACAACAAAAAAACCCCCACACACTTCAGATGGTTTCATGGCAGAATCTATCTTCTATAAAACATTTAAAGACATCCTACAACCACCTGATACTCAAACATGTTCAGAAGGAAACAAGCAGAGGGAAATTCTCCCAAAATCTCTTTCCTGAAAAGCTAGCCCACTCTAAAACCAAAACCAGGCAAAGATAACACGCAAAAAAAAAAAAAAAAAAAGCTATAGGCCCACCTCATTAATGAACAGAGATGCAAAAATTCTCAACAAAATACTGGCAAATCACATACAGACATCAAAAAGATCATCCATCATGATCAAGTTGGAATCATACCAGAGATGCAGGGATGGTTCAACATACGTAAATAATTTAATATCATAAAACACATAAATGGACTGAAAGACAAAAACCACACGATTACCTCAATTGATGCAGAAAAGGGCTTCAACAAAATCCAACAATCCTTCATGCTTAAAGCCCTAGAAGGAATTGGATTGGAAGGATCATTCCTCAACATAATTGAAGCCATATTAAAAAACCCACAGCCAATATCATCCTAAATGGAGAAAAGCTAAAAGTATTCCCCTTAATGGTAGGAACTCAGCAAGGCTGCCCCCTGTCACCACTCCTCTTCAATATAGTGCTTGAAACACTTGCTAGGGTAATAAGGCAAGAAAAGGAAATTAAAGGAGTACAAATTGGAAAAGAAGAAGTACAACTACCCCTCTTTGCAGATGATATGATAGTTTAAGGGATGCTAAAAACTCAACCAGAATACTCCTAGAAACAATTAGGGATTTCAGTGAAGTGTTGGGATACAAAATTAACCAAGAAAAATCAGTAGCCTTTCTTTACACCAACAACAAGCAACTGAAGAAGGAATACAAGGAGACCTTCCCAATCACAACAGCTTCAAAAACAATAAAATCCCTAGGAACAAACCTAACCAAAGACATCAAAGATCTCTACAACAAAAATTATAAACCCCTGAAGAAAGAGATTGAAAATGACATCAGAAGATGGAAAGACCTCCCATGCACATGGATTGGAAAAATTAATATAGTAAAAAATGTCCATTCTACCCACATTAATATACAGACTTAATGCAATCCCAATTAACATCCTCAAGACTTTCTTCGCATGCTTGGAAAAAAAAATCCTTAAATTCATATAGACACACAAAAGACCCCAATTAGCCAGTGAAAAGAGCAATGCAGTGGGGATCTCTATACCAGACTTTAAACTATACTACAGGGTTATAGTAATAAAAACAGCCTGGTACTGGCACAAAAACAGACCCATAGACCAATGGAACAAAACTGAAGATCCAAACTTGAGCACATACAATTTCAGCCACCTCTTATTTGACAAGGGGGACAAAAAGACTCAATGGAGGAAAGACAGCATCTTCAGCAAATGCTGTTGGCAAAACTGGATCACCACTTGTAGAAGAATAAAATTAAATCCCTTACCTCTCATCCTGTACAAAAATCAACTCCAGATGGATCAAAGACCTCAATGTGAAACCCAAAATTCTGAAGGTGATAGAAGAAAAAGTTGGCAGCAAACTACAAGACATAGGCATAGCAAAGGCTTTCTAAGTCAGACAGCAGCTGCACAGGAAACAAGCTTGACATTTGACAAGTGGGACCTTATAAAACTCAAAAGCTTCTGTACAGCAAAAGAAATACTCAGGGAAGTGAAGAGAAAACCCACAGAGTGGGAGGAAACCTTCACTGCTGATACATCTGACGGAGCACTAACTTCCAGAATATATAAACTACTCAAAAAACAAACAAGAAAACAAATGACTCAAAAGATGGAGTAAAGAGCTAACAGAGCCTTCACAAGTGAGGAAATAGAGATGGCAGAGAAACATCTAACAAAGTGTTCAACATCTGGGGCTGGAGAGATGGCCTAGTAGTTAAGAGTGCTGCCTGCTCTTGCAGAGGACCTGGATTTGATTCCCAGCACCCACATGGTGGTTGAGAACCGTCTTTAACTCCAGTTCCAGGGGAATACAATGCCCTCTTCTGACCTCCGTGGCATTGCACAGCATGTGGTGCACAAACCTACATGCAGACAGTTACATTCATACACATAAAAAAGTGTTCAACATTGCTAATAATTAAGGAAATGCAAATCAAAACCACTTTTAGATTTCATCTCTCTCCGATAAGGCTGGCTAGGATCAGGAAAACAAATGATACCAAATGCTGAAGAGGTTGTGGGGAAAATGGAACACTCATCCACTGCTGGTGGGAATGCAAACTCGTAGAACTATTATGGAAGGCAGTGTGGAGAACCCTTATAAGACTCGGAATGAGCCTACCACCTTACCCAGCCATACCACTTCTGGGTATATACCCCAAAGACTCACAAATATCCACTCCTGAGTGCTAGGATTAAAGGCATGCACTTTTACTATATTCAATTTTCTAAGCCATGATGACCATGGAAGGTCTTTCCACCTTTTGATGTCATTTTCAATATCCTTCTTCAGGGTTTTAAAAGTTTTTCTGTAGAGGTCTTCAAAGTCTTTGGTTAGGTTTATTCCCAGGTTTTCTTTTTTTTTTTTTTTTTTTTTTCTGAGGTATTGTGCATTGGGAAAGTCCCTCATTATATTCTCTTCTCAGTTGCCCTGTACTGTTGGTGTAAAAAAGGCTAATTATTTTTTTCTAGTGTTTATTTTGTATCCTACCACTTTATTGGAAATTTTAATCATTTCCTAGGGTTTTGTGTGAGCTTTAGCATCCCTTACGGTAAACTCACATTTCATCTGACAAAAACGGGATAATTTTACTATTCCTTTTTCCCATAGCCACTTCTTTAAATATTTGCTTTCTTGCCCTATGGCCCTAGAGCATTCACATGTTGACCTTCAGTGCTATTGAATTGCGAGTGCCGACACAGGGTCAGCCTTAGCCATGTTCCTGCCTTAAGGGGAATGCTTCTAACTTTTTTACCATTTGGATGTAAGTCGGCTGTGGGTTTCTTGCATATGCTTTGATCATATTGGGGAATGATCCCTCAGTCCAGTCCCTCTAATTTTGAAGCATCGAAGGGATGCGGATTTGTTTGAGGATTTTCTCTGCATTGATTAGGATATCCGGTGGTTTGTGTCTTTCAGTCGATTTGATGGACTTTTATCATATTTAATTGACTTATGTATGTTGAACATCCCTGCATCTACTGCGTATGAATCCAACTTGGTCATGATATTTTTTTGTGTGCGGTCCTGTTTGCAATTTGCAAGTATTTTGTTAGAATTTTGCATCTGTGATTCATTAAGATAGCATCGATAGCTTTTCTTTCTTTTTTGTGTCTTGCTGGTTTTGGTATTAGTGGGATTCTGGCTTCAAGGAAGTAATTTGAGAGATATTCCCTTGTTTGATAGAATTCTGAAAAGGGTTGAAGGAGGATGGGTTGAAAACCTCTGGTTAAATGTGTGTAGAGATGCGGTCTGCGGAAAATCCAGTTGGGCCGGGGGGGGACGGTTATTACAGCTCAATTTCCTCAAGGGGGAGTTAGGGGGCGGGTGAAGGGGCTCAAGACTTCGGGTGGTTAATTGCGTGGCAACCCCAGCGTGAGGCTAAGATCTCTCATGCTTAGCTAGTTTTAGTAGTTAGGATAGAGTGAATGTACTCTTGGGGTGATTGTCTGGATCGTTTTCTTTCTGTTGGTGATTTTCCCCTGCCACACAAATGACTATTGATTTGGAGTGTGCCTTCTTTCCCCGTTTTTTTGTTTAACTGGGCAGAGGGTCTGTTTTATTATTTATTTTTTATCTTTTAGCAGCTTTTTTTTTTTTTTTTTTTTATTTTTTTGTTTTGTTTGTTTTCCTTTGTTTCTGCTTTCATTGATTTCTGCTCTGGATTTTTGTTATTGTTTACTTCCGTGTGTTGTCTGGTTTAGCGGTCATTTGTGTTGTTTTCAAGATTTTTAGCTGTACTGTCAGATCATTTACTGTGTTCTCTTCTGTTTTTTAATGTAGGGCACTATGGGCTATGATAATTTCCCTCTTAGGATCTGCTTTTAATATATCCCACAGGATTTGTTTGTCTTTTATTGTCATTTCATTTTGTTCCGGAAATGCTTGTTTTCATTCTTTATATCGTCCTTCGACCCATCTATTAATCAGGCATTCGTTTGTATATAGTCCTCATGTGTTTTTATGTTAGTAGGCTTACCCTCTGATGTTATTATTGAGCCTTTATTCACTGTTGATCTGATAGAATGCCATGGAATATTGCAATCCTTTTGTATTTGTGAGATTTCTTTTGTGTCCAAAAAAGTTAGGTGTGGTTCGATTTGGAGAATGTTCTGGGCGTACTGAGTAGAAAGTATATCTCTGGGTTTTGGGTGAAATTGAAATATTCTTAGATAATCTGTGAGGTTTTGTTCCATTTGGTGTATTTATGGCTCATTTGATGTCTTTCTGTTTTTTTGTCACAGGTGTCCTATCTAATGGACTCAATGTGTATTAAATCCCCCACAATACTTGTAGGATTAATCTGCTTCTTGAAGTCGTTGAAGGATTGGGTTTAAAATGTTTGTGCACAAAAGTTGCGTGCATCAATGTTTATAGATTGGAAATCAATCCTGGTTAATTGGTCAGTTGATAAGTATAATAGGCCCTCTTTTTCTTTTGCATAATATTTTAACTAGAGTCATTTTGTCTGAGTATTAGAATAGCCACTACCTCTTGTTGCCTTGGTACCATTCAGTTTGTGTCGGAAATTTTCTTCTATTATTGCTATTGAAGATGTGGGCCAATGCTGGTTCTACTTGGGTACTGCTTCTTTTTCCTCTATCCCTATGATGCAGAGGTTTGGTCTTTCCATAGTGTCCCACATTTCCTGGTTTATCCACTCTTGTGTTTTTTTTTTTTTTTAATTTTTCATACTCTTTACTTGAGGTTTCTAGTTGTGCTGTGTTATCCTGTAGGTCTGATATTCTATTATCTTTTTCATGCATTATGCTTCTGAGGCTTTTTCCAATCCTTTCCTGCTGATTGGATGAATGTTCAATTTCCTTTTTCATTTTAGCCTGTGATTTCTTCAGTATTTCCACTTCCTTTTGGAGCTTTTCATTCTCTTCTTCTAGATCCTTGCTTCCCTGATCAGTTTCTTTTTTCTTTTTAGCCTGAGATCTTTTTCAGTGTTTCCACTTCCTTGCAGAGTTCGTCATTTTCTTCCTCTAGTTCTTTTCAGAGTTTGTATTTCTCTTCTATTAGTTATTTTGGAGTTTGTCTATCACTCCCTTTAGTTCTTTCCAGAGTTTATCATTCTTTCCTACTAGTTCCTTCATGACTTTTTCATTCTTTCCCTTTAGTTCTCTGATTTGTTTTTTTATATTATTTGAATATGTGTACGATTGTTCTTCCTAGGTTGGTATCTTGCTTTCCTTCCAGGGAGATCTCATTGTGGGGATCTTCTATAGGATTGGTTGATCACTGACACTGCTGAATCTCCCCAACTACAGCAAACTACAGCATCAGCAGCTTATCCTCTCCACTATAGTACCACTAGCTTGAACTGGGGAGGGGGGGAGGGGTTATTCCTTTGGCATGCACACAAAACCACTGAGTGTGTGCGCCAATGGCTGTCCCTCTATCCATGAACACAGTTCTTCTCTCTGGTTCTAGTGGTGGGTGGTAGAAATCCAGGGTGGGCAGCAAGCCTGTGAGCTAGACACCCACCTGGCCACCAAGTGTGTGCACTGTTGTCTGTCCCTCTATCCACGCACACACTTGTTCTCTCTTGTTCTAGTGGTGGACAGCAGAAGTCCAGGGTGGGCAGAAAGCCTGCACACCAGACACCCACCTGGCCACCAAGTGTTTTCACTGCTGTCTTGCACTTATATCTTATTATGACTTCCTATGCTTTCTTATAACAGTTTCAGCATTTCAGGTTTCACAATGAGGCCAATACCTGGGTAAACAGATGTAATTACAGTTGGAGAACAGAATGTCTTTCTCATAATATTATGAAAAATCTTGGAGATTATGAATTTACAATTTGAGGGATCAGTAGGATATTTTCAAAAGAGATTCTTGATATAGCCTAAAGAAAAATATAAATGGATTGGATGAAATACTGCACAAAATGATTTAATTACAAACATATTTTAACATACTGTTTTAAATATTCTAAAAGGTATGACACTAAAATCTTAAAAGTTATAAGAAACTAAATGACCAAAAACGTTTCTTTTGGTAATTGCATTAGTCATTTTTGAAGATTTCCATTTCACTTTAACATTTTTAGTACAAAATTTCAGTTACTTTTTGTATTAGTCACTTTTCTGTTGCTGTGATAAAACCACCATGACCAAGGGAACTTAAAAAAGGAAGAGTTTATTTGAGCGTATGATTGAGGGTTCCAGGGAACTAGAGTCCATTGTGGCAGGAGGCTTGGTGGCCTGGGGCTGGAGCAGAAAGCAGAGGTTCACATCTCACAATGAGCACAGGAAGTCAAGAGAGAGCCTCTGCAGTCTAGCAAGTCTTGTTAAGCTCTCTAAGCCTGCCCCCAGTGAGGCACTTCCATGGCCACACCTAAATTCTCCCAGAACAGTGCCACCAACTGGGGACGAAATGTCTGAATACTTAAAGCCTATGGGGGACACTCTCATCCAAACCACCACACTTTTATTCAAATTCGAGTCTTAGTTTTGAATATATTTTTCTATGTTTTATTGATGTTATTTTGTTTTTTCATACACATCTTAATGATTCTCATACCCTCTCTGCATTCTGTAGTCTTCCATAACCCCTAACCATTTATGTCATTTATGGTGATGCCTATGAAGTCAAGTTCATGTCCCCAGATATTGCTCAGTGCAACTTCATCCACTGGTGTTTACTCAGCCTATCTAGAGTCACTCCCTTAAAGAATATAAGCTCTCCATCACTTACCAGTAATCAGCTACCAATAATTGTTTGATTAAGATTGGAGACTGCTATATACTTTCCCAGTTCTCTGCTGGATTTTTCATTGCTTGAGTTTGCATAGGTCTTGTGCTTGCTGACACCATTGCTGTAGATGCATATGAGTGAGGTCCCAGGAGCCTGTGAGACTCTCTTTCCATATGGTCACACATCACCTCCCCTGGCTCATACAATTTTTCTACTCCCTGTTTTGCAATGGTCCCTGAGCCCTGGGTTAGTGGAATTTAATATAGGACTTCTGTCCAAAAACACACACTGTCATCTTTTATATTCATTTTGCTCTGTTACCTGAGGGAGCTTTGTTGCTGAGAGTTGAGATTTGCATTAGTATTCTCTCTATCCCTTGTTCTACTTTGTGTTCTCTAGGGCCTTTTGTGAATTTTAGGATTTTATTTTTTAATTTACTGAACTATGACCATGGGGATTTTGATTAGGACTTCATTGAATTTATAGATTGATTTGGTAGGATGGTCATTTCTACAACAATATTTCTTCCAATCCATAGAAGGGCTTTCCATCTCCTGGTGGAAAGCCATAATCTCTTTCTTTGAAGATTTAAAACTTCCACTGCAGATATCTTCATGATTTTGATCAACTTTATTCCTAGTTATTTTTTGACACTATTGTGAATGGGAGAGTTTCCATGTACTCTTTCTCCAATTGCTAGTTATTGGTTTATAGAAAGGCTGATTTTTGTAAATTTATTTTGTAACATGCCACTTTACTGAAAATGCTAATCATTACTATGAGTTTTCTGTTGAAAATTTGGGCTCTTTTTTTCTATAACTTCATATCATTTGCAAATAGGGATAACTTGACATCTTCGTTTCCATTTAGTATTTCTTTAATTTCTTTCTTTTGTCTCATTGCTCCAGCAAGGGTTTCAAGCACTATATTAGAAACAATGGAATATCTCTCTCTCTCTCTCTCTCTCTCTCTCTCTCTCTCTCTCTCTCTCTCTTATTATTATATATCTAGATTATATATTATATTATATATATCTTGAACAAATTCCGCAATCTCTGGTACAAAGCTGGTGATTATGGTGGATGATTTTCTTGATGTGCGTCTGTATGCATATTCTGCAAGAAATGTTTGTATATTTTTACATTTATGTTCATTAAGCATATAGAGTTTGACATTTTTATTTTTTGGTTGTACTTTTACCTTGGTTTAAGCTATCTAGAGTATGCTGGCTTCAATAGCAAGAGATATGTAAGATTTATCCTATCGTTTCTTATTGGTTCTTGCGTAATAGGTTTAAGTTAGTATTGGTCTCATTAACTTCTATTAAATGTCTGGAAGAATTTTTTTCTGTGAATCCACCTGGCTTGAGATTTTTTATTCAGGAGATTTTGTATTACTGTTTCCATTTCCTAATCTGTTACAGGTTTGATTAAGCTGTTGATCTAGTCATGGTTTAGCTCTATGTGTTCAATATTTCAGATATCCATTCATTTCTTTTAGGTTTAAAATTTAACATAGTTTTTTTTTATTATATATGCATGAGTGTATTGTTCATTTGTTCTTGCCTTTTCAAAGTCTTGAGTGACAATGTTGCTATTTATTTCTGCACTTGCTGATTTTTTTAATGTAGGCACTTAGACCTATAAACTTCTCACTAAGGACTGTTTTTAAGTGTAATGGAGGTTTTGTTGTGTTGTATTTTATTTTCATTTAGTTCCAGGAATACTTTTATTTCTTTCTTTTTTTTATTTTTATTTTTTTTTATTGATGCTTTGTGTATTTCATACATAATTTTCCAATTCAGTTCAGGCATATATCCCTTTCCCTTCCCCCCACCCCACCCCTACCCTTCCCAGATCATGCATTCTGCCGTAACTTTTCTGCACATTTCTCTGTTTTTTTGTTTTGTTTTATTTTGTTTTCATTTTTTTTATTTATTTTATTATTTCTGTATGTGTATCAATGTACTGTCTGCATGCAGGTTTGTGCACCCGTGTCGTGCAATGCCACGGAGGTCAGAAGAGGGTCTCAGATTCCCCTGGAACTGGAGTTCTCCTGGAATTGGAGTTTCAGACGGCTCTCAGCCGCCATGTGGGTGCTGGGGATCGAACCCGGGTCCTCTGTAAGAGCGGTCGGCGCTCTTAACCGCTAGGCCATCTCTCCAGCCCTTGTTTTCATTTTTTTAACAATAAGTGATAATTTGTGAGTACAAGCATCCTTCATGTAAAACCAATTTGTGAGCAGTTGTGCCCAAACCCACACAGCTCATGGGTCCCACCATCCAGCAGGGGGGTCTTGTATGTTCAATCAAGTTGATCAAATGAGTGTCTTTTATTTCTTTCTTAATTTTGTGTTTGACCCATCCATCATACAGGAGTTTGTTATTTAATTCCCATGAGTTCTTGTCATTACTAGAGCTTCTTTTGGTGTTAATTTTAAGCTTTATTACATTGGTGTCTGATACAATACGTGGAATTATTACATACTTTTGGATTTGGTGAGGTTTGATTTGAGTCCCAGCATTTGGTCAATTTTAGAGAAAGTTCGATAGGCTGCTGAATAGAAACTGTATTATTTGGTGCTTGGGTTGAATATTCAGTAACTGTCAGTTGGGTTCTTTTAAAGTATGGCATCATTTACTTCATATATCTCTCTATTTATTCTTTGTCCAGTTGACTGACCTGGCTATTGGAGGTAGTGATGTATTATAGTCCTTTACTATTACTGAGTTGTGGTTAATATATTCCTTAATGTCCTATAGCTTTTATGAAATTGGGTGCATCAGAGTTTGGTGTATATATGTTCATGACTGAAATATCATGGTCAATTATTCTTTGATCAAAATGAAGTGACCCTCTTATCTCTTCTGATTGGTTTAAGTTTGAAGTCTATTTTTTGGCAGATATTGTGACCCCTATTTTTTCTTCATGTCATTTGGTTGGAAATTTTTTCTTATTTATTTTGTTGAATTCCAATATAGATACTAGGGAGGAAAAAGTAATTTACAGTTGACACTTTATAGCAATCTACAAATTCATATCCATTAAGCTTGAGATGGCCACATTTTGGGAGAGAACCTTGGTGTTGCTGAAATAAAAGCAATTCCCCCTCCCCTTTTGCCAATGTCAATCACCCTCTCCTATGAGTTGTATTTGTCTGGCATAGAATGGGACATTTAGACAAAAAGGAAAGAGGAAACACAAATAACACTTAAAACAAGATTTCATGGACTGTAATTCCCACAGAATTTAGCTAGCATTGAATCCAATCTGCATTACAAAATAGTTTATGTAAATGTTTTAAGACACTGAGAAAAGGAAGGATAAAATTTTATTTAAAGTAGAGAGAATCAATTTAGTTGAATCCATTTTGATCACAATTGGACTTCATTCAAATGAATTCTCCCAAACTGAAATGAAAACACCCTTCCTCTTATGAACTATTATGCAAACTTCTTTATCTTTGATATATTGTGAGTATATTTTTGGCATAAGTAACTGAGAAAACATCTTTTGAATCTATTTAGTGCAACAAAAACGCCATAGTAATTCTAGAAGAAAAAAAGTTATTGAGATACAAATTAGTTTGTAAGGAAACATCAATAGGAAGATAATTAATTTGTTCTTTTTTTAAAAAAAAACCCTGACTTTTAAGTCTCTGTGTAATAATTAATAAACTGCCCTTTAAAATGAATTGTAAAAGAAGTTTATTAATTTCTCATGCTAAAAGAAATTATGCATGAATATTTGAGCCAATCTATCTTATATGCAAATTCAAATTAGTTTTGAAAAGAGAATGTCTTAAACATCAATTAATATTATTTTATATTTGCTTAGAGATTAAATTATCTCTATATTTATTTGTAAACACCAACAGGGTTCCAGATAGTGAAAGCTTATGTTTTGTAAGTACATGAATTAAGTATAACTTTCCACATATAGTGACTAACATCTTTCTCCTTTCCATATTTACTTTCAACTGGACTGAAAATTGCACCTCTGTATCAAATTAAATAAAACACAGAATTCAAAATAAACTACACCTAGCATTTATCTCTCCCACTTCATTTTTCTCTCTGGACAAGGTCTTATTAACCCCTGAAGATAGTACACCCATAGATGCTAGCAGCCATTAATCACTTTGGGAGGATTATTCCCTGGTTAAAACAAGGGCAAGGAGGAAGACAGGCAGTTCCTGGATTAGGTCCAGGTTTTACTTCTGGGAGGAGGATGCTTGTCTATCATTCTCAATGACAACTATTCATCTAGAAAATTCTTCCTTGCTTCCATGGGCATGGCTGAATTAGACTGTGGGAAATGAAAATTTTTGTATGTTCAAAAGATTACTTCCTGACTTCCTCTGATCAGATTATCACCAGTATTTCGATCAAATTCCTCTTCTCACCCATCTCACATGAAATGTCTGTCACTTTGACCTGTCTTCATTAAGAATCTTTTTAGGTCAGTTTAGCAAGGTGGCCCTTAACCATGATGGCTGCCCTTAATAGTTTTTTGTCCACTGAAACCCATACTGATTGTCACTAAATTTCCCCTTTTTCATAGCACTGAAAGTTAAGTCCCTACTATGAAACTCCATATGTAGAAGGCCCTGCTTCTAATACACTGGGTTACAAATAATGACTACTTTACTGTTCAATATTTGCTATAGGGAATTTTTTTGCTTGCTACTGTACAGATCTACATCATACAGTAGCAGCTAATGTTTATTTGAGTACCTAATATTTATTTTAATTTTATATGTTAAAGCAACATTGACATTCAAGTTTGTTATTCCATTAGAATGTGTTTTATTCAAAATGATTTTTGAGACTTTTGATTTCTTTGTCTCTTACAAATAGCTTTGCTGAAGGTTCCTTTGAACCAATTCTCAAGCATATATATTGTGAGCTATTCTATGTTAACTAGAAAGGGAGCTTATTGATGGTTACATTCTTTTCAAATTTTACTTGCAAACATTTTATTTTCTATGATCTCATTTTTCTTAAGGTGACATCATTTTCAACTAAGAGCAACCACTCATGATATCAATATCTTTCTTCAAAACTTGCCTGTAGACAGAAATTAGTTTTTACAGATTCTAACTTTTTGAATACCAAGTGTTTTTCTAACTTACAACATTGATACCAATTTTTCTACATTTTTCCACTTCTAATTTTTTTAAATTTTATTTACTTTTGTATGTGTATGAATGTACTGCCTGCATGTAGGTTTGTGCACCTGTATCATGTAATGCTGCAGAGGTCAGAAGAGGGTGTTGGATTCCCGTGGAACTGGAGTTCTCCTGGAATTGGAGTTATAGATGGTTCTTAGCCACCATATGGGTGCTGGGGATCGAACCTGGGTCCTCTGCAAGAGCAGTCGGTGCTCTTAACCGCTAGGCTATCTCTCCAGCCCCCCCTTCTAATTTTTTAATAGTAGTAGCTTCACTACTCACTACTCAATTGAAATCTGTATATGTGGTGGGTATTGCTGTGGTAGTGATCTGTAGCAGGCATAATTTCCTATTTCACTAAGAAATGTCAAAGCCTTATTAGATAGAAAATAATCATAAAGTTCATAAACTTTTTTATTTATAAAATATTTTATTGATGTTTTATATATTTCACACATCATTTCTCAGCTCAATTTGGACACATTCTCCTTTCCATGCTCCCCACCCGAGTTCATGCATCCTGCTATACATATCTTTTCTCAGTCTTTTTAAAGTTTTTCTCTGCAGAGGTTTATTGTTTTGGACAGACAGACGTTAACTGTTTCAATCAGTTCTTTGACCCAATCCTTTTTCTGGCTGTTGTTTCCTCCCATTTGTATTGCTCCAAAATATGCTTATATAAAAGTCACATATATACCAAAATTATGATCTCTGAAAAGAAACTGTTAATTCAAAAATATGTTTAAGAATTCACATTTTCCCTTTAATTTTACATTACTCTAAAATATGAATATATACTGTAATTACAAAGTCTGAAAATAAGTAGTAAGTTAATTCTAGAGCCCATTAAGACATTCACATTATAACTGCACCGTTAGTCTCAGATATCACGAAATATAATATTAAATTGCTCAGCT
Organism: Rhizomys pruinosus; assembly: GCA_009823505.1. Taxonomy (NCBI): domain Eukaryota; kingdom Metazoa; phylum Chordata; class Mammalia; order Rodentia; family Spalacidae; genus Rhizomys; species Rhizomys pruinosus. The sequence continues at coordinate 674,750 of VZQC01004158.1, forward strand.
TGCCCTTCAACTATGGATTTGGTGCTAGCATCCACAAATGAGGGATACCATTCATCATTTGCTTTTCTGGGAATGTGTGACATCACTTAGCATAATGTTTTCTAGTTCCATCCATTTACCTGAAAAGTTCATGATATCACCTTTACCACTGCATAGAACTCCATGGTGTAGCTGTATCACATTTTCATTATTCACTCATCCACTCATCAGCTCTTTGCTATTGTGAAGAGAGCTGCAATAAACATAGATGTGCATGTATCTTTGCCATAAGATGAGTCTTGTGGGTATATACCCAGGAGTGGTGTGACTGGGTCAGGTGGTAGGCTCATTTTGAGTCTTCTAAGGGTTCTCCACACTGCTTTCCACAGTGGTTGTATGAGTTTACATTCCACCAGCAGTGGATGAGTGTTCCCCTTTCCCTACAACCTCTCCAGCATTTGGTGACTATTGTTTTCTTGATCTTAGCCAGTTTTATTGGAGTAAGATGATATCTTAAAGTGGTTTTAATTTGTATTTCCTTAATTATTAATGGAGTTGAACATTTTTAAGATGTTTCTCAGCCATCTTTACTTCCTCACTAGTGAAGTCTCTGTTAAGCTCTTTACTCCATCTTTTGAGTGGGTCATTTGTTGTCTTCCTTGTTTTTTGAGTAGTTTATATATTCTGGATGTTAATGCTCTGTCAGATGTATCAGAGATGAAGGTTTTCTTCCACTCTGTTACTGTAGAGAACCTTTTCAGTTTAATGAGGTCCCACTTGTCCATTGTTGACCTTATTTTCGTGCAGCTGCTATTTGATTTAGAAAGTCTTTTCCTACACTTATGTGTTGTAGGTTGCAGCCAACATTTTTTGTATTACCTTCAAAGTTTCGGGTTTCATGTTGTGCTCTTTGATTTATTTCGAGTTTATTTTTGTACAGTGTAAGAGGTAGGGGTTTAATTTTGTTCTTCTACAAATGATGATCTGGTTTTGTCAGCACCATTTGCTGAAGACTCTGTCTTTCCTCCATTGAGTCTTTTTTGGCTCCTTTGTCAAATATGAGGTGGCTGAAATCATGTAAGCTCAAGTTGGATATTCAGTTTTGTTCCATTGGCCAATGGGTCTGTTTTGGGGCCAGTACCAGGCCATCTTTATGAGTATAGCTCTGCAATATAGTTTGAAGTCTGGTAAAGTGATCCCCCCTGTATTGCACTTTTTGCTCAGGGTTGTTTTAGCTATTTGTGGTCTTTTGTTCTTCAGCTGTAATTCTGATGGGTTTCCCTTATATATAACTTGTTTTTCTCTTGTGGCTTTCAGTATTTTTTCTTTGTTTTGAGCGCCTAGCATTTTAACTATGATAAGTCATGGGGAATATCTTTTCTGGTCTTGCCTATTTGGTATTCTATGTGCTTTTTTATTTATATGGGTTTGTATTTTTTCAGTTTGTGGAAATTTTCTTCTATTATTCTGTTAAAGATCTGATCAAAACCATTGTCTTTGTATTCTCCTTTCTCTATCCCTATGATGTAGAGGTTTGGTCTTTGCATGGTGCCCCACATTTCCTGGTTGTTCCAATCTTGTGTTTTTAATTTTTTTTTATAATCTTTAATTGAGCATTTTAGTTGTTCCATGTTATCTTCCGGCTGTGATATTCTTTTGACTGTTTCATCCATTCTGCTTCTGAGGCTTTTTCCATTCTTTTCCTGTTGATTGGATGATTATTCAATTTTCTTTTTCATTTTGTCCTAAGATTTCTTTAGTATTTCTATTTCCTTTTGAAGCTTGCGATTCTCTTCTTGTAGCTCCTTGCTTTCCTGGTTGGTTTCCTTTTTCATTTCAGTGTTTCCACTTCCTTCCAGATTTTGTCATTCTCTCCCTCTAGCTCCTTCCTCAGTTTTTCATTCTCTCCCCTAGTTCTTTGATTTGTTCTTTATATTGATTTCTTTCAATATGTCTATGATTGTTCTTCTAAGATCCGTGTCCTGGGTTCCTTCCAGGGAGATCTCCTTATAGGGATCTTTTATAGGACTGGTAGAGTTCAGTGTAGAATTATTGTGAGCTTTTCCTATGTTCCTTGTTCATTGTGTTTTTGGCATGTGGGTTTGTTTGTTGCTTGTATTCTGCTGCTAGTCTCAAATGTTTATATAGAGCACTGGCTGGCCCAGGTATCAACCAGTGTGGCAAGTTTGCTCTCTCTTCTGTTACCATTTGTGTGTGTGTGTGGGGGGGGTGATGCTTTGATTTGGCCCACATACCAGTAACCAACCCAGGTGCAGCCTTGGTGGTACTAATCTGAGTCCCCACTGGGTCTCGGGGCTTACCTGAACACTGTGGGAGCCAAGATGGAATCTGAGGTGCAAGCTGAGTTTGGAACCTCAGTGGAATTGGGCAGGGGCATGGCCTTGCTGCCCCTGACCAGGTCTGCCCTGAGTTGCAGGGCTCACCTGCACCCTGGCGGGAGCTGGGATTCATGCCTAGGTTCAGCCAGGGCTTGCCCCTGTATGCCACTGCATGTTGCCCTCTCTTCCTTTTCTATTCTGAAGATTCTCCAGAAAACAGATAGGTAAAAACCAGTTGGGTTTGTGGCTAAGCTCCCACCTGCTCACTCATTCTGCTTCCAGCTGTCCAGTTCCTTTAGTTTGGCTGTACAGTACTGGAGTTGTGGCAGATTACCTATCTCTTCTCTTGCCTTGTGTCCAGAGTCACTAACACTTTTCCCACTGGATCATCCATACCACAGCATCACAGCTTGAGCACACTGGATGGGTAGTGGGGGTGGTGTTGCTCTCTTGGCCCATGAGCATGTACTCTGTGGTCCGGCTGTTTTTCTGGCTATTTCCACCCATGCTGCTGGGAGTGGGGACCTCCAGGTGGCTTCTGCTGACCTGGGTGGTGACCTGTGGTCCTGCTATCTGTCTGGCTAGATACACCCATGCCACTGTGAGCACTGGTTAGGCCCCAGGCAGGGGTCTTCTGATTGTGCCCAAGCTGCTGTGAGAGGGGACCTCCAGGTGGCTTCTGCTGACCTGGGTGGTGACCTGTGGTCCTGCTATCTGTCTGGCTAGATACACCCATGCCACTGTGAGCACTGGTTAGGCCCCAGGCAGGGGTCTTCTGATTGTGCCCAAGCTGCTGTGAGAGGGGACCTCCAGGTGGCTTCTGCTGACTTGGGTGGCTGCCGTGTGGTCCTGCAGTCTATCTGGATAGCTCTGCCCACACCGCTGCTTTGCAAGCTGGTCAGGCCCCGGGTGGGGTCTTCCAAATTTGCCCATGTTGCAGGGGCCTCCAGGTGGCTTCTGATCAAAGTTCATAACATTTTGGTCATAGTTCTCCAAAAGAGCTACAGATGTTTTGTAGCTCAAGACTTCAATTAATTTTAAAATGGGAAGATTTTCTACATTTCTCTTACATGAACATCTACCCAGAAAAAAATGTCTAAACAGGAGATTAACTCATCAGGGCCAAATCATTTATTCATGTTTGAGGTCTCTGCTCAAGTGTGCTAGTTAAACTTGTGTTAGCTATAGTAAGACTCATGGGCAAAGTATAACATGAACCAACTGAAGTTATACATAACACTCAATCCTGTGTAGTGCATGGTCACCTTGCAGAATCGGACAGTGATGAACTAAGAAAGAAACAGTTACCCATTCTTCTACCTAGAATCCATCTATCAAGTCACTAATTAATTCTACAATGATCAGAAAACAATCTAAAAGGAGATGTGTGTCCAATAAATTAAACAACAATATATTAATATATTGGTATTCTGTGACTTCCTAGGTAGATGATAAGGTGAAAGCAAAATCTGTTTACATTCAAATTATCTATGTTAAAATATTTTATGGAATAAATTTAAGTAGTGAATTCCACAAAAGTGAAGCCTTTAATTAAAATACTTGATCAACTGCTCCTATTTATTATCACCTTGTGATAACAGCCATTCTACTTTTTTTCTCATTCTTTATATTGTGGTGAGTATTTAGACAGTGAGGATATTAGCTCTCTAAGGTATGTTTAAATAATTTTTTCAATATTTTGTCACATCATTAGTATAAATACATTTCTTATTTAAGTGTACTTTAACTTGTCAAGTGTTTGGGTTATGTTTATTTGAATTCGTTATGTATAGTTTCAATTGTAGACTCTCAATCTCAGTCACAGAAAAGATATATAAAATTTGAAATAGTTAAGTATATAAAGAAGTTAAGATGAATTAAGCATGGATAGAAGTGATAGAGAATTAGTGTATCTTATTATGAACCTCCAGGGTAGATAATATTTTTTTATCATAAATTAAAAAAAAAACTTAAAGTAACAAGTTTTTGTTTTAAGCATTTGACACCATGATGTAAAGGGAAAAATAAACAGAAATGAAATATGGGATCATAAGTTCATTTTATTTTTTACCTGGATTTTAATTCTTTTGTGGAAATTAATGGTAGAAATATATTTCTTGTTTATTCTTAATTGTAGTCAATTTTAAAGAATAATCAGGAAAATCTTCAACTGTCAGTTACCCAAAATCCTACTTATATTTTTTATCAATAAGGAAAATCAGCTGCAAGTTTACTTTTTCCCTGAAACACATAAACTGTTCTCTTGGATGTTATTTTATTTTTTAATTGTCTTTTTTAATTTTATATTATTCCAAAATATGCATATATACACCCCACACATAAGTCAAAATTAAGAATTCTAAAAATAAACTAAAGGTTATTTCCTAAACCCATTTAGAAATTCACATTTTAACAGTAAATTTGCATGCAGGTATTAAGTCCTGTAACTTTACATTCTTTTTTTAGAATGTGATTACATATCCTCCATCTATATATGGTGATTACACTGTGTGAGTGTAAGTGATAGGACAATTCTAGAGCCCATTTATAGATTCATATTGTAATAGCACAGTTGCTTTCAGATACAATGAAATATAATAATAAAGTTGGTCATTTTGCCTGCCAACTGGGGATTTGGAGTTTGCATCCACAAATGAGGGAAACCATTCACCTTTTTTTTTTTTTTTTCTAGGACTGTGTTACTTCACTTAGTATAATTGCTTTGAGTTCCATCCATTTGCCAGCAAAGCTCATGATGTCATCTTTCTTTACTGCTGCATAGAACTCCATTGTGTAGATGTACCACATTTTTGCTATCCAGTCTTCAGTTGAGGGGCATTTGGGTTGCTTCCAGGTCTTTACTATTGTGAAGAGACCTGCAATAAACATAGCTATGCATGTATCTTTGCGGTAGGATCCATCTTGTGGGTATATACCCAGGAGTGGTATGACTAGGTCTGGTGGTAAGCCCATTTTGAGTTTTTTAAGGGATCCCCACACTGCTTTCCACAGTTGTTGTACCATTTTACATTCCCTCCAGCAGTGGATGAGTGTTCCCCTTTCCCCACAACTTCTCCAGCATTTGGTGGCTTTTGTTTTCTTGATCTTGGCTAGTCTTTTATTGGAGTGAGATGATACCTTAGTGTGGTTTTAATTTGCATTTCCTTAATTATTAATGATGTTGAACACTTTTTAAGATGTTTCTCAGCCATCTTTACTTCCTTACTGGTGAAGTCTCTGTTACTACATCTTTGGTGTAGGTCATTTGTTTTATTACTTCTTTGTTTTTTAAGTAGCTTATATATTCTGGATGTTAATGCTTTGTCAGATGTATCAGTGGTGAAGGTTTCCTCCCACTCTGTGTGTTTTCTCTTCATTTCCTTGATTGTTTCTTTAGCTGTACAAAAGCTTTTGTGTTCGATGAGTTCCCACTTGTCAGCCATTGTCCTTATTTCCTGTGCAGCTGCTGTTTGATTTAGAAAGTCTTTTCCTATACCTATGTCTTGTAGGTTGCTGCTGACTTTTTCTTCTATCACCTTCAGGGTTTCAGATTATAGGTTGAGATCTTTGATCACTTGGAATTTATTTTTGTACAGGGTGAGAGGTAGGGGTTTAATTTTGTTCTTTTACAAATAGTGATCCAGTTTTGCCAACACCATTTGCTGGGAAGATGCTACTTTCTTCCATTGAGCTTTATTGGTCCCATTGTCAAATCTGAGATGGCTGACATTATATGAGCTCAAGTTTGGATCCTCAATTTAGTTCCATTGGTCAAAGGTTCTGTTTTTTTTTTTTTTTTTTTTTTTTTTTTTTTTTTTTTGCCAGTATCAAGCTGTCTTTATGACTATAGGCCTGTAATATAGCTTGAAGTCTGGTAATGTAATACCCCACTGTTGCACTTTTCTCTCAGGGTTGCTTTAGCTATTCAGGGACATTTGTTTTTCCATATGAATTTAGGATTTTTTTTCTAAGTTTGTGAAAAAGCTCATGGGGATTTTGATTGGGATTGCATTGAAACTGTATATTAATTTGGGGAGAATGGACATTTTTACTATATTAATTTTTCCAATCCATGAGCATGGGAGCTCTTTCCATCTTTTGATGTCGTTTTCAATGTCCTTCTTCAGGGTTTTAAAATTTTTGTTGTAGAGGTCTTTGGTGTCTTTGGTTAGGTTTATTCCTGGTATTTTATTTTTTTGAGATATTGTGATTGGGAAGGTCTCCTTATATTCCTTCTCCAGTTGCTTATTGTTGGTATAAAGGAAGGCTACTGATTTTTCTAGGTTTATTTTACACCACTTTTCTGAAACTTTTGATCATTTCTAAGAGTTTTATGGTGTAGTTTTTAGCATCCCTTAGGTAAACTATCATATCATCTGTAAAAAGGGATAGTTTTACATCCTCTTGTCCAATTAGTACTCCTTTAATTTCACTTTCTTGCCTTATTGCCCTATCAAGCACTTCAAGCACCATATTGAAGAGGAGTGGCAATAATGGACAGCCTTGCCCTGTTCCTGCCTTTAAGGGGAATGCTTCCTACTTTTCTCCATTTAGGATGATGTTGGCTGTGGGTTTCTTGTGTATGGCTTTGATTACATTGAGGATTGATCCCTCCAGTCCAATTCCCTCTAAGACTTTAAGCATGAAGGGATGCTGGATTTTGTCAAAAGCTTTTTCTGCATCAATTGAGATGATTGAGTGGGTTTTATCTTTAAGACAATTTATGCATTATATGATATTTATTGATTTACGTATGTTGAACCATCCCTGCATCTCTGGTATGAATCCAACTTGGCCATGATGGGTGATCTTTTTGATGTGGGTCTGTATGCGATTTGCAAGCATTTTGTTGAGAATTATTGCATCTGTGTTCATCAATGATATGGGTCTATAGTTTTCTTTCTTGTTTGTGTCTTTGCCTGGTTTTGGTATTAGCAGGATGCTGGCTTCATAGAAGGAATTTGGGATATTTCCCTCTGTTTGTATCATTCTGAAAAGTTTGAGTAGTAATGGTTGTAAGACCTCTTTAAATGTTTTATAGAATTCTGCTGTGAAACCATTTGGCCCTGGTTGTGAGACTTTTTATTTCATCTTCAATTTCCTCAAGTGTTATGGGTCTGTTTAAGCTGTCAATCTCTTCTTGGTTAAGCTTTGGCAAATCCCATGATTTCAGATATTCATTCATTTCTCTTAGGTTTTCAAACTTAGTAGAGTATAGGTTTTTGAAGTACTCTCATATGATTGTCTGGATCTTTTCCTTATCTGTTGTGATGTTTCCCCTTTCATCACAAATGTTATTGATTTGGAGTTGCTCTTTCTTTCTTTTTGTTAACTGGGCTAGAGGTCTGTCTATTTTATTTATCTTTCAAAGAACCAGCTTTTGGATTCATTGATTTTTTTTTATTGTTTTCTTTGTTTCTGTTTCATTGATTTTTTGCTCTTTTAATTCCAGGAATGCTTTTGTTTCATTCTTTATTTCTTCTCTGACCCACTCATTGTTCAGTATTGTGTTGTTTAGTCTCCATGTGTTCTTATAGTTAGTAGGGCTTACCCTGGTGTTAATATTGAGCTTTATTGCACTGTGGTCTGATAGAATGCATGGAATAATTTCAATTCTTTTGTATTTGTTGAGGTTTCTTTTGTGTCCCATTATGTGATCAATTTTGTAGTATATTCCATGGGGCTCTGAGTAGAAAGTATATTCTCTGGTGTTGGGGTGGAATATTCTGTAGATATCTGTGAGGTCCATTTGGTGTATTGTATTGTTCAGTTCTGATGTCTCTCTGTTTATTTTTTGTCCAGTTGACCTATCCAGGTGGCTCAGTGGGGTATTGAAGTCCCCCACTATTAGTGTACTGAGATTAATCTGTGTCTTGAGGTCCCGAAGGATTGTGTTTATAAAGTTCGTTGCACCAGAGTTTGGTGCATAAATATTTAAGATTGTGAAATCTTCTTGGTTAATTGTTCCATTGATAGGGATATAATGGCCCTCTTTGTCTTTTCTGATTAATTTTATTCTGAGATATATTTTGTATGATATTAAGAATAGCCATTCCTGCTTGCTTTTTGGTACCATTTGCTTTGAATATTTTTTTTCCATCCTTTCACTCTAAGGTGCTGTGTGTCTTTGAGGGTGAGATGGGTTTCTTGGGAGGCAGCATATAGATGGATTCTGTTTCCTAATCCATTCTCCCAGTGTATGTCTTTTGATTAGTGAGTTTAGACCATTAGTATTTAAGGTTATTATTGAGAGATGTGTCTTGTTTCTTTTCAACTCATTTTTTTGTTCGCATTCTTGGTCTAGGTATTTATTTACTCTGCTATGCTTTTGGTAATTTCTCTCTTGGGTTGCTTAAGGATAGTTGCTCCTTTCCTCTGTTCTTTGAATTGCTTCGAGTATTTTCTGAAGTGTTTTTTTTTTTTTTTGACATGTGTTCTTTCATTTTGTTTATGTCATGAAAGATTTGTCTTTCTCCTTCAACTATGATTGATATTTTTGCTGGGTATAATAATCTGGATTGGCATCTGAAGTTATTTAGTACTGGGAATACTTTGGTGCATGTTCTTCTGGTTTTTATGGTTTGCACTGAGAAGTCAGCTGTGATTCTGATGGGTTTCCCCTTATATTTAACTTGTTTTTCTCTTGTGGCTTTCAGTATTTTGTCCTTGTTTTGAGCATCTAGTGTTTTAACTATGATGACATGGGGAATTTCTTTCCTGGTTTTGTCTATTTAATGTTCTTTGTGCTTCTTATATTTCTATGGGTTTGTCTTTTTTTTCAGTTTAGGGAAGTTTTCTTCTATTATTCTGTTGAAGATCTGATCTATACCATTCTCTTGGGATTCTTCTCTTTCCTCTAGCCTTATGATGCGGAGGTTTGGTTTTTCCATAATGTCCCACATTTCCTGCTTGTTCCACTCTTGTGGTTTTTTTTTTTTATTTTTCCATAATCTTTACTTGGACAGCTGGGCACAGAGTGTGTGTACCCCTGGCTGACCTTCTAGACATGCATGCATGTAGTTCCTCTCAATGGTCCTAGTGTGGGGTGGCACCTGCTGAGGTGGGCCACCCTCCGACTGCATGCATGGCACAAACCAAACTGGGCATCTTGGCAAGAAGAGTGTGTGCCCCAGCTGACCTTCTAGCCACCAAGAGCACTTTTCTTACCAGCTTCTCCAGATTCTATCTCTTTCATGCTAAATCAACATGGCAGTGGATGTGATTTTTAAAGAAAAACAATTTTGAAGGCTGAGCTGGCTACAATAATGACAGCTTTGGCTGACACTACATCCTGCTTCATATATCCAGATGCTATGCATTTCTCATATTACAAATTGTTTGACAAATTGAAGATGACCAGAACTTTTATAAAAGTAGCATCTAGCCAACACCTAAGAGTATGATCTATGTGGGCAGCAACCTAAGGTGATAGGTAGTCAAAATGAACAGTGATTTGGGGGTTTTTGCTATAGTGACAGCCTTGTTTTGGAGGACTGTTTTTTTTTTTTCTTTAGAGTGTACATATGTTCCTATTTGTGAGGCATGATGATGGGCTTAAAAAAGGAAAATGCATCATTTATGTCTCCAGGTTTGATGGAAGTACAGCATTGACACAAGCACATATTTGTTCTGACAGTAGCTCTCTCTCCTATCTTCAGCACACATTCCATCTATTCATAAGCAAGCTATAAATAGACAAGTTTACATAAAGAATAGCACCGAGCTATTTTATTTCAAACATTGTTGAATAATATTTACTTTAATCATCTCCCTAAATTTGTTACAGTGATGAAGATATCTGAAGATTCAGTGTTAATATAAAGGAGATGCTGTGCCAGCTATGCCATTAAGATGTTCAACATTTTATGATAAAATAATCAGAGAGTGCAGACTATGAAGAATTTGGAAAAAAAAATCATTTGGGTAACCTACAGACATGATTTTACAGTGGAGAAGCTAAAGATTGTTTAATTTCAAGAAAAAGAAAACAGACCATTTGAGCAAGTTTGGGCCTACCGTTACTGAATTCCACTCTCTAATCCATATTATTAAGCTCTTTGGTTCACTTTTATCTTATAAATCATTAAATCACTACCAGCCAATCTCTGCCTGTCTTTTCTAAATATTTCCAAACACCCTTATTATTCTCTGGCTATCATTTTTATGCCTGTTGAAAAATGGAATGCTAGCTTTTCTTGGATCCAATGCATTTATATTGTTGACATTTAGAGGTAAAGATGAAAAGACATGGAGGAGGAGAAAGAATGTTTGTAACAAATCATTTGACACTTTGGTAATTTCTTGTATATGGAAAAATCATACCCTTGGGTTTTTACAATTTTAAAAGCTAAATGTGAAGTACATGATGAAGATGTTTTATTAATGACAAAACATAAGTTGATGCACTGTTTAGATTCAAAACATTTTATGAGCCCTAATCTTAGCCCCTAATTTTGCAGTCATGGGTTGCTTAAGGATGGGAACCATTCTGAAAAATGCATCATTAGATCATTTCCTGTCTGTGTAGACATCACAGAGCAAACATATAAAGCTTCCACATAGGCAGGATGTATTTTGTGGCTGTCACCATATATGAGGTATTGTTGATTGAAATATTGTTATGTAGCCCACAGCTCTACTGTACAGTCATACTCCTCAAATATTACTGAAATAAACTTATATGTATTCTTTAAAAGATATTGCTTAGTTCCAAATAGGTTATGGTTACAAGTAAGAAAACACATACATGTATTTGTCACAGTTCATAACTAAGTAGCCCACAGTAGAAACCAACAGCAAGAACCTGGAGGCAGAAGCTAAAGAACAGGTCATGGAGGAATGCTTGCTCTTTTGGCCTTTGCCTAACCTGCATTCTTATATAATGCAGGATCATCTGCCGAGGGGTGGAACTGCCAACAGTGGGCCAGGTCATCTCAAATCACTCAACAGTCAAGAAAATGTCCAGCAGACATGGCTGCTCTCTAATGGAAGCATTTCCCCAATTGAGGTTTCCTCAACTCAAATTTGTCAAGTTGGCATCTAACGCTATCCAGCATAGCTAAGATCTCATCTGACTATTTGTAATTTCCCAAATTACGTAATAATTCTCTTTTCTGAAAAGTTTGAGGTAATATATGTCAAAGTATGGTTTCTTTACTTCTGAATTTTGTTACATATTTTGAAAATTTTATTTGCTAAAATTTTCATGACAGATTCTTTTTTTAAAATTTTATTTTATTTATTTATATGTATGAATGTACTGTTTGCGTGTAGGTCTGCGCACCCGTGTCGTGCAATGCCGCGGAGGTCAGAAGAGGGTCTTGGATTCCCCTGGAACTGGAGTTCTCCTGGAATTGGAGTTACAGACGGTTGTTAGCCGCCATGTGGGTGCTGGGGATCGAACCCGGGTCCTCTGCAAGAGCGGTCAGCTCTCTTAACCGCTAGGCCATCTCTCCAGCCCCTCATGACAGATTCTTTAAATAAAATTTCCCTTGAAATTAAAGATAATGAATGTATGTAAATTAAGTGTCTAGGCAAGAAAAATTGAAACGGAGAAGGTAACATTCCTTTAAACATTGCATGTAATGCAGTAATTTTAGCAAATAAACTAAAAGTACTTATTTGACACTCTTGTAGATTAATGTAAATATCTCAAAATTTCTGTAATTATACTTAAGGTTAATTATCTTTTTTTTTTTAATTTATTTCTGTATGTGTATCAATGTACTGTCTGCATGCAGGTGTGTGCACCCGTGTCGTGCAATGCCGCGGAGGTCAGAAGAGGGTCTCGGATTCCCCTGGAGCTGGAGTTCTCCTGGAATTGGAGTTTCAGACGGCTCTCGGCTGCCATGTGGATGCTAGGGATCGAACCCGGGTCCTCTGCAAGAGCGGTAGACGCTCTTAACCACTAGGCCATCTCTCCAGCCCCGAGGTTAATTATCTTGTAACAGACTAGTTAAAAATATTTTTTTTTGTCATTCTGCGTAACGAATAGAAAAAGAAATGAATAGAAACCCAGAGGATTCATTTATCTAAAGCATTTAAGTAGTCAAGTTCTTTTCAAATGTTAATTGATAAACCATTAATACTCATCAATATTAAATGCAAAAATACAACACGTTAAAATAAGAGTATAATTTCTGACTAAGGGACAACTATATACATGTACTTAAAGATCAAGAATCAGCCAATAAACATTATAAGTAGTATAACTGGACTTAAGACAAAACTCCTATGATCATCTCAATGGACTTAGAAAAGCTTTTATCAAAACCCAACATGCATTCATGATAAAAGTCTGAGTGAGAATTGGCTTGGATGGAACATACATCAACATAATAAAGCTTATACACAACAAACCCACATCCGACATAATTCTAAGTGGAAGAAAAATTGCGGCATTCCTAATTAAAATCAGGAACCAGACAAAGACATCCACTAACCCCACAGTTTTGAAATTTTGCTAGAACAATAAGACAAGACAAGGAAATCAAAGGGGTACTAAGTGGAAAAGAAGAGGTCAAATTATTCATATTTGTAGATGACATTATATATGTATATAAGAGATTCCTAAAATTCCACCAGAAAACTGGTTATGATCAAGACTTTCAGCAAAGTGTAAAGACTTTCTATATACAAATAATAAGCCATCAGAGAAAGAGCTCAGGGAAGTGCAATAGCCTTAAAAATAATAAAATACTTGGGATAAACCTAAACAAAGACATTAAAGACTCATTCAATAAAAACATTAAATCTTTGAAGAAAGAAATTGGGGAAGAAAATGGAAAGAACTCTAGTGCTCATGGATTGGTAGAATCAATATAGTGAAAATGAGCACCATAACCATGAAATGAAATGAAAATAATAAATAAAATATTTTTCATAAGAGAGTGACCATCCTACCAAAAGCAATTTATGTGTTCAGTGCAAATCCAATAAAAATTCCCTTGACCGTCTTCACAGAAATAGAAAAATCCATTCTAAAATTCCACTGGACATGAAAGAGCCAAAGCAAACCTGAGCACAAAGCAATGAAGGGGGAATATCATACCAAACCTCAACCTATATTACAGAAACATTGTCATACAAGCAGCATGGTATTGGGACAAAAACTGACTTGATGATCAATGAAACAAAAATAGAAGACCTGAAATGAGAGCACCCAATTATAGGTAACTGACATTTGACAAAAGTGCCAAGAAGACATGCTGTAGGAAAGGAAGCATTGTCAAAAAATGGTGGTAGCAAAATAGGATCTCCATTTGTACAAGAATGAAAATATATTCATATCTATTTCCCTGAACATAAGTCAACCCTAACTGGATAGAGGCCTCAGTGTGAAGCCTGAACTGTTATAAAAAAACTGTTAGTGGAAAAACATATCCAGTACCCTTGTCTTCCAGGAATTAAAGCTAACAATCAACAAACTGGACCTCATTAAAATAAAAAGCTTCTGTATAGCAGAAGAAAACAACCTAGTGAAGAAGAAGCCTATAGAGAGAGGGAGAAAATCTTAAACAGCTATTCATCTAATGGAAGATTAATATCCAGAATATAAATGAACTAAAAAAATGAGAAAAGAAATGACCCAATTAAAAACTGAGCTATGGATTGTAGCCCAGAACTCTCAAACGAAGACAAATAGTAGCTAAGAAACACCTTTAAAAGTCTTCAGCATCCTTTTTAATTAAGCAAATTCAAATTGAATCTAGTTTATGATTTCATCTAACCTCAGGCAGAATGACTAAATGACAACAAACACTGGATGGATGTGGGGGAAAGTGAATCTTCTTCTATTGTTGGTGAAATTGAAAATTGGTGTAACCACTGTGGAATCAGTGTAGAGAAGTCTTACAAAATTAAAAATAAATCTACCATATGATCCCGTTATATGACTCATTGGCAGAGACCAAAAGTGCTCATCCTACTGTAGTAAGAGCCTCCTTTAAACTGGGCGTGCTGGCACATGCCTTTAATCCTAGCACTCAGGAGGCAGAAGCAGGAGGAGCTCTGTGATTTCAAGGCCAGCCTGGTCTACAGTCTCCCCTATAAGGAGACCCTGTCTCTTCACAATAGCAAAGAGCTGGAACCAACTCAAATGCCCCTCAACAGACCAGTGAATGACAAAAATGTGGTAATTCTACACAATGGAGTACTATTCAGTGGTAAAGAAAGATGGCATTATGAACTTTGCAGGTAAATGGATGGTGCTTGAAGCCACTATGCTGAGTGAATTAACACTGTCCCAGAAAGATAAATGGAGAATTGATTCCTTCATTTGTGGATGCTAACACCAAATCCCCCAGATGAAAAGCAAACTGAATAACATTATTTTTATATTTCTGTTTATTGAAAGCAACTATGCTGTTATAATATGAATCTTTCAACAGGCTCTAGAATCCACCCACCAATTATTTTCAGACTCTGTAATTACTGTATATGGGTGGAGAGTATGTATCCATATTTTAGAATAATATAAAATTAACAGAGGAAAATGTGAATTCCTAAGCTTAAAAAAATGACTGAGAGAAATATGCAGGACAGTTAAGGCAGAATGCATGATCTGGGGTGGGGTGGGGGGAAGGGAAAGGGGAATATGCCTGAACTGAATTGAAAAATGATGTTTGAAATACACAAAACATCAATAAGAAAAGACAAAAATGTAAATAAATAAATAAATGACTGAATGAATTTTTCAGAGAAATTAATGGAACAAAAATTTGGAATACTATGTTAAGTAACACAGATTCAGAAAACAAGTGACATATGTTCTCTCTCATTTGTGGATCTTAGCCCCATTCCCTAGATATGAGTATATATCCTGAAGTAGCCATTTGAGCCAGGAAAATGGAAAAGAACCATGGAGATGAAGTGGAAGAAGGAGCTTGAAAGTGAGGATAGTAGGAGACAGGTTTGATTAAAAGGGAAATGGAGACTGTCAAGACAAAACTCAATAAATACAAAAGAAATAAAGAAAAAAAGGAAGAGAGAGAGAGAGAGAGAGAGAGAAAGAGAGAGATAGAGATCACAGTTGGCATGGTGGAATACATCTTTATCTCACCACTTGAGAGCCAGAAGCAGGCAAATATCTGTGATACTGAGGCTAACCTGGTCTCCATAAGGAGTTCCAGGGCAGTTGGGGCTACAGGAAGTCTCTGTCTTAAAGAAATTTAAAAATAATTCCATGTATTCTATCAGACTGCAATGCAATAAACATTAAAATCAATAACAAATAAGCCCTAATGAAAACACAAAGCCATGGAAATTACATAACAGACTCTTGAATGCTGAATGGGTCAAAGAGGAAATAAAAAATACAAATATAGAACTAAGTGAAAATGATAAAATAGCACAAAAAACCTCTTAGAAACATTAAAGCAGTTCTAAGACCAATATTTATAGCCCTCAGTGCCTGTGATAGAAAGTCAGAAATAGCACAAATAAATTACTTAATGGTACAACTCAGTAATCTGGAAAAGTAAGAACAAACAAACCTAAACCCAGAATAGGTGAAGAAATCATAAAAATCAGAACAGAAAGCAATTAAATAAAAGCAAATAAAGCAATACAAAGAATTAATGAATTTAAAAGCTGGTTCTTTTAAAAGATAAACAAGGTAGATAGACCATTAGCCCAGCTCACCAAAAGAAAGAGCAAATTCAAGTCAACAAATCAGAGATGAAAGGGGAAATATCACAACACACATCAAAAAGACCAAGATCATTATAAGGGAATACTTTAAAAACTTATTAAACTCTATTTAACTATTTTAATCTATTAAAATTGAAAATCTGAAAGAAATGGATAACTTTCTAAATTCAATGGGAGTACCCAAGTTAAGCTAAATCAGATCCATATTAAATAAAGAAATCTATACAATAATACAAGCTTTCTGACCAAACAAATTAAACAAACAGAAAAAAGCCCTATATGGATTCATAGAAGAATTTTATCAGAACTTCAAAGAAGTTCTACAACCAATATATGATATAAACTGAAGAAAACCCAACTTCTAGAAATTCAATATTACTATAATCTCAAACCAGAAAAAGGCACAACAAAAAAGAAAACTATATGCCAAAATTCTTAATAAGAAAAGATGCAAAACTTCTCAGCAAAATACATACAGACACACATCAAAAACATCAAGGACCATAAACAAGTTGGCTTCATTCCCGAGATGCATGGATGGCTTAATATACAGATCAATCAATGTAATGGATTATATAAATGCACTTAAAGACAAATATCACATGATCAACTCAATAGATTCAGAAAAGGCCTTTGACAAAATCCAAAAGCCATCCATGATAAAAGACCTAGAGAGAATTGGACTGGAGGGAATGTATTTCAACATAATTAAGGCTATGTACATATATAATCTATGAATCATATCCATAATTATCCCAGCAATAATTCAGCAATTTTTAAGAAATTGTGGAGGTGAAGTTTGAGATCAGATTTCATATAATTTTTTGTTACTGTTCACAATTTTGCCCATATTTTCTTTTTTTTTCTTTGATTATTTTTTAATAATAAGTAATAAGTAATGAATACAAGCATCCTTCATGTAAAACCAATTTGCAAGCAGCTATGCCCAAACGTATACAGCCTAAGGCCCCCATTGTTCAGCTGGAGGGGCTTGTATGTGTAATCATGTTGATCAAATAAGAGTCCAGTCTATATTGCTGTAGTTTCACAATTCACTCCAATTACAGCCCTTACATTCTACCAAACTCCCTCTTCTGCAGATTGTTCCCTAGGCTTTAGAAAAGGGGCACAAGTGGGCGAGAAGCAAAACAGTCTACTTTCCCTGGAGATGACATTTTGGACTCTGATCAGTTCAAGCTGTTTCCTTTCATGGGTTTGCAGTTTATCTAGGAATAACCTTTTAATCCTACTAATGAAGCACAAAAAATTACATATACAGGCATTTAAACAGTACTAATTATTATGGTAGGTTACATTGGTCTAGACACAGATGTTTGGATGGTATGCTAATCCATGACCTATATAGCTTTTCTGTAAAAGATGACAGGGTCTTACTGTGGCTTATAACATCTCCTAACCACTAGAGGACATAAGCTTGTGGCATCAGCTGTGAATTATTCCTCCAAGGAGAGAGCTACTAGCCAATTAGACAAAGCATTGATTTCCAGAGTATATAAACTACTCAAAAAAACAAAGAAGAAAAAAAACAAATGAATCACTCAAAAGATGGAGCAAAGAGCTGAACAGAGACTGCACAAGTGGGAAATTAGAGATGGCTGAGAAACATCTTAAAAAGTGTTCAACATTGCTAATAATTAAGGAAATGCAAATTAAAACCATTTTAAGATATCATCTCACTCCAATAAAACTGGCTATGTTCAAGAAAACAAATGATACCAAGTGCTGGAGAGGTTGTGGGGAAAGGGGAACACTCATTCATTGCTGGTGGGAATGTAAACTTGTACAGCCACTATGGAAGCAGTGTGGAGAACCCTTGGAAGACTCAAAATAAGCCTACCACCTGTCTCAGTAATATCACTCTTGGATATATACCCACAAGACTCTTCTTACCGCAGAGATACTTGCACAGCTATGTTTATTGCAGCTCTGTTCACAAAAGCAAAAAGTTGGAACCAACCCAAATGCCCCTCAGCTGAGGAGTGGATAGAGAAAATGTGGTCCATCTACACAATGGAGTTCTATGCAGCAGTAAAAAAAAAAAAAGATATCATGAACTTTGCAGGTAAATAGATGGAACGAGAAGATATTAAGTTAAATGAAGTAACACAGTCACAGAAAAACAAATGATGAATGGTATCCCTCATCTCTGGATGCTAGCTCCAATAACCTAGTTGTAAACATTTCTTGTTGGGAATGATGCATAATGGAAAGAACAACAACACCAACAACAGAAAGGACTGCATCAAAGAACTGACTGAAAGGTTGAATCTGGTGGGGTTGTGGGGTTGGGAGGGGGACACGGGTCTAGATTTGATTAGTTACATAATCTTGTACAAAATATATGTAAAACAATAAATTAAAATAAAAAAGAAAATTGGGGAAAATGCTCTGATAAAAACCTCCTTGAAGCAGAACATGAAAAATGCCATTTGCACAAATTTGAAATAAGAATAAAACTTTCCTGTGATCAATTAATGTGATACATACCATGATTCTTCTATTTAGAGGAAAATTTGAAGCTTTAATCAATTTCATTTCAATAATGTTCTAGTATAGATTCAGTTTGAGAAAAAGTCACATAGTAACTAAGAAAATGTTTATATATTTTAGTAGGCAATAATGGAAATTTTTGAATGGTTAAATTTTTATGAATTTAGTGAGGTTAACAAGAGTTTGCCTTTTTCCTATTAAAATTGATGTTAATTGTATCTTTTAAAATGATTTTACTTTCATATTTCTAGTTTTTAAATCAACATCATTATGATCTAAATGTTTATGTGCTTCTAAAACATGTCCATAGAAATTCTAATTTTCAATTGGTTGTACTATGATGCAGAGACTTAGTGAAGTCATTTACATATAGAGATAGAGTTCTCATCATTGGGATGAGTGTCCTTAGAAGTCACATTCTGCACAGCTGGCTTGCCCTTTCTATCATGTAGAAGCAAAACCAGAAGTAGCTGTCTAAGAAGCAGTAAATTAGTCCTTATCACATAATAAATCTCTTGGCATGTTGATACTTGACTTCACTGCTACTAAAACCATGAGAATATAAAGGTCTGTTGTCTGTGAGTCGTGCAATTTATGGTCTTTTCCTAGTTTGTTTTCTGTTTTTTGTTGTTGTTGTTGTTTGCTCCCTTTTAGACAGGGTCTCACTATAGAGCTCCAGCCAGGCCCAAATAAAATGAATAGTTTTTAATTCTAGATATCACAAAAATGGTGATAATCAAATTTGAATTTTGAAAACATTGTGAAGGAAGTAACTAGTTTTATAGGTGAGAGCAGTACAGCCAATTTGATTCCATATTAACTCTAGGTATATGACTTCATGAGAAGTAAACGACACAGTACTGATCAATGCTATGTGGAGGTATGCACAAGATGCTATAGCCTGTTTTTGTTGCTGTTGATAAATTGTAATGAGAATGTACATGAATCACAAAATGGGTAAACATCTGATGATCCAATTTTAAATAAAATATCACAAAGAATTATGAAATAAACAACTTCCCACAAGAATATTAAGAACGCAATACTAGAAAAGAACTGAAATCATTTGACTTGTCTGAAATCCAGTTTGTTAGAAATAATGAACTAAATATTATTAGATGAACCATCTTATCCCAATTTATATAAAACCTTACTATTTTGAAGTTATATTGTATATTTTCTATGTCTAATTTCATACAACCAAGTTAGGTGCGGAATATTTTCTCAACATAAGTCTTGAATTTTTACCATATTTCTGGACACTTGATAATTCTGCAGCTACAAATATTTCAAAATTATTTATATGCATTATAGATGGTTTGACATTTAGTACATGTGCATGGTGATTTTTCTCAGTCTTTCAAATAGATATATATGTATATATATATATATATATATATGATATATTTCTGAAGAGGGGAGTCTTTTCTGGTCTAACCATGTTAGCACAGGACCCTATTCTTTTTTAAATTTTATTTATTTATTTATTTATTTATTTTATGTGTATGAGTGTACTGTCTGCATGTAGGTTTGTGGACCCATATCATGCAGTGCTGCAGAGATCAGAAGAGGGCATTGGATTCCCCTGGAACAGGAGTTAAAGATGGTTCTTAGCTGCCATGTGGATACTGGGAATTGATCCTGAGTCCTCTGCAAGAGCATTCAGTGCTCTTAACCGCTGAGCCATCTCTCCAGCCCCAACCCTAATTCTTACAGTTTAATTTCCTATGATTAATTTTACTTCCAAGTGGGAGTTTTATTAATTGTAGCTAATGTGTAAACTTAATAATTTTCAGAATCTTGATCATTTTGTGATGCTGATCTGATTTTTTGAAATAATAATGCATACTTTGCATATGTGTTTTTTAAATGCATGAAACGACCACCGAATACTCATATGCCCTTATTCCTAAAACAATATGATATTATGCTCATAAAGTTAAACAAAATAATTCTTGAAGGAAAACAATGATATTCAGGTATTATTTATTTCTTAGTTTGTTCTGTTATGAAATAAAGGGGAGTATAGAAAATGCAATTCCTATCTACCTCCTTTTCCATTCTTTATCTGTGCAAAAATTCCCTGGTGGCTCAACTAAGACTTGATGGATTCTGTAGCCATATGTACGGTACAGAATTATAAGTTTGATATGATACAGAAGATATAGAATTAGACTTAATATGGCATCAAATACAATGGCCTAATTTCAATATTTTCAAAATTCAGCACTGATAACTATTATTTTTCTAACATATACTTCCTTAACATAGATTGTATGGGAAGGCAATATAAATTAACCTTCATGGCGTTGTGGCAGTCTGGGCTAATGAGTTCCAGGCTAGCTGGAGCTCTAGCTGGAGATGTAATAACCCTGTCTCAAAAAACAAAAGATAAACAACAAAAAAATACGGAACAAAACCCAACATGAGAGAGAAAAATGAAGAATGAATAAATAACACAACAGTAGAAAACAAAGTGAATAAAACACTGGAGACAGGTGTTGAGTCAGGTATTTTTATCAGACCACCATTCATTCTGTAACTTGGCCTTGTGGACTATAAATTTAGCCATGTAACTATTTTTACATTTAGATGATCTTTTAATCCATCTTTATAATTTTAGACAGTAAAAATACAGTATTAATTTTATCAAATCTTTTGCTTCC
Organism: Rhizomys pruinosus; assembly: GCA_009823505.1. Lineage (NCBI taxonomy): Eukaryota > Metazoa > Chordata > Mammalia > Rodentia > Spalacidae > Rhizomys > Rhizomys pruinosus. The sequence continues at coordinate 695,895 of VZQC01004158.1, forward strand.
TGAGGGTTTTGTTGTTGTTTGTTTGTTTGTTTGTTTGTTTGTTTTGAGACAAGGTCTCCCTGGTAAAACTCATTATGTAGACCAGAGTGGCCTTGAACTCAGAGTTCCGCCTGCCTCTGCCTTCTTGGTGCTGGGATAAAAGGTGTACACCATGACACTCAACTCAGGAGGAGTGTGGCCCTGAGGGGCAGGTTACAGGGTAATTTATAAATCTAACAGCCAATCAGAGTTTAGCATCACAATTAAAGTTACCAATCAAGTACACCAACCAGAGTTTAAAACCACAGTTAAAGTTACCAATCAATGAGAAAGATGCAAAGCAAGCAAACCAATCATTCCTAGAATGACTAAGGAAAATGGTTAATGATATCTGAGAACACTGTCCCTGTATTTTAAAATCCTCTATTTTATTTCCTCCTCTCACTATGTGGCCTTCAAATCCTTGAAGGAAGTTCACAAGAGTCAACCACAGTCACTGTTTCCAAGATGGAATGATCTCTGCTGGGGAGTGTGTGCGTGTGTGTGTGTGTGTGTGTGTGCGTGTGTGTGTGTGTGTGTGTGTGTGTGTGTGTGTGTGTGTGTGTGTGTGTGTGTGTGTGTGTGTGTGTGTGTGTGTGTGTGTGTGTGTGTTGTACTGGGTCCTTAGCACCATGATTTTAATGGAATTTACCCACTGGTTAATAAATCTGACAAGTGAGTTAAGGATGCGTGGGCCACAAGTCAGAGAAACCAGATGGATAAGTTTACTGGCAGATCCAGGAAGTCTTCAGCTCTCAGCTGAGCAAGAAACTGGCTCTTTGGTTCTAAACTACCTAGCCAATTTTTAGCTCCTACTTTTATCACATTACCCTCTGAGGAGATTACCCCAATTGCCAAGAGGGAATAGGGGTGCCAACTGCTCTGACTTCTACCATGCTGAAAAGGAGTATAGGGGGTGGCAACTGGCATACCCCTGCTCAGTGAATCTATCTAAAAGTCCCCCAAACAAAATCCTTCACAGGTACGAGTCAAAGAACAAAATTCTTGACTCATGCCTGTGAAGGCGAGAGTATCTAGGTATGTTTCTAGGCAGGGAACCAGGAGATGGACAGGGTGAATTAAATGTCCAACTTAAAAGTCCATTAGAATTTCTCAATGAGGGGTTTCTGAAGCATCCATTATTGGGTTTCTCCTTTTAGTTCATTTGGCCACAGTGTCTGTACTCAGGATCTGCTTTCCAGGAAATTTTGATGGTCACAGTGTGAGTTTTCCCTTGGGTAGTTGTTTAAATAGAAAGAGGAAACTTTATTATTTGATAACAACTGAATTAAACAATTTCAGGCTTATCTTAAATGTAAACTGTTCACTACAATTACTACAAACAGGAACACTCACTTTCTTTTTCAGACCCCCATCCTGATTTATAGTTTTCCCAGAAAGAGAGGAGTTCTACCACGTACTGGAAAACAGGAAGTAAACTGATAAGGATTACCAAGCCCATCCAAAACTGTCTTCTTCTGGACTGCATGCAGCTGGTTCAGGAAGATAGAACCTAGGGCAAGTTTCCTGCTTTTTAATGGTAAAACCAACAATCTTAACCAGAGCTCTTCCTCAGTCTTTTTTAGGTTGATTCGTTGAAAGAACTGAGGATACCACAGCCTTGTGAAATGCCCATGAATGATAGGAATCAATTGTAACACAATTAACATGTCTGTGCTCAGTAAAATCCAAAAGTATCTTCTAAGCCTCCTCCCACTCAAAGCTCAGTGAAATATTAGGGATTCCCATCTGAAGTCCTGAATTAGGATTTATAGCAGAGTAACAAAGTGAATAGAAAGCTTCACTTCAACTAAACAGGGTTTCAGAATTATAAAAGCACAGGATAGCAGTTTCTATAATTCTTCAATTCGTATGCTCGGCATGTTTTCTTCAGCTTCAGATATCTGCCTTCATACTTCACTCAACTCTCTCCTCAGCCCTGCAAATGCTTTCCATTTTACCCTGCATTTATCATCTGCTTGCTACTTCATCTTAAAGATTGCCAATACTTTATACCTCTTTTCATTCATTAAACACATATGGAAAACACATTCTGTTCTTCCAAATTTAGTGTAATAAATTAACATTTACTTTTAATCAATGTCTGTGAGCTAACATTAGCAGGCTACATATAGGAGGGCTGATCTGTCTGGCCTTAACAAAGGTAGATCAAATAGCTAGAGCTCAATGAGACTATTTGAAATGGGCCATGAGCTCTCTTTCATTTTCTTCCCCTCATGATATATTGAAATTAATATCTGCTATGATTTTTACATGACCTGACCTTAAGATAGGTTAGGTCTTTTTCTCTGTGGCCTCTTGATTTGCCTCTCCTGAAAGTATTCATAGCATGTTGAACTTAATTGTTAGAACTTTAATAGTTCTATTCTTGAAGACAAGAATTCCCAGTATCCATGATAGAAGTTCTAGAGCTTAACAGCTAAACTTAAGAATAAATAACACTATTTGTGCCCCTGCTTTAGATTACTTAGGGTCAAGGAGGGCTCAGTGCCAGAGAGTGTTACACGTGCGCGAATGAATGCCCAGTCTCAGCATGTGAAATACCATTGGAGACTACACAAAATGTACAATGGAAACACAGGAAGAGGATGGAGGCCAAGATACCACAGAACACTGTTAGAACGTTTCTGATAAACAGGAATTTAGAGCCATGATAGAACATCTACTTGCATCCCCATTGTGTGATTTTCTTATTCTCTCCAACATATTTCAAGCAACTGATAGTCTTTCTGTGATTTTTGAGGCATCTTCATAAAAATATGTTAGAATCTTATACATATATTTCAAATATCAAACTGAGACTATGTTTGACATTTTCACACTCTGAGACATCTTCTGATTATCATTATTACAGTAAACAATTTTTAGTGTATAAGAACTTAAAGTCAGTCTTTAGTCTTAATTTTGATGTTTCTTTCTTCATATTTTTATACTATGCAATTCTGTGGATGACATTCATGCTTAAAACATAATCAGATTAAAATAATATATTTTAAAATTCTAATCTATTTAAATTTTTTCATTCTTAAAATCAAGATTAAATTTTCTATTTGTTAAACCAGAAAAAAAGCTAGTTTAGTGAGACACATCTTATGAATTCTAAAGAAATAGACATTCAGACTTAGCACTTGGAAAGAACAGACACATAAGGGGCAAATTGTATGAGATAGCGATACTTTCCTGGCGAAATGGAGACTAAGAATGTTTTTAAGAAGTCATTTTTTAGCCAGGACATTCTAGCCACAGTGGAAAACACATGCTGATACTAATGATTCTAATGCTGGAAAGTGTGGACTAGAGCATAAAATGGTATTTGAACACATAAACCTTATGTTACTGATCAAGTTTGAGCAGGGATACTGTGTCTAGGAACATGAAGCAGGCTGTCCATTCATAGTCAGCAAGTTTAAGAACAAAACCAAATATAATAATGAATTAAGGGAAAAGGAGACAGAGCTTGGCCCAGATGGCAATAAAATAAGAGATTCAGGAGGAAGTGAGATTGATGCTCCAGTGTGTTTTGTTTTCCAGGTTTGCCAGTGAGTAAACTAGGATGGCTTGTTTAAGTTACATGGTCATAGTATATTTTCTTTTACTTTTTTCCGTGCTTGTACATCAGTTTAAATTATTTCCATATTGAATAAATGACAAAGCTATAGATACAGGTGGGAGAAATTGTCCTCTAGTAGTTTTCCTATTAATTCAAAACAGAAACAGTCTGTTTCCATTCACCTTCTCCCATTTTTAGGCTTTGTAATAACTTTTTCTAGCTTCAACCACACTGGAGCAGATACAGCTGCAAAACACCCATCAGCGGGAGAGAGAAGGTGGAGGAGCTGATGTTCAGCAACTGTGCATCTTGGGTTTCTGGTTTTTGTACTATCTGTGCATCGCTCTTGCTAGACAGTTTGATTGTGAATTCCATGGTTGTGTATACATGTGTGTGCACATATGCATATGCCTGTGCATGTGTGAGTACCTGTACATGTGCATCTGCATGTCTGTGAGTGAACTCATGTATCACTTTTGGCTATCACTGAAACACATTTTAAGTAGGATGAGGATACAACTATATAGCTCATAAATGTTTCCCCAGGAAAATTCATTTGAAGAGATATTTTTATAAGAAATAAAAATATTCCTGCCGGGCGTGGTGGTGCATGCCTTTAATCCTAGCACTTGGGAGGCAGAGGCAGGCGGATCTTTGTGAATTCAAGGCCAGCCTGGTCTACAGAGTGAGTTCCAGGACAGCTGGGACTACAGAGAGTCCCTGTCTCGAAAAGATCCCCCCCCCAGAAAAAAGAAATAAAAATACTCCTAAAAATTCTATTACGTTTCATTGCCATTAGAATTGAAGTTAAAAGACTGAGTGCCACATAATCTGATATTCTCAGTTGAGAGCAGAAGGTGTGATTAAAGAGTTTTCCTTTTGATCTGAATATCTGACAGATAATAAATGGCCACGACCACACGAAATTAAAGTGGTTGGTAGTAAGTTTTAGAGGGGAAATGATTAAGCAATTCTACAAATATGATCTTTTAAGAACCATGCCCTGGCAAAGTACTACACACCTCTACAGTGTTCTAGTAAAATCAAATCTGGAAATCTGAGTGTTTTGCTCAATAATTTTTGCTAGAGAGTTATTTGAAAGGCATCACAAAAGTAAATGAAACCAAGTGGAGGATTGCTGTGCTGTTAATCACAGATCTGTTCTGGGACAGCACTGCCTACCTGGCTGCAACTGGCGGACCACTACTTTGTTCTTTATAGCTCCTCTCAAAACAATATCCCTCAAAAGGTAACAATTAGGTTTTACAGGGGGCAGGATCACTGTTTTTATGAAGGATTGTTATTGAACATAGGTGTGTAATATTAAGAATGTCTGTTTAAATATTTATTACCACAGATATTATGAGCCAAATCCAACAAGAAGATACAATTTTATAGATGATCAAGAAGCTCAGAGAAGACAGGTTTTCAAATGTGCAAAATAATAATAATTTCTATACCTCAAACACAGTAAAAAACTCATCCCAGGAGAGAGAAGAAACAATTATGAGAAGGTATATAAAAGGAGCTACATTCTGTTATAATTATTGTCTTTATGCATATTGTAAATAAAATCTCATATAAAATATGTACAGACTTGTTTGTTGGCTTACTTATTTGTTTGGACATAGGGTTTTGCTATATAGCCTTGGATGGCTTGACACTATGTGTAGTCGAAGCTAACCTCTGATGCCAGTCCTCAGATTTCATCCTTCCAAGTGATTACAGGTGTGAGCCATCATGCCTGGCATAATACTTTATCATATATTTATAGTGCTCCTCTGTATTAAAAAAGATATTCAAGTGTGTCTTTGTGAAATAGAATTTGGGAAAATTGCATGTTAAAAATGGCCATGTTTCCTAAGGCAAATAACAGAGGGAAAAACAAAAGTGTAGTTTGGACATTTCAAAACCAAAAAATCTTATTTTAAATATTAAAATCATTTTGCATTATTATAAATGAATATATTTTTATTATATGAAGATAAATGATAATGTAAAAAAAGCAAGTTCTCTAATATGACTACACAGAAATGTTTTTCTTGATAAAGATCTTATCAATACTTGCATTTTCTGTATGCAGGTAAGTATACACATGTGTAAGATGAAATCATTGTGTTTGACAACATGCTGAATGTCATTAACAATTTCTGTTTTTTCATGTAAACATACATTCAGCTGATCTATAAAAATCAGATTCAGAATTTTTGTTGTTTGAAGACTGGTTAAATAGACTTTCTCGCAGATTGGAGACTTGCTTTGATTTGCCTGGTGTTTCTTTTAAATAGAGTATCATCTATTTTTGCTATGTCTTGCATTTTCTTCTAATATGGCAGTGGATCTGAAATCAGGATGGATTGACCTTTTGGTTTTCCGACTAGATCATGTTACATATTTGATATGGCAGGCTCATGTGTGCTTGAACTTCTTTTACTGATGCTGACCACTGTATTACAGTGACATCTACCCAATGTTTCATCTTAATGCATGGTGCTACCTTTGAAATGTGCCCATATTTATGTACTTATGTTTTGATACTGCATGGATGTTAAGTTTCCTAACCACTCCAGAGCTCACGGCTTGAACATGATTTACAATGTGACTCTCCTTTTCATGAATTCAAATCTATCTGACTTTTCATGGCGTCTGAATATTTTTATTTTATTATAGAAGCTTTCCTTACTACAAAACAACCAAATAATGACTTTATGATTTCTTTCCTTTTCTTTTCAACACATTGTATTTATTGTGTTCTTTTCTATATAGTCTATCCATTTCCTTTGCTTTCGTTTTTCTTGTTCTTTTTAGAAGATATGTTCATTTAGCTGAATTGTATCTATATAATGCCATCTTTAGGTTACTGACTTGAAAAGTTACTTTTAACATACATACATTGTTTACAAACACAGGGGGTAATTTTCTGGCTTTGTTTCATATTATTCCATTCCTCTGAAAATCATACTAATTTTTAATTTATTTTTGGTATTTTTGAGACAGGGTATCCCTTTAGTCCCAGCTGACCTGGAGCTTGCTATGTAGACCAGGCTGGCTTTGAACTCACAGAGATCCTCTTTCATCTGCCTCCTGAGTGCTGGGATTAAAGGCATGTGCCACCACACCTGGCTAATTTTTGAAATTTTATGATGTATTATTATACCTGATAAAATAATCCAGCTAGACCTTTCCAGAGGACTCTTTGCATTCTTGAATGTCTTTCTTTTACTCATGAGCAATCACATCATTACCAAAAGTTTCATTTAAATATTATTTGAATTATGCAAACAATGCAAGATGTTACATGTGAGAATAGAGTATCTTATAAATGATATTAGCATGAAAGATACTCTGAGAGAGTTTAGAAAGTATTCCTTAATTAATTCATCCAATTAACACATTTTCATGTTAACCATTATGACTAGATTTTCTATCTCTCAGTAATATAACTTTTTTCAAAATCATCTCCTCCTAAATCTCCGCTCCCAAATTTGACATTTTCGTCTGTTCTAAAGATTATCCATTATCACTTTATTTATTCAAACTCAAATGGGTTCCTATTATTTACATACACATCTCTCTGAATAAATTAGAGGGATTGCAGATTGAGTTCAAAATATTCTCCTTAGCTTATAGAAAAAAAAAAAAAACAAATAAAAAGGAAAGAAAGCAACAGGTCATGCTTCTACCATCTTATCCAAGGAAGTCAGCATTTTATAGTAGATTAACAATCATCTATCCCATATGTAATGAAAGGAATAAAACAGTGATTGAATGGTTGAGTAGTTATAGTTAATCCATAAATCACTAGAATTTAATCTTTTAATTTTATTTTGATTTCACAAGTCACTAAAATATTTCTATTTATCCCATTATTTTTAATTAAATCAATTTTCCATATGCATAACTGGAATCAGAGACTAACTATGTAGTGGCTTAAAAAGAGTCTTTCTAAATACAATTTTCAATTAAAACAATTATGGTCTTCAGATTGTAAAGATAAGATCATTTGTGTTTGGACAATCTAAATTATATCACACTATCAGATATACTGAATATTTGATTAATTAAATATGTATAATTACAGTTTATGTTACTTCATTTTACATGACTTCAGAATTCCATGGGTTGATTTAAAACCACGAAGTGGTTTAAGTTGTCAGAAATGACATATTCTTCACAATTTTATGCTAATTTTCTGTAGTTATCAATAATAACACACATAGTTTTTATTGATAAACATGATGCTTTATTAGTAATATAGGAACTAAAAAGGTATAATTGATTCACTTTAGAAAGAAAGTTCTTGGGCAGGAAAGGTATAGATTATAATTTCTCTGTTCACAAATAAATCTAAACTCTTCCTAATGAAAACAGAAATGAAATGTGGCTTCAATTTAACGTCAAAAATCCCATTATAACTATGTCTATTAGGCACCATAGACATGTGGAAATAGCTTTTGAATCCAGGAACTTATACATAAAGTGTACTTGTCGTAGTCAAGTAAATGATGAGCTCAAAAGCAGCCTTGGTATTGGATAGCCCATAGATGATTACAACTCCAGGAAGGGAATTCCATCATCTACCATGATGTAGAGTCCATCTTTTGTGTTTAACACATGTTATCCTTTGGATCACATTTTTTTCGGTGGCTGCTATCTGATTAACTTTGATGTTTGAATGTTTTCTACATCATGTTTTTTATGGTCCCAACTGTTGCCCCATGTTATTTCAGCCACTGCTACTTAAATTTTAAAGCATGGATTTTTATTTTGCTTACTTCATAGGGATTAAGTACTTTATCCACATCCTTTTAAGAAAGGCTGAAGAACCCTAGTGATTTCATGGACCATTGTGCAATAAAAATAAATCATTTTCAATTAGACTAAGGTTTCCAGTGTCTAGTTAAAGTGGTTCTGAAATAACATTTCCTTATGAAACTGAAATAGCAAGTCACTTTCCTCCTGCCTGAATTTTAATCTTTGGTTTCTAACCAGCTTATTTTGTAGAAACTGGAAAGGCCTTCAGAAGAAATTTGATTGTGTATCTTTCCATTTATCATACTGGATTAAAATCTTTTCAATATCATATCACCTTTGATTTAGATAACATAGAACAAAAGTATAACAGTTTACATATAAGTATTATATTATTTTAGTGTTCAAATGACAATTCTACTGGAAGTTATTTGTTATTTGAATTAAAGTATAATTTAATTTAGAAATTAGTCTTATTCACTGTCTGACTCCTCAGTTTAATTTTACAAGTGCATAAAACTTCTGTGGTAATAGACTACTTTTATCATTTTCCATTTATATATTTTTATTGAATTTTCATGTGTTTCATACATAATTGTTCAGTCAGTCTTAATCCCCAGTATACCCTCTTCTCCATTTGCACCCTCCCTTGCCTCCACACCCCCCGTCTCCAGAGTTTACACCTTCTGTCATTCCTGCTAGAGTCTATTGTGCCAAGTTACTCTCCCTGTTCACTCCTTAATGCCAGCTCCCCTGGCCTCCTCCAGTTCTAGTCAGCGTATCTGGAATGTCTTTTCTAAAGAAGGCCAGGTCTTCTGATCTGACCACCATCTGCAGCCAATATTTCTTCAGGCAAAGTTGGGCTTTGCTACCCGTTTCTACAGTTCTGTCCTGGGATTTTGTCCCACTGAGCTTGCATGGGTCTTGATGATACTGGTACCAATGCCGTAGGTTCATATGAACAGGGTCCCAGGAGCTTGTAGGGCTCATTTCCATTTTGTCTTGTATCACCTCCCTGACTCTAAAATCTTTCCACTCCCTATTCCACAATGTTGCCTGAGTCCTGGGTCAGTGAAGCTAAATATAGGCAGTCTGTTCATAAGGAACCACAGTCTGTATACTCCTAATTATGGCATGGCCATTCAGGCCCTTTTGGGTTTCTGGTTTCCTGTTGCATGGAGGAACTTCTTTATCAATAGCTCAGTGGTAGCTAATCCCTTCTTGGTTCCTTGTTCTATGATGCTTGGGTCTTGTGTGCAGAGGTTGCATTGTAGATGTGTCTCCTAGGCATGAGCCATTCATAGACCATGTCTGTGTGTGCCCTGTTGTGGGACTCTGTACTATTCTCATCTGGAGCAAAAAAAGCTTCTTTTCTGAATGGTGTCTGGGATATTTATTTGTCAGTAAATAAGAAATAAGGATATTTATTTTGTAGTTAGTAAAATGTTACCTTGGCTTAAGGATATGTCCTACCTTGAGGAATTGTCTAAGATATAGATCTCTCCAGATGTGTGCCTGAGTTTCCTCCCACTGAGTGGGCTTTAGGTCCAATTGACTTTCCTCAAGATAGAAGTATCACTATTGCACTATGTCATATGCTGTGCTGGTCATTGGCGTAGCTATTTGATCTTGAAGCTGATATTGGACCATCTATTAATGATCTTCTTTAGTAATAGCTCTCCACAGCTATGAAAGCTAGCCTTCAGGGATGGTGCTGCCCAGGTCAGATCCAGCTCAATTTCTCAAAATCCATTCTCTGAAGAATGTGCTGCCTTCAGCAATAGCATCTTACCTTCATATTCTGAGAGGTAAAGGCTTGTGGCAATAGCCTGTATAATTTTGGGAATCTCTTTGACTACCCCGATCAATAATTCAAAGGAAGGTTTCTCCTGTTTGGTACTGCTTCTTACTATGCAGCCTTCATCTTACCACTTAAAGTTTATATAAATTTTCCCAGGTGTGGTGCCCATGCTTTTAATCCTAGCACTCAGAAGATAGAGCCAGATAGATGGATCTCTGTGAGATAAAGGCCAGCCAAGTTTTATTCAGTGAGTTCCAGGCCAACTGAGGCTACAGGGAAACTCTGTCTCAAAAACAAAACAAAGCAAAACAAAACAAAACATGCATAAACTCTTCTAAAACTAAATGTGGCAATATTTATATACTTTCTGGTTATACATGTTACCAGTAGCCGGACAAATACATATAAACAGAGATACAAGTATAAAAGTGTAACTAAATAAAATTATCTGAACTACATATCCTGCTAATTTTTTTTTAGCTAACTACTGTCCCTATTGTAGTGTGATTAAGGTTTTGAGTATTCACTGAAAAAAGCCAATCTGATGCTATGTATCTTGGTTAAGCATCTTGCAAAAGACCATTAAACATGTTCTTTTCTGTTTCTCACATAGTCTTCAGTATAATACATATAGCAAACAAAGTATGCGTGAATTGACACTTATCAGTAAGGCTTCCTAATGGGCTAATAATGGATGGATAATTAGTTTTTTTTCCCTGCATGGTCAGTGACATGAGGCATGCAGTATTAAACAATCTACTGTGTTAGATGGTAATTTAAAATTAACTTATGCTAAGGGTATCAAGATAGGACACGTGTTTACTGGACTTCATTTGGGGGACTATGGGAGGGGAAGACTCCAACGTGGAGCAAAAGTGCAGAACTGATGGTTGTTTGGGATTGCCAAGGAGGAAACTTCGAGCACCTCCTTAAGGAAAACATGGCATCTATTAGGGAATAAAGCCCTCCAATTCAAGTGATATGTATATGTATGTATGTATTTATGTATATATATATATATAACTATGTTTATATAGGTATATATACTGTAGCAATACAAGTTGGAGAGAACAACAACAAAAGAACTGAAAGGGAAATCTGGGAAGACTCAGAAGTAAAGATGTAGGACATATAGGGCAGAGTACAGGGACTCGGGTGGAGTAGGGGACATGGAAATGGAAGCGACTCCGGATTCAATTGAGAAATGATGTATGACTTACGGAAAATGTTTAATAACAATAAAAAAAGAACAAAAATTAACTTGTGCCACAGGCCTTAATCAAGAACTTTCAAAGCGTTTACTTACTGACACTGCTGGTTATTTAAATTCTTACCCTTTGAGTACAAGCCATTTTCTTGCTTTGGAGATTTCTGAGTTCTATTTCTTTTATCTAGAAAAATTTGCCATGCCACAATGACATATTTCTCTCATGCTCCTGGTTTACTAACCTTTACATCCTAGAAAGGCCAAAGCCAATAACATATGTTCAACTTGGAGAGGCACTTTTATCGTTCATCTAATGATAAGGGCCAGAAACAATATTGAATTGCAATACAGTCAAATATATATTCAAATAGGCCCACGCCCATGTTTCTAAATACTGATATTTTACAGATTGGTTCTATATATTTTTTTAGTTCATAATATTATTGGTTTTGTATTTTTATTTCTTTACACTCTGGCTTGCTGACTGTAGTCACAAATCGTGAAATCAAGAAACAGGAATTTGTTTCCTTAATTATTTTTTTAATCTAATTATTCATGTAATATATTATAGTGTACAAGTTCCTGAATATTAGAATTTGAGTTCCTGTGAAGTGTTCTGTTTTCAATCCTCAAGAGGGATTCACATATCCTAGAGTGCAACACTTTACAGAAATCTGTTTTGAGGATCACAGTAAAAAAAAATTGAATATGCTTATATGGACAACTTGCATTGACTTTATCCTAAGTGATACTTGTGGCAGCTTTTGAATAATGCCTCACTTATCCATTAATATAGCAACAGATGTGCTCAGCATAAAATATTAGATGTGAGTTTCTCTGACTCCAGCTACAATCTAGTAAAATTTGAATGAAAATTTGCCTGCAAGGGAGCTGTCTGCTATTTCTTCTACAAACCTGTTTCATATTTTCCTAAAAGTAAGGGGGAAGGGATGAGTTTCCAATCTGTGTTTACCAATTAAAAATATTTCTTTAAAGATCAAATTGGGTCCTTGTCTCAGAGACTGTCAATAAAATGTTCTTAATTCCAAAGATTAGAGACAACTTCCTTTGTTCCTTTAATCTAAATAAATAAAATTCTTCTTCCTGTGTCATGAAATTTTCAACAATGAATTATCCATTTGTTTTTCTAAATTTATTTTCCAGGATTTAAGGGGGAGCTGTAAAGTAGATCAAAAAGATAAGAATGAATCTAATTGATGACAAAGAAAGCTAATACACACTTCTTTTAATATTCATGCTATTTTGTAAAATATATTTTTCTCTAGAACATTTATTTTCTTTTGAATCACTGTTGTGTTCCAACTGAATTGCCACCAAAGGTTGGATGTATTCACATACTTTTGATCTGTATCAGAGATTACATTGTGAATAGGTGTTTACATTTCTTTAGAACAGTGCAAGTTCTGAAGTGTAATTCATGCTTTGAGATTCCAAAGTATTATTTTAGTTTTCAAAACTCTAAAGTATATTTTACTTAAAAAAATTTAAAACAAATTATTTATTAAAGTTTTTGTTTCCTCAAATTTTCATTATTTCCATTAACTTTATTAAATTTTGTTAGTATGAGACATGATATAAACTTTTTCAAAAGCATACTGATCATTTCATTTATGTTTAGCTATCTGATAAAATAATTCATTTCTCAATAGATGATGTGACTTTATTTCAAAATAATGAAATATTTCTTGCTACAGATTTATCACACTATATATTTTTCTAGAAATACTGTTCAGCTGTGAATGACATTGACTATAATTATGGATGCTTTGCACATGTGTGTATGTGTGCATACATGTTTGTGCATGCATGTGTGTGCATGCATGTGTATTACTGATTAGCTTTATAATATAGCTTGTATGATGACTGTGCTGGATACCTTTAGTGTCAACTTGACACATCTGAGTTAAGGGAGCCTCAGTTGGGGAATTGGCTACATTGGACTGGCCTATCGCCACATCTGTGGACTATTGTCCTGATTGTTGAGCAATGTGGGAGGACCCAGCCCACTATAGGTGTGGTGCCATCCCAGGCAGGTTGTTGCGTATGGTATAAGAAAACAGGCTGGACATTGGCCAGAGAAGCAAGCCAGTAAGAAGCATTCCTCCACGGCTTGTGCTTCAACTCCTGTCTCCTGCACTGAGTTCCTACCTTGGGCTCCCTGAGTGATGAACTGTGACACAGGAAATGTGAACTGAATAAAGCCTTTCCTCCCCAAGTTGATAGTGGTCAGTGTGTTTTGTCACAGCAATTGAAGAGAAACTAGAACAATGACAAGCCAAAAGTTTGTTGTATATTAATTTATAAATAAGATGTATTCCATGAAAGATTAGTCACTCTGTGAAATACTGTTTGTAACTGTGGTTAATCAGAAGTCTTGTTTGGAGAACAACATCAATCCTGAATGCAAGGTGCCAGACACTTCTGTATTTTCCATAGAATTTTTCTGTAGTGTTAACACAAAGCAAAATACTGGGGCACAGAAAAATTGGTGATTTTCTTCTCCCGTGTACTATTATTATTATTTACATTTTGTAAAATTTGAGAATCTTGCTTGCTTTTTGGTAGGATAAGCCCAGTGCTGCAATCAGAATAGTGACCAAAATTTGAAGAGGCCTCAGGACTTTGATGACTTTTACCATATAGAAATTCCATTAAAAAGAAAGTAAATAATGTTGGTAAAGAAATTGATTCTCAAATCATAATTTATTTACCCTGTTTAAATTTCATGTTATCTGTGAAGGAATATGGTGATTATTTTTTCTTCTGCACAACATATAAGTGTCATATGAGATTATGAGAATCTTTTAGTTGCATTTTACCCCTTTCTCTTTTCTGTGCATATTATGGTGCCACAAGATAAGTTCTGTAGTGACTAATGCTAGAGGTAATCTTACATGTTAAGATTCTCCTGGGATGTACTGAAATACCTACATTAGCAGGTCCATTATTATTATTCAAATTTTCAAAAAATAAGAATTATTCAAAGATTTCAGAAGGTTTCTATATGCTGAAGCTTAAAGTATAATTGTTTTGGTTTTATATCATATAAGATAAATTGGAGTTATGTTCAAAGTGCCAGGAAACATATGCAGAGCACACCTTTAGACTTTTGTAATTTCATACTCAGACCTACATAGATTGGATTGTAATATATGAGATTTGGCATGTCTCTACTGGCTTTGCAAACTAGCATTGTGTCAAGGCCTCTGAGCTTGGCTTTGAAATGATTCCCCTTTCCTATCTTTAATGTCCACATGCAGACACGTAAAATAAATGAATAGCTCACATCAAAAGTAACCGAGCCTCCTAATTTCCCAAATATCTTACTTTCTCTACATTCAGAAAATATTGCTGGAGATATTATTCCAGATGCATGTGTAGTTCCAGTCAGCATTTTAAGTGTTTCTCTTTCTCATAAAGAAACATTTTTTATTGAGCAAGTTCTGTATCAGTTATGCTATATCCTCAAGAGGAACTTTGTACAGCTGGCCAACAATTTCTCTCTTCACAAATAATTTTCAACTTTTTTGAGAATTCCATACATTAATACTGTATTTATGTCATTTCCAGTCCTCCTTAGCCCAGTGATTCCTCCTTACTCCTCTGCAAATATTTTTATTACTGCATCTTCTTAGCCTGTGAGGCTTTTGTAGCTCCATCTTTAATTAGTTTGCCTACATACTAAACTACATATTCCCATAGCTTTTTCTTGGAAGGGAAGTTGATACTGTGGAAAGCTCCGGTTACATGCCAGATATTTTTCTCAAGTTCCCCTTCTCTTATGCTATGGCCTCACCATCCATGTCCAAATGTGTTTAAACTTCTGTTTTATTGACTCACCTTTTTTTACTCTGATTCTTACAATAAGTACTTCCTTCCACTAAGACAGAACACTGAAAGAAGTGGTAAGCATATTGAATCACCACATTTCTATAGGAATACTGTAGTGTAGGTAAAATTATTATACTGTATCAGAGATAATGAATCTAAGGAAACAGGCTCATTTAATTCTCATACTGGAAGAAACAGAACTAAAATTCAAACCTGGCAGAATCACGGTCCTTTAATAAAATTATTTATTCAGTTTTTAATATTTTGTGTATGAGTGTATTGGCTGAATGTATGTATGTAAGTGCACTTGGGTGAAATGCCCAGTCTGGCAGTTTCTTGTTAGTAGCCTTTGCCTATAGTCATAGACACATATAGAGATACTGTATGTTTGATTTTCAGCAAATTTTGAAATATTATAATTACCTCATTTTTTATACCAGCTGAGCATTATCTCTCCTCTCTTCTTGTTTAATTTGCCTCCTCCTTCTCATTATTGTACCCCAATTTTACCCATTTCACCCTTGTTAATACCTATTCCCTTGGCAACCTATTCATCAAGTTCCTTCTTTCTCTTTACCCACATGGTTTCTCATTGAAGCCTTCCTCTTCCCCTTCCATTTAAATACTCCCATTTTTCTTCTATTATTCTGTTGAAGATCTGATAACATTCTCTTGGGATTCTTCTCCTTCCTCTATCCCTATGATGTGGAAGTTTGTTCTTTTCATAGTGGCCCATATTTCCTGGTTGTTCCACACTTGTGTGTGGTTTTTTTTTTTTTAATTTTTCATTATCTTTACTTGAGGTTTTTAGCTGCACTTGTTATCTTGTAGGTCTGATATTCTTTTTTTCCTGCTTCATCCATTCTGCTTTTGAGGCTTTTTCCCATCCTTTCCTGCTGAGTTGGAAGGCAAACTGAGCAACATTATTATTATATTTCATTGTATCTGAAAGCAAGCAACTGCTATTCCAATGTGAATCTCTAAATGGGCTCTAGAATTGTCCTACCACTTATATTCACACATTGTAATTACCATATATAGATGGAAGATATGTAGTCATATTCTAAAACAAGAAGAATGTAAAAGTTACACATCTTTATACCTGCATGCAAATTTACTGTTAAAATGTGAATCTCTAAATGTGTTTAGGAATCAACCTGTATTAGCTACTTTTCTGTTGCTGTGATAAAGCACCATGACCAAGGAACTTATAAAAGGAAGAGTTATTTGAGCTTACGATTGGCAGTTCCAGGGAATTAGAGTCCATTGTGGCGGGAGGCGTGGCGGCTGGATCTGGAGCAGCAAACCAAGGGTCACATCTCGCAAAGAGCACAGAAAACAGAGAGAGGGCAACTGTAGACCACGAGGCTTGTTAAAACTCACTAAGCCCGCCCCCAGTGACACACTTCCCCCAGCATGGCCACACCTTCTAAGACCTCCAAAAACAGCACCACCAACTGGAGACAAATGTCTGAATACTTACAGCCTATGGGGAACACTCATGCAAACCACCACATTCCACTCCCTGGCCCCCATAGGCTCCTGACCATATAAAATGCAAAATGCATTTAGTCCAACCTTCAAAGTCCCCACAGTCTTTACCAGTCTCAATGCCATTCAAAAGTCCACAGTCCAAAGTCTCCTCTGAGACTCAGGCCAGTCTCCCAAACTATAAGCTCCTGTAAAATCAAAAGACAAATTACATACTCCCAACATACAGTGGAACCGAATACACATTCCCATCCCAAAAGGGAGGAATAGAGGTATAGTGAGGAAATACTGGACCAAAACAAGACCGAAAACCAGCAGGGCAAATGCCAAGTCCAGTAGCTCCACATGCAACCTCTGGGACTTGACTTCCAAAGGGCTTAGATGGCTCAGCTCTTCCAGCTTTGCTTGCAAGATACATCTCTTTCTTAGGCTGGTACCACTCCCTGTATGCAGCTCTCCTTGGCAAATATCTCATAGGTTTGGCATCTCGAATATCTTCTTGGGGTCTCTGCTGCCAACCAGGCTTCACATTCACAGCTTCACACAATGGCCTATCAGGGTCTACTTTATACAGGGACACCCCTGCTGTGCTCTGCCTGACCTTGGCAGCTCTCTGAAACTGTGGAGGAAGAACTGATGACCCCTTCACTCTTGCAAACTTCATGCCTCTAAAGCCAGCACCACATGAATGAAACTGCTGAGCTTGGCTGCAAGTTTGGGATGGAATCTCTCCTACTTTAACCACATTTGTAATTTTTCTCTGCCCTGGACTTGCTGGAGGATTAGCTGGGTGTGGTCTTGCCCTGAAGGTACTGATTCTTTTGTTTACTTGTAAATCTTGAGGCCTCTCCTTAATTGCTTTAATCTCCTTAAGAAATGGAGCCTCTCCTTCACATGCCTAGGCCCCACCTTTAATCTTCCTAGTGCAGTTATCAGATCCAAACTGTACATTCTGCATTTCTTTCTGCCACATCTGCTCTTCTTCACTGTAGATCTGCACAATATTCACCATTAAAAGCCATGCCACCATTTCTATGTTAGGCTGTCTTGAAATATTCTATGCCAAAGACATCAGTCCATTGCTTTTCAACTTAGCACCAGGCAAGCATTTGGGCTGCGGGCAAACTGCTGCCAGACTCTTTATCAAAATATCCTGGTTGCTGCCTAAGTATTTATTTTCCCCTGGAACCACATCTTTTGCAGCCATGCTTTCTTCCAGGCCTCCACTAGAATGCCCCTTTAAGCTCCGCTTACAGTAGTCAACAGCTTTTCTAGCCCAAAGTTCCAAAGTCTTCCACATTTCTCCAAACATTCACATGGTCAGGTTCTTCACAGCTAACAGCCCAGTATCTGATACCAAATTACTGTATTAACTAATTTTCTGTTGCTGTGATAAAGCACCATGACCAAGGAACTTATAAAAGGAAGAGTTCATTTGAGTTTACGATTGGCGGTTCCAGGGAATTAGAGTCCATTGTGGTGGGAGGCGTGGCAGCTGGATCTAGAGCAGCAAACAGATGGTCACATCTCGCAAAGAGCACAGGAAACAGAGAGAGGGCAACTGTAGACCACGAGGCTTGTTAAAACTCACTAAGCCTGCCCCCAGTCACACACTTTCCCAGCATGGCCACACCTTCTAAGACCTCCAAAAACAGCGCCATCAACTGGAGACAAATGTCTGAATACTTACAGCCTATGGGGGACACTCATGCAAACCACCACACAACCTGTAGTTTATTTTCAGAATTTGTAATTTTAACATATGTGTGGAGTATATATCTGCATATTTTGGAATAATATAAAATAAAAAAATTAAAAAATAAAAACAAAAATAAAAAATATATATAAATAAATACTCCCATTTTACCCATTTCTTCCTTGCTAACACCTGCCTGCTATGGTTCCGCTCTCAAACTTCTTTTTTTCCTTTTACCTTCCTGGTTCCTTTTGATTTTCATTTCCTCCTTTAGTTGTATCAGGATACATACTCACATACAAACA
Organism: Rhizomys pruinosus; assembly: GCA_009823505.1. Taxonomy (NCBI): domain Eukaryota; kingdom Metazoa; phylum Chordata; class Mammalia; order Rodentia; family Spalacidae; genus Rhizomys; species Rhizomys pruinosus. The sequence continues at coordinate 714,588 of VZQC01004158.1, forward strand.
TTTGGTGCTGAGATCCACAAATGAGGGAGTACATAAGTTCTTTGTTTTGCAAGTCTGCCTTACTTCACTTAGCATAACAGTTTCTAGTTCCATCTGTTTACCTGCAAATTTAATGATCTCCTCTGTCTTTACCACTGAGTAGAGCTCCATTGTTTAAATGTATCATATTTTCATTATCTACTGGTCAGTTGAGTGATGTTTAGGTTGCTTCCATTTCTTAGGTATTGTGAAAAGAGCAGCAACAAACATGGATATGTATCTCATCATTACAGTGAGTTTTGGGTATATGTCAATGAGGGGTATAACTGAATCATATGGTGGGTTTTAGATTTTCAGGGGAGGAACCTTGATTTTTATGTTTTAATTTATTTTAGTTTAAAAATTTTTATTGAGCTTTTGTAATTTCACAGAACAGTTCTTACCCTTCTTTACCCACTCCCTTCCAATACCCCACCAGACCCCCTTTCATTCCACCATACATGCTAAGTTTTATCCAGTCAAGCATTTGTATCTAGATGTCCTTCAATGCAAATTCATCTACTGGAGTCTAGTCAGTCTGTCTAGAGATTGTAAGTAAGGCATGCCTCCCTAACCCAGTAGTAACCAGTCTCCAATATCTCTCACTCTTGGGATAGCCTGCCATCCATTTCTCTCTTTTTTACACTGGACTCTTGATTAATTGAGTTGGTATGGGTCCTGTGCTTGATGCCACCATTGTCACAAGTTCACAAATGCAAGCTTTCAATGGCTTGAAATCCTCTGTTTCCTTGTGTTCATGAATCAGCCCTGGCTCTTACAATCTTTCTGCACTGTCTTCCCCAATAGTCCTTGAGCCATGGGTGGGCGGGATTCAATAGAAGAGTCCCACACATATACACACACTCTGCAGTCTCCTATTCTTTAAAACATAGTCAGTTGTGGCCTTCTGTGTGCATTGCACACTGTTGTATCAGGAAGCTTCAGTAGTGAGTGTTTATAGATGCATTATTTTTCTCTCTACCCTTTGCTCAACTGTGTTACATAATAAGCCTTACTTGCAGAGGTTTGACTGTAAATGTGTCACCCAGGACTGGGCATCTCTCAGACATATATCCTCTTATTTCTGAGCAGTTGTGGAACTCTGCATTCTCCATTTTTTGCAAAAATAAGCTTCCTTGATGAGTGATGGACGTATGCTTGTCTGTAAACATAAGGATCCATGTTAAGGTTTTTCTTTTGGGGGGGTCTTTTTGAGACAGGGTCTCCCTGTAGCCCCAGCTGTCCTGCAATTCACTCTGTAGACCAGGCTGGCCTTGAACTCACAAAGATCTGCCTGCCTCTGCTTCCCAAGTGCTAGGATTAAAATAGTGCGCCACCACGCCCAGCTCCATGTTTAGTTTATGGTAAGAAATTACATTTGTCTAGAGAAATGACAGAGCTAGGCTTTTTTCTAGGTTATGGGTCTTCGCTAGCCATGTCTCTTTGGCTAAAATTATAGTGCTACCCAGCTACCCATCAGTTCACTCCGATTGAGAGGGCTTTAAATCAAATTAGTTAGCTGCTGATTATCCCCCACCCCCAGATAACAGTGGCACCACTACATCAATAGCGATAGCTTGCAGTTGCAGTTATTATGGTTATTAGATTTTAGTGCTCAGTTGGACCATTGATTTTTCTTCTCCCTTAGAAGTTTTCATATTATCATCTAGGATTATGAGAGCTAAACTTCAGGTTGAAGTCTTCCAAATCAGTTCCTGCTCCATTGACTCATGTCTTGCTTGTATGCCCTTTCTTCCACAGTAGGGTCTTATCTACTACTTCTACTTCTGGGAGATAATCAAGAGCTTTGGCCATAGTGTGTGCTATTTTGAGAGTCTCCTGGACCATTCTCACCTACCATTCAAAGGGAGGTCTCTTCTGTCTGGCTCTGTGTTCCTTTCTAAACAGATTCCAGGTGTGTGTGTGTGTGTGTGTGTGTGTGTGTGTGTGTTTCTGTGTATATATTTTTATTTGTATATATGATAGATAGATGGATATCTATATATCAATATATATCTACTATATGCACTAATATTTAGGCACTGTCGATGATATATATCTACTATATGCACTAATATTTAGACACTGTACATGCATTTCTTGTGAAGTTATGAGAGTATCACATTTCACATTAGGTTCCTTAGACCTTCAATATTTATCCATCACTACTCCTTTTTCTCTGACCTAATATCCTTCTTCCCTCCCCAGTTTCAGTGCCCCCATTTTCCTCATCCTAAACCCAATAACACTTGTCTCCCTGTCACCATGTCCCTCTCTTGACCTTCCCTGACCCTCCACACTTTGGCACCTTGCATGTCCCTCCCTCTTCTCCTCCCAAGTAAACTCTCCCAAGTTACCTCCTCTCTGGTAACATCTATTCCCAACTATTTCTCTCTTTCTTGTCCTTTAACTCTGTGTATCCTTTCCATTTTCCTGGCTCAGGTGCTATATCAGGATATATATTGTACAATACACAATAACAGAGAACACATGTCACTTGCTTTTTTGCATTTGTGTTACTTTTCTTTGTATAACACTATCTAGGCCCATCCTTCTATCTGCAAATTTCATTTTTTATTTGAGCTGAGTAGAACTCCATTGTGTAAATGGACCACATTTTCTTTTTTTTATTAACTTTATTTATTTCCATATGTGTATGAATGTACTGTCTGCATGCAAGTTTGTGCACCCATGTCGTGCAATGCCGCGGAGGTCAGAAGAGGGTGTCGGATTCCCCTGGAACTGGAGTTCTCCTGGAATTGGAGTTTCAGATGGTTCTCGGCTGCCAAGTGGTGCTGGGGATCGAACCCGGGTCCTCTGGAAGAGCGGTCAGCACTCTTAACTGCTAGGCCATCTCTCCAGCCCAATGTACCACATTTTCATTCACTTAGATCAGAGTTCTGCACACTGCTTTCTATAGTGGTTGCATGGATTTGAAGTGAGTGTTCTTTTTTTCCCTATAGCCTTTCTTTTGGGTCCTCCAGCAGGTAGGGCAGAGAGGAGAGCCAGGCCAGCCTGTCTCTCCTCTGGGGCTGAGTGGCATGGCGAGTGTCAATGACCCAAAAAGAACCACACGGGGGGCCGGGAGTCTCATCAAAGCAAGGACTCACTTTTTCACGTCAGGCAGTGGCTTATATATGCTCGGTGGGAGGGGTGGAGAAAGGAAGGCAGGAGAGGAGATATGTAGAGTGGGGGAATAGCTTTGGGCCAATAGTAACTTGCCACATCGGTTGTAGGCATTTTCAGGTCAGGCTATGCTGAGTCACTCCTATGTGGAAGTGACCGGCCAGAGACAGGTCGCTAAACTCTAGTCAGGCTCAGGGGGTTATGGTAGGCTGCATTCTCTAGGGCCCACAGGCCCAACAATTCTTCCTTTTGTTTTTGTAATGCAGGAGGAGAAACATAACCCCTTTCTTAGGTTGTATATTCTTGCAAACTCACTCTTACCCATCTTTGGGATATAACAGCTTAGGTTTGGCCCCTGTCTTAGGTTGACTGACTGCAGAAAGATTTTACCCATCATTGGGTACTATGACTCCTGTCTGCCTAAGAGCCTCTCCATGCCCTATCTTAGGTTGCCCCAGTCTCTATGGGGTCTTACTTGTCATTGGCCACATGGAGGGCAGGGGTCAGGAAGACTCAGGCTCTTGGTTAGCAAGCCTGTGATAGTGGACCTCGACCTGATGTAACTTTACTGCATCTAGCCTTCCCTGGATAAATTGAGTGATTTTGTTAATCACGCAGGGCCCAAGGGTAAGAATTAGGAAGAGTGTAAGAAGGGGTCCAAGCAGAGGGAAGAGGTAGGGCAGGAAGCCATGCAAGCCAGTCCACAAGGGATTTTCTTGAAGTTCTCTCCTCTTTTCCGGGTTTTTGGATGGATACAGATCCACTAGCCTCCAGGCCTTTTCTGGCTGCATTGGGATCTCCGAGTCCCTTGTCACTGGGCAGGATAAGAGCCAGCAGCAGGAGGAGCAACATCACTTTCATCCTGGGCCACTCCTGAAGGAAGAGCAAAGGTGGCCATCCTTGGGGGTGAAACACTCCCTGGAGGGGTCATTATCATTGTCTCCCTGTTGGGGGAGGTATTAGCTATAGGTGACAGATGAGGACCAGTGTTTCTGAAAAGGGGATGTAAGCCTGCCTTCCTTGGAAAAATTTAAAATATTTAGGGTGATCATGTGGGGGCATGGACTCCCCTTTTGTTTTTGTAATTGAGCCTTGAGGGTTTGACCGTTGTCTGTTTTGATTTGAGTCAACTGCCAAATGGGACATAATGGGTAACATCTATCTGCCAGAGATGGTCAGGCCAGAGACCTCGGGGATTACTCCCCAAGCTTTGGAGAGGGAGGATCTGGAGGAAGGGCTGGCAGGACCAGCAGGTGCGGATGATCTTTTTTAGATCTTTAACTGCTATGTGGGGGTATTTATGCCTAAGTCCCCTCCAGTTTGCATGGGTTAGTTGGTGGAATTGTGTTGCCTCTGTAAGCATATTACATTGAGGCATTGAGGCTAGTCAATCAGCCGGTTTATTGCCTTTTGAAAGGAATCCTGGTAGATTTTGATGCCCTCTAAGGTGTTGAAGGAAAATAGGGCTAGTTCTTTGTTAATCCAGCCTAATATGAGCTTCTACCAAGTTAGGCAGGAAGTTGACCACATAAAGGCTCTCTGAGAACAGGTTAAAGGGCTCGGGTATAGAGTCTAGTGTTAGGACAACAGCAAAAATTTCCTTAAACTTCTTTTACTACATTGTGACTTCAGAGAAATCAAGTCCATTAACATATCTATTTATTTGTATTTATATATAAATCTCTACTGAAATACCTCTATGTAAATGTATAACACTTATTTCAAACATATCACTATAAATCTTATAAAGTGGGTTTATAACAAACATTTTCCTTTCAGTCCTTGGATGTAGTTTTTTCCAGGCCTGGCACAAAACCCTGTTTTAAAGGTGCTTTACTTAGTTGCTAAATGTTTTACAATACACATTTAACCATACTTTAAATTATAATAAGATTATCACTCAGAACCAATGTTAGTTTTTGTCTCAGGCATTGAGGGAGTGTAATTGATAGTAGTACCATACACCCATAAAGTAGCTAACTGTTAACTGCATTTGTACAATCAGTAATTTTTTAACCAAGACAAGTAAATTACACAAATGACGATAGAAGTTTAGCAAATTAATAGAGCTGCATCCTAGTTGGAGGGGCCAGTTCTAGCTCGGAGGCTTTTTAGAATTGTACAAATGCATATTAACATTTACATAAATCCAATTAAAGATCACTAACACCAAAAGGTATAAACCAAGTTTTTTATAGGTTGAATCTGTAAAGTGAATTATAGTTGACCTTTTTAAAACACAGAAGTTTAGAAAGTTATAGGGGTTAAAACAAAATACTCATACATCTATACACATATGCGCATGCACACACATACACACAAGCATACACAAACATATGTACAAAGGAAAAAAAGTCATGAGATCAATCTGTGGAAAGAAAGTCACATTATTGTCTTATATGCAATGAGAAAAGGTAATTTCCACAGTCTGTCTCCTGAATATTGGAATCAAAGCTACACCTTTAAAACACAATGAAAGATGAAGCACTGCCCTCAGGCAAGAGTGCCCTAGACTTTATGCTTTCCAGTGAAACACAGAATACTGTAAAGCCAGCCCCTCCCCTACCAGCTATCTGCTGCTTAGCAGGATAGGGGCACAGAACAAACATTGGACTAGATAAACCAGAGTATTTACAAACAGCTACACACTGAAAAGCTTCATATTTTGCCTTTGGTCTTTTCAAGGCAGAGCCTGCCTACAGTCAGAGCCAGCCTGGTAGACTAGGCTGGCCTTGAACTCACAGGCATCCACTTGGATCAAAGGCCTGGGCCACCAAGCCAGGCTCTACAAGCCTGGATTTAGAAGAGGACTGGTATCTAGAAAAGATCTTGGAGAAAGTTTAGCAGACAAAAGGAAACTTCAGCAGAATTAAGTAGTATGTTACACTATTTAACACTATGTACAGAAAAAAATTTTAAGGAGGACTTTTTAAAAGCACATTTAGACTGTGGCTGGCTTTTCACAAGCTTCAATGCAAGCCAATATTGGTAGTTTAATTCCTGTGTAGTTGCCTCTACAACCCAAGCCTGCCTATGCAAAGGTGCAAATGAGCGCCTCTATGGAGGGTTTGCAGCCAAAAGAGCTTGAGCTTGCTTGCTCCATGGGCAAGCCCATCCATCCAGTCTCTGTGACCTTCGCCACCTGAACTGTGGCCAGAAGGTGGAAGCTGTAGCTTCTCTTAGCGGCCAGAGCCCAGGCTGCAGGGCAGGCTTTGAGCCCATTTCAAGACCTCTAGAGGGCAAGTGCACGGGAGAGGAAGCTCTCCTCTCACAATTTCTCTGAATATCTGTCCTTAGTCCATGCCTTCCCTGATTTGGAGATGCTACGAGGGGGGGATAAAGGGGTTGGGGTTGCCAAGGGCTCGGGCACCCTGTCTGTAGTTACTTCCAAGGTCTTTTTTGGAGGCTGAGGGGGGAAGTAACCCTTCAGGGCTGAGAGTGCCCCCAGAGGAGGCCCAATATGTCTGGCTCCCTTGGAGGTGGAACTTCCGAGGTCTTTTTTGGAGGCTGAGGTGGGGGGGGACATGGTGTAGCATCTGCGGGGTCTGGGCATGCCCGAGGGGATGCCACTCTGGTCCCATTTCTGACTGCCAGGGAATGCCCCCACAGGAAGTGTCTAGTTTGTCTTCCATTGCTGTGACAAAACACTCTGACTGACACCAACTTGGGGAGGAAAGGGTTTATTCAGCTTATATCTCCTCGGTCACAGTTCATCACTTAGCGAGCCCAAGGCAGGAACTCAGGGCAGGAATCTGGAGGCAGTAGCTGAAGCACAAGCCATGAAGGAATGCTGTTCACTGGCTTGCTCTTCACTGGCTTGCTCTCCTGGCTCATGCCCAGCCTGCCTTCTTATACTGTACACAACCACCTGCCCAGGGTGGCATTAATTGTGGGCTGGGACCTCCCACACTGCTTGACCATCAAGACGATACTCCACAGATGTAGCCACAGGCCAATCCAAAGGAGCCAATTCCCCAGTTGAGGCTCCCTCAACCCAGGTGTGTCAAGTTGACACTAAAGCTCTCCAGCACAGGAAGGATCTCTCCTTTTTAAGTCCCTACTCTTGAGTAGAACTCAGAGGGATTCTAGGGTGGGGTTAGGTTTGGAAGGAGACTTCTCCATAATTTATGGAGGTACACTTACCCACAGACCAATTGGCCAGTCAGTGAACTTTGTGAAGGAAATGGTCCTCACATGGGGCACCAGTCTGCCAGGTCCCCTGGCAGGTAGGGCAGAGAGGAGAGCTGGGCCAGTCTGTCTCTGCTTGAGGGCTGAGCAGGTTGGTGAGTGTCAACGACCTGAAAAGAACCACATGGGGGCCAGGAGTCTCATCAAAGCAAGGACTCACTTTATTGCATCAGGCAGCTGCTTGTATCTGCTTGGTGGGAGGGGTGGAGAAAGGAAGGTGGAAGAGGAGATATGTAGAGTGGGGGGATAGCTTTGGGCCAATAGTAACTCGCCACATCAGTTGTAGGCATTTTCAGGTCAGTCTATGCTGAGTCACTCCTATGCGGAAGTGACCAGCCAGAGACAGGTTGCTAAACTCTATTCAGGCGCAGGGNTTTAACTGATGGAATATGAATAGTATAATATAGGAGTTTAAGTAAACATTATTTACTATAATAGATTGATAGTAGATTTGCTTTGGTATGGTACAGTGGTTGAAATATACATTTTTTATATTATTGTGGGTATTTATAGAAAATACATCCTTTATCATTTTAGTAGATAAGTGGATGAAGGCTTATTAAAGTATTTTAAGAATAAGATATATTAGACCTTAAATTATTAAGTTTGGAAAACAAAATAATGTATCAATTTAGTACTTGGGGTTATACCCATGGCCTTTTTTAGTCTTGGTAGAGTGTATGGGCCTGATTTTTTAGGCTTACAAACAGCTGTAATTGTTTTTAAAAACTGATATAATTTGTTTAAAAGTTTTTACTGATATATTTGGCCGTACAGGACCTGCTTGAACTATTCATAGATTGTTTATGGATCAAACATCGCTCCAAGAAGATCTTATGTCTTTTAATGTAAGGAAGAAGTTAAACTGTATTTTGGAGGGCAGTTGAACATTGATTTTTACTTTACTTTAGGAGAATTTACCCTTTTTGAAAATCATAGTACCACATACATACCCAAACAGGAACTGATGTCTTGAGGTCCATTGTTGATAAAAGGTAAACACAGTCTTTAAAGCTAAGGTTATCTTGGGCTGAAGATGTCCAGAAGTTTAAGAGCTGCCGACCCAATCTTGCAGAGGAACCCAGGTTCGATCCCCAGCACCACATGGCGGCTGAGAGACCGTCTGAATTCTCCAGAGGACTCCAGTTCCAGGAATCCCGAGACCCTCTTCTGACCGCCGCGGGCGTTGCACCACATGGTGCACAGACTTGCTCAGATAGTACATTCCATACACATACAAAATAACTAAATAAATTAATATCAAAACATTAAAATCTTAAGTTATCTGTGCCGATAAGAAGGCAATGTTACAGATGACATCAACGAAAGCATGTGAAACACTGATATAGCAATCACGACTGTCAAAAGGTTGTCACACTGAAATATATAGGAATTAGAAGTAAGAGTCATAACTGGCAGTTCCCAACAATTGAAGTGTGACCCAGTCATTCTTTTATTGTTGAGAGATATTGATCCTTGTTGAAAACAACATAATAATTTCATTTACCCTAAACCAGTAAAAATAAGTTAGATATACTTTGATTAAACATATATTGTGATCTTTGACACCTGATTAAGACTTGATCCCTGATAAATGTATGACCTTAATAATATAGCTACTTTAACAATAGACCCCTAGTATATTACGTTAAGTTATAAATAGTTACAGAAATTTTTTTAAATTTATTTTTTTAATGTATAATGAGTTTACTGGCTGCATGTAGGTTGGTGCACCCACCCATGTTGTGCAATGCAATGCTGCAGAGCAAAGAAGAGGGCATTAGAGTTTCCCCTGTAACTGGAATTAAGGATGTTCTTAGGCCACCATGTGGGGATGCTTTGGAATCAATCTTAGGTCCTCTGCAAGAGAAGTTTGGTGGCACGTTACCCACTGAAACATCTCTCCAGCCCTAGAATGAGTTTTTACAGATCCTTATTTGGTGTTGGCAGATCATATCCAGTAGATGACAGTACATACTCACTAAAACTTTGAAATTTATATTTACCCTTAATAAATTAAAATTTTGAGGCTTTTTAAATATACTAACAAAACTGAGTTAGGGAAAAAAGTCAATCCTGGTTTTAGAATTAGCCTTTAATGATTTAAATTTAAAATTTATGTAAGCAGTAAAATCACAACAAGTTAATCAGAAAAAAGGTTAATCTTAGTTTTAGAGTTAGACTTTACTGAATTTAAAGAGTAAATTTATGTAAGTAGTAAGATTATAGCAAGTTAATTTTTAACCAAACCGTTAGAGTACTTTTAAATGACCAAGAGAGGGTGGCGAAAGAGCATTTTATTAAGTTTTAGCTTTTTGTTAGACCAAGCTGGCTGAAAATCTCTGTACAAATCTCCCTTGTTTTGATTTCAGGATGCTGAAGTAAAAAAAATGGTGTTAATTTTAGATAGGTAAATACAAACATGAATCAAAATGACTTGTTATTTCAGCATGGTGGTAGATTACAAACCACATGGTCCAGAAGCCTGTGGATTTTAAAAGGTGATAACAAATCTAAAAGACTCCAAAATTGTTTAGAACCTTTTTAATTAATTGACTATATAATTGTTTAGTATCTTTTAATTAATTGACTTTTAATGCCTAGGCTTCTATAGATTAATTCATTGTGGCACAACTAATTTTTTCCAGCTAGTTTTGTGTCCCCATGGTCCTTCGATTTTGGCCTTCCTCTCTACTCAGTCCTAGACTTGAGCTGGACTTTCACTTTAACAAGAGTTTTGAAAAGCCCTATAGAAAATATTATCCAAGATAAAAATACATCAGGAACAGTACATTAACACTCAATTTTGAACAAGTATCATGAGAAAAAACACAATACATTTTAAAGGTATATTTTCTCTATGTATTTTTGGAATAGCTGCTTTAGAAAGAACATAAATCACTAAAATTTAAAAGTTTTTTTCTGTCTCGAAAAGACGCAAAAAAAAAAAAAAAAAAAAAAAGTGTTTGTTCTTGTATTGGCGACAGGCTTGAAGCATTCTGGGAATCATAGTCTGCTGGCTTAAATTGTTAAAAAAAAAAAAAAAAGGAGTAACATGGCTGTGACAACTCAAGAATTCTGGGGTTTGTATTCTCCTGGCGTGCTTGATCCTGGCACAGGTGGCCAAAGCCACGTTTCTCTTTCCTGATAAATTATTTTTGTTAGAATCCCTGCCTGTCTTGGCCTGATGGGAGGGGCCTAAACATTGTCTCCCTGAGGCTGAGTGGCAAAACTTGAGAGATATGGTCACAATCGTGCCGTCCTCAACTGCCTAGCCCCCTTGCCACACACGTTTTGCCCAAGATTTTGGATCCCATAGGTCACAGTTTACATCTACATTCATTAAGAGGTTTTGCTCTTTACGATGGGTTTTATTTTCTTAGCATGTGGGTCTTTTTGGCATGCCTGTTTGTTTCCCACGATGGAGAAATAAATGCAATGCTAGTGAGTAGAGAAAAACTTAGAAGCAGATGGTTTGTAGTGTCTGGCCCAGTAGATGTGATAGCCTCCCTTCTGCAGGAACTGTAGTCAGAGAAAAGACTAAAAGAGAGTTGAAACTTTCCTACATGGAAGGCTTGAGGATGGGCGCAAATCATGACCCTACTCTGAACCCTCGGAAATTTTTCCCACTCATACCCTTTTTCCTTCTTAGGAAAGATCAAGCTCCACATTGCATCACCAGTTGCTCTATAGATAGTTGTCCATCTGTGATGTTAATACTGGGTGTCAACTTGTACTGGACTAAGAGAACAAATAAGAGAAAAAAGATATTTGGATTGGACTACTCAACCAGGATGGCCCACATCAAATGTGGGCATTACCACTTCTCGCGGCAGGCAGTGAAAATGGCAATGGCAGAAGGAGCTGGTCCATTTTTTCTCCTGCGGCTTGCTTCTCTTTCACTGGTGAGTTTTGTCTTGCTGCTGTGATCAACCCTTTCAAATCCCAGATGTACTGATAAATACCTGTGGCAGAAGCTCGTAGACTCTCCAATATGTGGCCTTGAGCGCAAGACACTAATGTTGGGACTACTGAGACAATCCAGCCTTGTGGACTGAAGTTCTCATGGATTCTAATCAGCCTTTCCAGTGCATGTGTCACTATTCTTGGACTCCTTGAACGTCTGTATGTGAGCAAATCAAAAAATTGTATATAGCTATATATTCATGCCTGTTACTTCTGTTTTTTTTCTTTCTTTAGAGAAACCCTGACTAATACAGATTTTGGTAGCCGAGGAGTGGTTCTAGAGAAACAGAATTGAAAGGATGAATTTCTTAGTACTGGTGCAGCGTCGCTTTGTAGTCTCTGGGAGACAGCTCTCCAACTCAATGAAAGCCTAGGGTTACTGAAAGCTTTCCCTGGTGGCAATGGAAGAGAATGTATAATCTTTGGTGCAGACTTTTGAACTAATTATGAAGATAGATCCGTTGACTCACCAACTCACCTCTTGTGAGAAGCAAGAATTTAGTGACTTCTATTATAATATTTTCGAACGAAATTGGGAAAAATAAGGAAAATAATGATTTTGCCTTGTTGCTTAAGCATGTCTGGATAAAGTGAATAGAGGAAAATAAGGAGACTCAGTGATAAAAAATGACCAGCTCTTGGATTTCGAAACAATAGTTTAAAGGTTTCAAAGTGAGCTCTGGAAGAGAATCTCTCCCCAGCAGCCAAAGAGCTAAGAACAGAAAATCTAAGCTGGAGGCCCTTATTATATGTATGGCTGATTTACAATGCAAAATTTAATTCCCAGCCATGAAGAGTGTAAGCAGTTAAAGTGAGAGGACTGGTGGTGAAAGGGTGGAACCCTGAAACTTGGGATGGAGATGGTGGGAGAACATGATGATGAGGATTTTGAAAACCTGGAATTCTGAGGGATTTTCTTATCTGAGGAATTATCTCCTCACCCTCCAGCAGAGAATCCACACCCTGCAGATCCCGCCTCCCACCCTTTCCTGAGGAAACTAAATAACCCCCTCCCAGTGGGAGTATAAATGCCCTCAGGGCCCAACATTGTTGCCTCTAGACTCAATAACCAGATTGAAGTCTAACCAAGCCCCTCACAAGGTGAGATAGAAAGGTGTGGTCCCAACGAGGAGGTGCGCTACACACTAAAGGAAATTAATAGTTTGCTGAGTCATTCCGGAGAAGCCTAAGGAAATATGTGTGGGAATGGATTTTAAGGGTGTGGATAATGGTGAAGGAATATAAAGCTTGGATCAGACTGAGTTTATTAATCGATATGAGCCCATCTGCAGTAGAGATTTCTAGTTTAACATGAAGCTCTGAGAGTTAAAAGGTGTTAAGTTTATTTGAATGGTTGGCTGTGTATTTATTAAACATGGCCTACTAAACAGATGAGTTAGAGATGCCGATATTCCTTGTGCTTTAGTTTGTATGAAGGGATTGTGAGGGTTAGACAGATGGGCATGCTCGAGTGGATTTGAAGTGTAAACACACATTCTCCACAATATAAGAGGACCCAGAGGACATGCCTTTCACTGAATTTATAAGGTGGAAAGTACTGAGAGAGACACCAGACACATTTGAAGAGCGTTGTTTTTGCTCTATTTCTTATGCCAAATGTATACAGTTTAGAGAAGTTGTTGCGTCTGCTTGCATAAATTAAATGTAGCAGTATAGGTTTTAAACAGACCTCAGGGTAGGAATCAGGTGGCAGCACTGAATGCCAAGTCACAGAGGAGCATAGTTATGTGGTTATCATAATGGGTGGCAAAAGCAGAAACAATGCCTATAATGGCATGGCACCGAAATGATCTTTGGAACTTGGCTAATTAATCATAGCGATTCCAAAGAACCAAATACAGTAAAAGAAGCTACTAAGTTTTTATTTAATCTGTAAAGCAGAAAAAGCTCTACGACAATTGAACAGGAAGTCAACATTGTGATTTCAGAGTAGTGAATCCCTCCAGTTTAACGGCAGGTTTCCAGCCAACTTGAGACAGTTTCACAGACCCAGAACCCCTAAATGAAGGGGTGGCCAGGTTCCATTGAAGGAAGGACCTTGTCAATTACAAAGAGTTATGCTGGTTGCCTTCCTCCTGTCTTCCCAGAGGGACTGAGGCTTTTACTAGGTAACGATATACATGGGGTAAAAGGAAATAATCAGACATTCGAGGCCTATTGGATACTGGATTCTGATTTAGACTCCTGATCCCAGGAGACCCTAAAAAGCATTGTGGCCCTCCAGTTAAAGTAGGGGCCTATGGAGGTCAGGGTGATAAATGGAGTTTTGGCTGAAGTCTGACTCATGGTGGCCCAGTGGGTCCCAGAACTCATCCTGTGGTTATTTCCCCAGTCCCAGAATGTATAATTGGGATAGATATAATTAGAAATTGGCAGAATCCCCACATTGGTTCCTGACCTGTGGAGTGAGGGCTATTATGGTCGGAAAGGGCCAAATGGAAACCACTGGAGTTTGCCTCTACCAGGGAAAATAGTGAACCAAAACGTATCGTATCCCTGGCGGGATTGCAGAAGATTAGTGCCACCATCAAGGATTTGAAAAGATGCAGGGGTGGTGATTCCCACAACATCTCCTTTTAACTCTCCATTTGGCCTCTGCCAAAGAACAGATGGATCGGGAGAGTGTACAGTTGACTATCAAAAACTCGACCAGTAGGTGGACCAATTGCAGCTGCTGTACAATATGTGGTGTCCTTACTTGAAGCAGATTAATATGTCTCCTGTACTGGTATGCAGTATTTATCTGGCAAATGCTTTCTTCTTGACTACCAGATTCATGGACACACCAGAAGCAATTTGCTTTCATCTGGCAAGACCAACAGTATACCTTTACTGTCCTGACCCTCAGTGGTATGTTAACTTGTCCAGCCAGTTGTCCATAACTTAGTTAGAAGGGATCTTGATCGCCTGACTCTTCCACAAAATATATCACACTGGTCCAGTATATTGAATGATGTTATGCTGATGGACCAGTGAACAGGAGGTAGCAGCTAGTCTAGCTTGTTGGTAAAGCATATCCGCATGAGAGGATGGGAAATATAATCCAAATAATAATTCAAGGGCCATCTACCCAGTGAAGTTTCTAAGGAGTTCAGTGGTGTGAACATGCAGAGACATTCCTTCTAAGTTAAAGAATAAGTTGTTGCACCTGGCCCCTCCCTCCACCAAGAAAGAAGCACAACGCTTTGGTGGGCGTTTTGGATTCTGGAGGCAGCACATTCCTCATGCGGTGTGTTACTACGACCCATATATCAAAGGTGACTCAGAAGGCAGCAAAACTTTGGTGGGGCTTGAAACAGAAAAGGCTCTTCAACAGGTCCAGGACTTCGCAGTGCAGGACTGCTCTGCCCTAGGGCCATATGATCCAGCAGACCAATGGTGCTTGAGGTATCAGTGGCAGATAGAGATGCTGTCTGGAGTCTGTGGCAGGCTGCCATAGGGGAATCAGCAGTGGAGGCTTTGGGATTTTTGGAGCAAGGCTCTACCTTCATACTGCAAACAACTATTCTCCTTTTGAAAGCCATCTTAGCCTGCTTTGGTCCTTAGTGGAAACTGAACGTTTGGACAATGGGCCACCAAGTCACCATGCGACTGAGCTGCCCATCATGAGCTGGGTGTTATCTGACCCACCAGACCATAAAGTAGGACATGAACAGCAACAGTCCATTATCAAATGGAAGTGGTACATACGTGACAGGGCCTGGGCAGGCCCTGAGGGCACAAGCAAGCTACATGAGAAGTTGCCCAAATGCCTATGGTTCCCACTCCTGTAACAATACCTCCTGTGCTTAAGCATGCCATATGGCTTCATGGGGTTTGCACTATGATCAGTGACTGAGAAGAGAAGAGAATAGGGCCTGGTTTACTGATGGTTCTGCAGCTATGCAGTGCCACCCAGAGGGTGGACAGCTTTCAGCAGTTACAAAGCACATTTCTGATTCTGAACAACCCTAAAGGACTACTGGTGAAGGAAAGTCTTCACAGTGGTCAGAATTCGGGCAGTCCACATGGTTTGTGCATTTTGCCTGAAGGAGAAATGGCCAGAGGGTCGATGATATACTGATTCATGGGCTGTAGCAATGGTTTGGCTGGATGGTCAGGGTCTTGGAAGGAGCATGA
This sequence comes from Rhizomys pruinosus, assembly GCA_009823505.1. NCBI lineage: Eukaryota > Metazoa > Chordata > Mammalia > Rodentia > Spalacidae > Rhizomys > Rhizomys pruinosus. The sequence continues at coordinate 730,026 of VZQC01004158.1, forward strand.
CTGGAAAATTGGTGAGAAAGACATTTGGGGAAGAAGTATGCGATAGAGCTCTCTGAATGGTCAAAGGATGTGATGTGAAGATATTTGTTTCTCTCTGTAAATGCTCATCAAAAGGGGATCTCAGCAGAAGAGATGAGTTTAATAATCAAGTAGATCGGATGACTCGTTCTATGGATATCAGGCCTCTTTCCTCTCCAGCTATCCCTGTTGTGCGCTCAATGGCTCCATGAACAACTAGTGGTCATGGTGGCAGAGATGGAGGTTATTCATGGGCTTGACAGCATGGCACTTTCTACTCACCAAAACTGATCTGGCTACAGCTGCAGTGCTGCCGAGTGCCCAGATTTGCCAACAGCAGAGACCAACATTGAGCCCCGAATGGTGCTATTCCCGGGGTGACCAGCCAGCAACCTGGTGGCAGGTTGACTACATAAACTTCCATCATGGAGGGGACAGTGTTTCATCCTTACAGGAATAGATACTTATTGTGGTTATGGATTTGCCTTTCCTGACATGTAATGCTTCTGCCAAAGTTACCATCCAGGGACTTACAAAATGCGCCTTATCGACTCGTCATGGTATTCCTCACAGCATTGCTTCTGACCAAGGAACTCACTTCACGACAAAGAAGTGCGACTGTGGGCCCATGGTCATGGTATCCACTGGTCTTACCATTCTCCCACCACCCAGAAGCAGATGGCTTTGATAGAACGTGATGGAATGCCTCTTGAAGACACAGTTACAGCACCAATTAGGTAACAATACCTCTGAGAGGCTGGGGCAAGGTTCTCCAGCAAGCAGTATATGCTTTGAATCAGCACCCACTATATGGTACTGTTTCTCCTAAGCCAGAATTCATGGTCCAGGAACCAAGGGTTGAAAGTGGGATGATTCCACTTACTATCACCCCTAGTGACCCAGTAGGAAAAATTTTGCTCCTGTACCCACGACCTTGCATTCTGCTGGTCTAGAGGGGTGGCTCCAATGGGGGAGTGCTTTTGCCAGGAGATACAGCAAACATTCCATGAACTGGAAGCTAAGACTTCCCCTGGCCACTTTGGGCTTCTACCCTCTTTAAGCCAACAGGCTAAGAAGGAATAACAGTAGTAGTAGAAGTGATTGATCCAGACTACCAGGGGAAATTGGACTTTTTCTCCACAATGGGGGCAAGGAGATTATGTCTGGAAGGCAGGAGATGCGGTAGGGTGCCTTCTGGTGCTACCATGTCCTATGATTAAGGTCAATGGAAACTCCAACAACCCAAACCAGACAGGACAATAAATGGCCAGACCCCTCAGGATGAAGTTATGGGTCACTCCTCCAGGGAAAGAGCCAAGACCTGCAGAGGTGCTTGCTGATGGTGGAGGAAATACAAATGGGTAGTAGAAGAAGGTAGTCATAAATATCAGCTGAAGCCATGGGACCAGTTGCAGAAACGTGGATTATAATAGATATTAACTTTTGTCCTATTTGGTTTAAGAATGTGTGCTTTTCATATATATATATATATTATATTATATATATATATATAGTGGATACTGTGTTTTCCTTTTGAATGTGCAACTGAGATAGTGTTAAGTGTTGTCATATTTATGGTTATTAGATACTGAAGGACAGGCCATCTCTCAGCCTGAAAATGCAAATCTTTGAATAAAGATATTGTGGAAGACACTCAGGGGATGGAAAATTTCCCATGTTCATGCATTGAATATTTAATATTTTGTAAATGGTCATCCTATAACAAGCATCTATAATTCAATGAATACCTAACAATCATCCTGCAAAAAACATTCTTCACAGAATTAGACAAAAATCCCTAAAATAATTCATTTGGAATCAAACAACACCACAGATGTTCAAAGACATCCTGACACATGAGCAATGCTGGGTAGATTACCAGATAAGAACTCAAAAATATTACAAACTTATAGTCATAAAAAAGAAGGTACTACAACAAAAACAGACAGCAAAGATCAATGGAACATAACTGAAAATCCATGCATAAGTGCATGCAATGCCAGCCAACTAATATTTGAAAAAGTTGCCAGAAACACATTGGAGGAAAGACAGCATCTTCAAAAAATAGCACTAACAAAACTGGATCTCCACCTGTAGAAGAATGAAACTAGCATTATCTTTTCACCTTGCACGAAAGTAAACTCTAAATAGATCAAACATGTTAATCTGAAGCCTGAACCTTTGAGACTATTAGAAGAACATGGGCAGTTCACTATAAGATATAAGTGTAAGAAAGGAGTTTCTAAATCAGACTTCGATTGCACAGGAATTAAAGTTTAAAAAATGTGAAAAAAAAAAAACAAAAAAGAGGTAGAAAGCCCACAGAAGGAGAAAAAATAAGCATCAGTGACACATCGGACAGAGTTTAAATTTCGTGAATAACACATTCAAACAATCAAGAAAAAATGACCCAATTAAAAGATGAGCTGTGAAACTAAACAGACAGTTCTCAAAAGAGGAAAAAGATAGCTCGACACTCCTTACAAAGTTTCAATGGGGAAACTACAGCAATGTAGTCTGGACCATCATTTGATCAACTTGATTGAACAAACAGTATCGTATCCCCGGAGGGATTGCAGAAATTAGTGCCACCATCAAGGATTGGAAAGAGGCAGGGGTGGTGATCCTACCACATCTCCATTTAACTCTCCAATTTGGCCTCTGCAAAAGACAGATGGATCGTGGAGAGTGACAGTTGACTATCAAAAACTCACCAATAGTGACACCAATTGCAGCCGCTGTACCAGATGTGGTGTCCTTACTTGAGCAGATTAATATGTCTCCTGGTACCTGGTATGCAGCTATTGATCTGGCCAATACTTTCTTCTCAACCGTTCATAAGGACCACAGAAGCATATTTGCTTTCATCTGGCAAGACCAACAGTATACCTTTACTGTCTTACCTCAGTGGTATGTTAACTCTCCAGCCTTGTGCCATAACTTAGTTAGAAGGGATCTTGATCGCCTGACTCTTCCAAAAATATACACCTGGTCCACTATATTGATGAGTGTATGCTGATTGGACCCAAACAACCTGTCACCCCCCACTGGAGGTGGGGCTGTAGGTGTTGGGCACAACAGCCTGCAGATAGGTTTTGCATGAAGGAGGCTGTACTCATGGATTATCACCTTATAGCTAAAAATGAAAAAAAAAAAAAAAAGCAGAGAAAGATGCAGGACAGTTATGGCAGAATGCATGATCTGGGATGGGGTGGGGGTGGGGGGGAGGGAAAGGGAAATAAGCCTGAACTGAATTGAAAAAATGTATGAAATGCACAAAGCATCAATAAAATAATTAAAAAAAAGAATTAGTTATAATCTGAGGACTATGCATAAAGTAAGAGAAACTTAAAAAAAAAAAAGTTTAAAAAAGTAACACCACTTTCAGATTTCTCTTACCCAAGTCAGACTGGCCTCAATAAAGAACAAATGATAGCAATGCATAGAAAGGGTGTTGGGCCTGTGCCCTGGAGCGCGCCTACTGTCACCCTGAGACCGGCCTCGAGTACTTGCAGCCTGGACCTGTTGAAGAGCCTTTTCCTGTTCCAAGCCCCACTCAAAGTTTGCTGCCTTACGAGTCACCTGATATATGGGTCGTAGTAACACACCCAGATGAGGAATGTGCTGCCTCCAGAATCCAAAAAGACCCACCAAACGTTGTGCTTCTTTCTTGGTGGAGGGAGGGGCCAGGTGCAACAACTTATTCTTTACCTTAGAAGGAATGTCTCTGCATGCTCCACACCACTGAACTCCTAGAAACTTCACCGAGGTAGATGGCCCTTGAATTTTAGTTGGATTTATTTCCCATCCTCTCATGCGCATATGCTTTACCAACAAGTCTAGACTAGCTGCTACCTCCTGTTCACTGGGTCCAATCAGCATAACATCATCAATATACTGGACCAGTGTGATATTTTGTGGAAGAGTCAGGCGATCAAGATCCCTTCTAACTAAGTTATGGCACAAGGCTGGAGAGTTAACATACCACTGAGGTAAGACAGTAAAGGTATACTGTTGGTCTTGCCAGATGAAAGCAAATTGCTTCTGGTGGTCCTTATGAACCGGTATTGAGAAGAAAGTATTGGCCAGATCAATAGCTGCATACCAGGTACCAGGAGACATATTAATCTGCTCAAGTAAGGACACCACATCTGGTACAGCGGCTGCAATTGGTGTCACTACTTGGTCGAGTTTTTGATAGTCAACTGTCACTCTCCACGATCCATCTGTCTTTTGCAGAGGCCAAATTGGAGAGTTAAATGGAGATGTGGTAGGAATCACCACCCCTGCATCTTTCAAATCCTTGATGGTGGCACTAATCTCTGCAATCCCTCCGGGGATACGATACTGTTTGTTCAATCAAGTTGATCAAATGAGTGTCCAGACTACATTGCTGTAGTTTCACCATTGAATACTTTTTAAGGAGTGTCTGAGCTATCTTTTTCCTCTTTTGAGAACTGTCTGTTTAGTTTCACAGCTCATCTTTTAATTGGGTCATTTTTTTCTTGATTGTTTTTGAATTTGTTATATATTCTGAAATTTAAACCTCTGTCAGATGTGTCACTGATGCTTATTTTTTCTCCTTCTGTGGGCTTTCTACTCATTTTCTTGTTTTTTTTTTTTTTCACATTTTTTAAACTTAATTCCTGTGCAATCGAAGTCTGATTTAGAAACTCCTTTCTTACACTTATATCTTATAGGGAACTGCCCATGTTTTCTTCTAATAGTCTCAAAGGTTCAGGCTTCAGATTAACATGTTTGATCTATTAGTAGTTAACTTTCGTGCAAGGTGAAAGATACATGCTAGTTTCATTCTTCTACAGGTGGAGATCCAGTTTTGTTAGTGCTATTTTTTGAAGATGCTGTCTTTCCTCCAATGTGTGTTCTTGGCAACTTTTTCAAATATTAGTTGGCTGGCATTGCATGCACTTATGCATGGATTTTCAGTTATGTTCCATTGATCTTTGCTGTCTGTTTTTGTTGTAGTACCTTCTTTTTTATGACTATAAGTTTGTAATATTTTTTGAGTTCTTATCTGGTAATCTACCCAGCATTGCTCATGTGTTCAGGATGTCTTTGAACATCTGTGGTGTTGTTTGATTCCAAATGAATTTTAGGGATTTTTGTCTAATTCTGTGAAGAATGTCAGGATGATTTTGGTTAGGATTTCATTGAATTTATAGATGCTTGTTATAGGATGACCATTTACAAAATATTAAATCTTTCAATGCATGAACATGGGAAATTTTCCATCTCCTGATGTCTTCCACAATATCTTTATTCAAAGATTTAGCATTTTCAGGCTGGAGAGATGGCCTAGTCCTTCAGTATCTAATAACCTAAATAAATATGACAACACTTAACACATATCTCAGTTGCACATTCAAAAGGGAACAACACAAGTATCCACTTAATATACATATATATATATATATATATATATATATATATGAACAAGCACATTCTTAACCAAATAGGACAAAAGTTAATATCTATT
>VZQC01004158.1:739394-820753 GCA_009823505.1 Rhizomys pruinosus
CCCCTAGCCGAGGCCATCCACCCCGCAGCTCGTGTCTCCCCCCCCCTGCCTGCGGCCCCATCCCCCCACCTCCTCAGCGGAGCTACGGTCACTCAGGGCCCACCAATTGTACGCCTATAACCACCCACTACCCAGATTGACTGTATAATGCAAGCCCTCACCGGTGCGATCAGCGGTGGTCCAACCGGCAGTGTGCGCTTCCCACTAAAGCATCGGGGTTCCCTTCCAGCAGAAGCGCCGGACTATGTGTGGGCACCATTGACTTTGCAGGGTGTGGGCAAATGGGTTGGACGAATTATCCCTTGGTCCTCTGAAGTGCGCTCTGACCCACTGCATAGAAGCCGATCCTTGTACCCATAGGAAGTCGGCGTTTTAAAGAGTTGTGTTACGTTTATTTGCATGGTTGGGCGATATTATTAAAACATGGCTTTGCTAACATGTTGAGTTCTTGAGTATTGCCTGATTCCTTCCCTCGGCTTGTCTTGTCATGTACTTAGGGGCTTGTTGGCGGGCTGGTTGATGAACCCTTTTGTTGCTTCCGTGTGGCACTGTCCCGCATTTGATTTGCCAATCTGTTTGTTTGAGCTGCGGGTAGTTTGAGTACGGTTTTGCTGAAGATTTGTAGAAGATGGGTGTTGTTGTGTGTGGTGTGGCCTGGCTTGTGAGGTTTTCGTTTCAAACGTTCCGTTGACACTACAACCATCAATCCAGGTGACTGGTCGCATAATCCTGGGGATCTGGAGCACCTGGGGCTGAATAATAATCATCTGTAAGTAACAAAGAGACCAGAACCTGAAGTTAAAGCTATGTTGTACTGGGACAATTGGGCTGGTTAGTGGGGCTGCAACGTGTAAAGTAACACAAGACGACCCGCCAATTCCCCCTTTTTTTCCCCCTTCTTCTCTCTTCTGTCCTTTTTTTCCTCCCTCTCTCTTTTTTTTCCCTCCTCCCTTTTCTTCTTCTCTGTGTGGGGTGGGGAGATTAATTCCTCAGATAAAGAAAATCCCTCAGAATCCGAGGGTTCAAAATCCTCATCATCATGGTTCTCCCACACATCTCCATCCCAAGTTTCAGGGTTCCACCCTTTCCCCACCAGTGCTCTCACTTTAACTGCTTACACTCTTCATGGCTGGGAATTAAATCTGCATTGTAAATCAGCCATACATATAATAAGGGCTCCAGCTTGATTTTCTGCTGCTTTAGCTCTTTGGCTGCTGGAGAGAAGATTCTTTTCCAGAGCACACTTTGAAACCTTTAAACTGTTGTTTCAAATCCAGAGCTGGTCATTTTTATCACTGAGCTCCTTATTTTCCTCTATCACTTTATCCAGACATGCTAGCAGCAACAAGGCAACATCATTATTTTCCTTATTTTTCCACAATTTCTCGAACATTTTATATATAGAGTCACTAAATTCCTTGCTTCTCACAAGAGGTGAGTTAGGTGAGTCAAATGGATCTATCTTCATAATTAGTTCAAATAGTCTGCACAAAGGATTATAATTCCTCTTCATGCCACCAGGAAAGCCTTCAGTAACTCTAGGCTTTATTGAGTTGGAGAGCTGTCTCCAGAGACTACAAAGCCCACTAAAGAAATTCATCCTTTCAATTCTGTTTCTCTAGAACCACTCCTGGTACCAAAATCTGTATTAGTCAGGGTTCTCTAAAGAAACAGAAGTAACAGGATGAATATATAGCTATATACAATTTATTGATTTGCTCACATGACAGAGTTCAAGGAGTCCAACAGTAGTTGCACCACACTGGAAAGGCTGATAGAATCCAGGGAACTTCTCAGTCCACAAGGCTGGATGTCTCAGTAGTCCCAATCTAGTGCTGAAGGCCCAAATGGATTCTAGGAGTTCTGCCAGTCTCAGTACACGCTGGGATCCGAAGGGTTGATCACAGCAGCAAGACAAACTCACCAGATGAGAAAGGCAAGCTGCAGGAGAAAAAAGGGACCAACTCCTTCTGCCATGGCCTTTTATACTGCCTGCCGGCAGAAGGTAATGCCCACATTTGAGGTGGGCCATCCAGGTTGAGGTGGTACAATCCAAACATATCTTTTCTCTTATTTGTTCCTTAGTCCTGTCAAGTTGACACACAGTATTAACCATCACAGATGACAACTATCTGATAACAACTGGTGATGCAATGTGGAGCTTGATCTTTCCTAAGAAGGAAAAAGGGTATGAGTGGGAAAAATTTCTGAGGGTTCAGGGTAGAGGTCATGATTTGGCCCATCCTCAAGACCCTTCTCATGTAGGAGAAGTTTCAATCTCTTTTAGCTTCTTTTCTCTGACTACAGTTCCTGCAGAAGGGAGGCTATCACATCTACTGGGCCAGACACTACAAACCATCTGCTTCTAAGTGTTTCTCTACTCACTAGCATTGCATTTATTTCTCCATCGTGGGAAACAAACAGGCATGCCAAAAGGACTCACAAATTAATAAAATAAAACCACTCGTCAAGAGCAAAACTCTTAATATAGCCCTGTAGATGTCCCCTGCTGACTTATGGGATCCAAATTCTTGGACACGTGTGGCATAGGGGGCTAGGCAGTGAGGACGGCAAGATGTGCCCATATCTCTCAAGTTCTTGCCACTTTTAGCTTCAGTGAGACAATATCTAGGCCCCTCCTATCAGGCCATGCCAGGCAGGGATTCTAACAAAAATAATTTATCAGGAAAGAGAAACGTGGCTTTGGCCACCTGTGCCAGGATCAAGCACGCCAGGAGAATACAAACCCCAGAATTCCTTGAGCTTGTCACAGCCATGTTAACTTCCTTTTTTTTTTTTTAACAATTTAAGCCAGCAGACTATGATTCCCAGAATGCTTCAGGACTGTTGCCAAACAGAAAAAAACTTTTTTTTTTTTTTTGGTCTTTTCGAGACAGAAAAAAACTTTTAAATTTTTAGTGATTTATGTTCTTTCTAAAGCAGCTATTCCAAAAATACATAGAGAAAATGTACCTTTAGAGCATATTGTGTCTTTTTCTTATGATAATTGTTCAAAATTGAGTTTAATTGTACTGTTCCTTGCATGTCATTTTTATCTTGAGATAATATTTTTATAATATGGCTTTTCAAAAATCTGTAAAGTTAAATTCCATCTCAAGCATACTTATTTAGATATTAAATTTCCAAATCTAATACATGGGTACACAAAACTATCTTTAAATAAATTATGCACAATTAATTAATTAAGAAGTCCTAGGCAATTAAAAGTCAATTAATTAAAAGGATCCTAGACAATTCTAAAGTCAATTAATTAAACAGGTCCTAAACAATTTTGGAGTCTTTTAGATTTGTGTTCACCTTTTAAAATCCATGTGCTTCTGGAACATGCGGTTTGTGACCTGCCACTATGCTGAAATAACAAGTCATTTTGATTCATGTTTGTCTTTACCTATCTAAAATTAACACCATTTTTTTTACTTCAGCATCCTGAAATCAAAACAAGGGAGATTTGTATGGAGATTTTTTTCAGGCCAGCTTGGTCTAACAAAAAGCTAAAACTTAATAAAATGCTCTTTAGCAACTATTGGTCATTTAAAAGTACTCTAACGGTTTGGTTAAAAATTAACTTGCTATAATCTTACTACTTACATAAATTTACTCTTTAAATTCAGTAAAGTCTATCTCTACAACTAAGATTAACCTTTTTTCTGATTAACTTGTTGTGATTTTACTGCTTACATAAATTTTTATAATGTTTAAATTCATTAAAGGCTAATTCTAAAACCAGGATTGACTTTTTTCCCTAACTCAGTTTTGTTAGTATATTTAAAAAGCTAAAAATTTATTAATTTATTAAGGGTAAATATAAATTTCAAAGTTTTAGTGAGTATGTACTGTCATCTACTGGATATGATCTGCCAACACCAAATAAGGATCTGTGAAACTCATTCTAGGGGCTGGAGAGATGTTTCAGTGGTTAAGTGCACCAACTGCTCTTGCAGAGGACCTAAGATTGATTCACAGCACCCACATGGTGGCTAAGAACTATCCTTAATTCCAGTTCCAGGGGAATCTAATGCCCTCTTCTTTGCTCTGCAGCATTGCATTGCACAACATGGGTGCACCAACCTACATGCAGACAGTACACTCATGTACATAAAAAAATAAATTAAAAAAATTCTGTAATATTTATAACTTAAAGTAATATATCTAGGGGTTGTAATATATAAAGTTCAAAATTTATTCAGGATCAAGTCTTAATCAGGTGTCAAAGATCACAATATATGTTTAATCAAGGTTTATCTAACTTATTTTTACTTTTTATGGTAAACTAAATTATTTATGTTGTTTTAAAAATGCTCAATACTATCAACATAAAAGACTGACTGGTCACACTTCAATTTGTGGGAACTGCAAGTTATTACTCTTACTTCTAATTCATACTATATTTCAAGGTGACAACCTTGACAGTGATGTATATCAGTGTTTCCATTGTCTTTCTTTGATGTCATCTGTAACATTTCCTTCTTATCTTCAAGATAACTTAGCTTTTAATTTTTTTTATTAATTTTATTTATTTATTTTTTATATGTGTATGAATGTACTGTCTGCATGCAAGTCTGTGCACCCATGTCGTGCAACGCCGCGGAGGTCAGAAGAGGGTCTCGGATTCCCCTGGAACTGGAGTCCTCCTGGAGCTTCAGACGGTTCTCAGCCGCCATGTGGGTGCTGGGGATCGAACCTGGGTCCTCTGCAAGAGTGGTCGGTGCTCTTAACTGCTAGGCCATCTCTCCAGCCCAAGATAACTTAGCTTTAAAAGACTGTGTTTCACCTTTTCATCAACAATGGACCTCAAAACACCCGTTTCTTTATGGGTATGTAGTGCTATGATTTTCAAAAAGGGTAAATTCTCCTAAAGTAAAGTAAAAATCAATGTAATGCCCTCAAAAATACAGCTTAACTTCTTCCTTACATTAATTGAAATAAGATCTCTTGGAGAGATGTTTGATCCATAAACATCTATTGAATATGTATCAAAGCCAGGTACTGTACTGGCCAATTATATCAGTAAAAAATTTTACAGCAAATTATATCAGTAAAAAAATTACAGCTGTTTGTAAGCTAAAAATCAGGCCCAATAAATCTACCAAGACTAAAAGGCCATGGGTATAACCCCAAGTACTAAACTGATACATTATTTTGTTTTTCCAAACTTAATGTTAAATGGCTAATATATTTCATTCTCAAAGGAACTTTAATTAGCCTTAATCCTTTTATCTACTAAAATGATAAAGGATGTATTTTCTATAAATACCCACAGTAACATAAAACAATGGTATTTCTAACCACCTGTACCATACCAACAGCACAACCTAATATAATAAATAATGTTTACTTAAACTCCTATATTATACTATTCATATTCCATCAGTAAATTGTAGAAGGAAGCCCCTGAAGGCATAGACTCTATCTCACCTGGAGGCCACCTGCTGGGCCTTCTTTATTGCTTGGTGTTGTTTGTTCTAATATTGTACCTCTGTGACCCATTTAGAATTTGTTTTACCAAGTAGAATAATTACAATGATGCTTGTAGAGTAAGTGGATAAACTAATGAAGGACATCACTTCAAAAATGTATAAGGTGTTCATTTTACTGTCGATTATTTCTAACATAAATATTTAATTAAAAGTGTTGTAGGAATTATGAATCAAGATGTAAAAACCAAAATGTATTTTTGAGTTTTTCAAACATTTTTTACTATTTTTTGATAAGGTTCTTAAATTACTAGAAAGAAACAAATAGCCATTAGCATGTGTAATAGTTCTAGAGTCAAGATATTAGAAAATCAAGTTTTTATTTAACAGGGTTTATTTTGCAGAAAGATTCCTGTTTTTGATTCAGTACTAATTCAATGGTGATTCAGAGATAATTATGGAAGGCCTTGAGATTTCTCATGTGATGTCCTCTTGTGATACAGGTGCTTCAATCAAAAGTTTGAAAGAAAGAATAAGGATTAAATTGCCATGTGATATCTTAAAATCATGATGCATAAGTTTTTTTTTAAGTAGGCAGTAGAAAATATGCAATTTTTTGTATATATGCAAACTTCACATTCTTATCAATATACTTAAATTTTAACATAAGAGAAAGAAAATGATTACTATTTAATAAGGGGGATTAGAGATATGTGAGAATATTTTGTGAAGGCAATGCCTTGAAAACTTTGCCAAGATTTTCAAAATTTAGAAGAAAAATCTAGGGAAGTGACACTTCGTAATTATTTGTAATATATTGAAATGGAACTTACAGATTTTAACAATATGATCGTGAATATATCATGGAAATGGAATCACAACTCTTCAAGGAGACAGTAAAAATCATTCCCATGGTTATTTAATCTGGGTATGGTCTATAATGACTTGCTCTTTAGCTTTATAAAGATAAATTCTCTCAATACTGCATAGCTGATTAGACTTAAAAGGGCTGACTCATGCCGATCAAACTCAGAGTGTCAGATATGAGATACTGTGCCAATGAATTTTTTTAAGTGGAAATTTAACCTTTACAGCACATTTCCTTTAGGCAAGCTGCATGAGGAGACAATTATCAGAAGTTTGTTGGGTAAATACAAAATCAGTCTGGTGCATGAGAGGTAGGGAGAGCCAAAGCATGGTTGTATTGTTTGAATTTTAATGTTCATGGCCTAAAAATAGCCATATGTATCTATTTCCTCAATAGATTTATTTTTCTTATCCCATAAGATGGGTTAGGCTATTAGTTTAGATCAGTCTCCTTCATGGTGATGATGGATGGTTGCTTTCAAAACTAATTCTGGCCCTTCTTTATAAGTTTCTGACAAAATTTCTTCCAGTTGAGACATTTTTTCCTTTGGAAAGTTAGCATTTTACCTATATACTGTCACATTCTTCTCATGTGCAAATGATTCTGTCTTATAAGTTTACATATCTCTGACATATATTGTGTTAAATTTAGAGTTAATTGATGAAGTGAAATCCCATTTCTCTTTTCCCGTCTTGTGGGAAACTCATGACTTCTCCATGACCAGGTGAAACCAATGAAATCTTAAGCGTGGATTTATGGACCCATGCACAATACTTTCCTCTTCATATTATGAACAGTATTTTTACTATTATTAATTTGTATAACAACAGGGATTAATGAGGTAATATTTTTAAAATGTTTCCAGTATTTATTTTATATCACACCTATTTGGATATGTAGAAAATCTTTGTATTATTTGAGGAGTATATTAGGTGAAAACCTCTACCTGCATATATAACAGAAATTAGGTGATTCTTTTTATGTACAAATTAAGAGGTTGCTTGAAAATAATTGCAAATTTAATGAGAAAGAAAACAAATTATCTTAAATCAACCAGGATTTTAAGTGATGTCAAAAGTAAATTGTAAGTAAGCTGCAGTGGTGTTGTGATTCACTTTATTAATACCAGCACTCAGAAGGCAGGTGAATGCCTATGAGATGTAAGCCAGGTGATATTCAGAGCCAGTCCCAGGACGACTGGGTCTACTGGAAGACTATGTCTCAAAAAAGAAAAACACAAAAACAACAAAAAATGGACAGCTCGAGAGTGCCAAAAGCAATGGGGGGTGAAGCAAGGGAAGGGGGTGGGTAAGTCAAATCCCAGCTTGCCCAGATCCCTGGTCTGAGACCATCTTCAGTCCCTTACACTGTTACAGGCCTCAGAATTTCTTGATGGTTAGTAGGAGCCTGTACTTATCACATCAACTCTCATTGGTCCTTGGATAAGTCCAAGTCCCTCTGAGATTACTGAATTGCAACTAAATAGCCTGGGCCATTTCACCGTCCTGGAGAGCTCCTGAGTAGCTTGCCTGGATCCATCTGATCCCAAATACAAAAATCAATAGAGAATACCTGAAGTCTAGAGCAACTAATTTTTTTCACTCCCAGTCATTGAGCAACCAAGCTACATCAAGAATACAGATTAGGGTGTGGTAGCATATTCCTGTAATCCCAGCACTTGGGAGGCATCTGTCAGTTCAAGGCCAGCTTGGTTTACATAGTGAGTTCCAGGCCAGCTGGAGCTAAAGGGAGACCCTGTCTCAAAAGAACCCCCCAAATAAATACAGGCTCCAAATTCAACTCAGAAAAATAAATACAGTCTCAAACTTCAACTCGGCAAAAGCCAGCTTGAATTTCATATGAGAACCACAAACAACAACATAAATCGTATGCCAAACCATAACAAAAAGTAATATTATGAAAAAATAAAATAATATGTCCCCACCAAATCTACAGAGGAGTTCTACAATGAGAACTCCCTAGAACTTATGCACACCACAGAATTTAATAAAACAGTTATAAACATGATCAAAGAATTCAACAAATTTAAAAAAGACACAAACAACTCAAACAACTGAAGGAATATAGGGATAAACTTCTGAGTAAATTCACAAAGACGTGGAAATATTGAAGAAAATTCAGGCTGAAATGAAGAAGGAAGGGAAAAACTCAATAAGCCAATTTGAAATTCATTCATTTATTAACAGAATGAATGAAATAGAAAACAGGATATTAAGACTGGATGATAAAGTTGAAGAATTGGACTACTGAACCAAAGAATAAAAAAAAAACCTTACAGGAATGGAATATGCAGGAAAAGTAATACACCCCAAAGAGACCAAATTTATGTATTACAGGCATCGAAGAAAGAAAAGAATCCCAGGTAAATGTCATTGATCATCTCTTCAACAGGATTATAGAAGAAAATTTCTCTAAATTCAGGAAAGACATACCTACTTATACCAGTAAAAGAAACACATAGAACAGCAAAAATATTAGACAAGCAAAGAAACCCCATATGGCATATCATAGTTAAAAAACAAATGTGCAGAACAGAGAAAGAATACTGAAACTGCAAGAGTAAAACAAGATAAATACAAAGGAAAACCCATCAGAATTAGCTGATTTTCAATGCAAACTATGAAACAAGAAAAGCCTGTACCAAAGTATACCAAGTTCTAAATAATCATAAATGCCAATCCAGAATACTTTACCAGCAAAGCAGTCTATTATCCTTGAAGGCAGAAGAAAAATTTCCCATGACATGAAAGGGCTGAAAGAATTGATGTCCACAAAACCAGCACTATGGAGAATATTTGAAGCAGTACAAAGGATTGAAAAGAGGAACTACACCAAAGAAGACACAAAAAATATAAAATAAATGAAAGTATAATTGTGGAAGTGCAAAATTGGACCAAGAATTAATTGGAACAAAAATTAAAATGATGGAAACCAATAGACATCTTTCAATAATAACTTTAAATAGCAATGACCTCAATTTCCAATTCAAAATACACCATCTAGTTGAATGGATTAAGAAACAAAACCCAACTTAAAGTTATGTGCCAGAAACTCTTCTCACCTTCAATGATAAACACTACCTTGATGCAAAAGTATAAATAAAATGTTTCAAGCAAATGGCACTAAGAAACAAGAAGGTGTTGCAATTATAATATCTGAAAAAATAGATTTTAAAACTACAACTGGAAGAGAAAGAGGGTCACTTCATTCTGATCAAAGGAACAATTCATAAAGAAGATATAATCAGGGACATAAAAACTGATGTACCCAATTTCATAAAAAGGGACTGCAGGACTGTCAGACACTGATTAACCACAACTCAGTAACAGAAGGTAACTTCAGTACCCCACTATTCTGGACAAAGAATACCCAGAGACACAACCAAATCAAATAACACCATACTTAAAATGAACATAACTAACAGCTACTGAACAGTCCACACAAGCACGAAAAAATATATTTTTTAAATAGTGGTCTATGGATGTTTATCTAAAATTGACTATGTATTGAGATACAAAGCAAACTTCAACAAATATATAAATGGAAATAGTTCCATGAATTTTATCAGACCATAGTCCATAGTCCAATAAAGCTTGAAATGAACTCCAGAAGAAGTTCTAGTAGCTATACAAATTCATGAAGATTAAACAAATACCCCTGAAATAATAATAAATTAAGAAATATGTAAAATATTACTGAAACCAAATAAAAATGACAATACAACAAAACAGAATCTCTGGGACATTTTAATAGCAGTCCCAAGAGGTAAGTTTATAGTTCTAAGTGCTTACATTAAAAATTCAGAAAGAACATAAATAAATGACAACACTACAACTCAAGTCTCTGGAAAAGCAAGAAAAACACATAACCAATCTTACAGAAGGAGAAAAAAATAACAAAATAAGAGCACGGATTAATGAAATAGAAAAAAAGTCAATGCAAAGAATCTATGAATATAAGCACTGGTTATTTTAAAAGATAAACAAGATAGATCCTTACACCAGTTACTAAAAGAAAGGCAGAATCAACTAAATCAGAAATGAAATCAACTAAATCAGAAATGAAATGGGAAACATCACAACAGACACCAAGAAGTTCCAGAACATAATGAGGAAATAAATTAAAAACTTAAATTTTATTTAATTTGAAAACCTTAAAGTTAATAGATAACCCATAACAAATAAAATAAATTGAGACAATAATTCAAAACCTCCAGATTAAAAATGCCCAGGCCAGATGGATTCACAGCAGAATTGTTCCCGAAATTTAAAGATCTGCAACCAACACCACTGAATTTATTCAAAGAGATAGAAAGACTGGGAGAATTCCCCAATTTTTTCTATATTGCCACTATTACACTAATAAACAAACCAGGTAAAGAAACACCAAAACAAATCAAATCAAAACAAAACAAAACCTTAGACCCATACATGCAAAATTTTTCAACAAAATACTTGCAAAGTGCATACAGACCCTTATCAAGTAGATCATCAACCATGATTAAGTTGGCTTTTCCCCAGAGAGTGATGGTTTAATACATGTAAATCAATAAATGTAATAAATCATATAAATGGACTTAAAGACAAAAATCACATGGTCATCTCAAAAGATAGAGAAAAGGCCTTTGGCAAAATCTAACATGTATTTAAGTTAAAAGTCCTTGAGGGCACTGAACAAGTATTCATTCTTCAACATAATTACAAATGCTCAATTAAAAACAAAAACAAAACAGCATGCTATTGACATGAGAACATACCTGTAGATGAATGGAATATAATTGAAGACACAAATATGCAATTTCTGTCACCTGATATTTGACAAACATACCAAGAACACATACTGGAAGACAGCAGCATCTTCAGCACATCATGCTGATAAAGTTGGATCTCCACCTGGAGAAGAATGACATTAGATCCTTATCAATCACCTTACTTAAGAGTTAACTCTGGGTTGCTTTAGCTATTCAGGGTCTTTTGTTTTTCCATATAAATTTAAGGACTTTTTTCCAAGTCTGTGAAGAAGCTCATAGGGATTTTGATTGGGATAGTGTTGAATCTGTATATCAATTTGGGTAAAATGGGCATTTTTACTATGTTGATTTTCCCAATCCATGAGCATGGGAATTCTTTCCATGTTTTGATGTCATTTTCAATCTCCTTTCTCAGGGGTTTAAAATTTTTGTTATAGAGGTCTTTGGTATCTTTGGTTAGGTTTGTTCTCAGGTATCTTATTATTTTTGAGGCTACTGTGAGTGGGAAGTTCTTCTTATATTTCTTCTCCACTTATTTATTGTTGGTATAAAGAAAGGCTACTGATTTTGCTAGGTTGATTTATGACACTTTACTAAAAATCTTATTCATTTCTAGAAGTTTTCTGGTGGAGGTTTTAGCATCCCTTAGGTGAAAAATGCAATACAGGGGGGATTGCCCTACCAGACTTCAAACTATATTACAGGGTCATAGTCATGAACACAGCCTGGTACTGGCAAAAAACCAGACCTGTTGACCAATGGAACAAAATTGAAGATCCAAACTTGAGCTCATACAGTTTCAGCCACCTCATATTTGACAAAGGGGCAAAAAACCCTCAGTGGAGGAAGGATAGTATCTTCAGCAAATGGTACTGACAAAATTGGATCATCATTTGTAGAAGAACAAATTCAAACCCTACCTCTCACCCTGTACAAAAATCAACTCTAGGACTGGAGAGATAGCCTAGTGGTAAAGAGCACCAACTGCTCTTGCAGAGGACCTGGGTTTGATCCCCAGCACTCACATAGCAGCTAAGAACCATCTGTAACTCCAATTCCAAGAGAACGCCAGTTCCAGGGGAATCCAAGACCCTCGTCTAACCTCTGCGGCATTGCATGACATGGGTGCACAAACCTACATGCAGACAGTACATTCATACACATACAAAAATAAATTAAAAAATTAAAAAAATCAACTCCAAGTGGATCAAAGATCTCAATGTGAAGGCCAAAACCCTGAAGGTGATAGAAGAAAAAGTTGGCAATAACCTACAAGACATAGGTGTAGGAAAAGACTTTCTAAATCAGACAGCAGCTGCACAGGAAATAAGGTCAACAATTGACAAATGGGAACTCATAAAACTCAAAAGCTTCTGTACGGTGAAAGAAACAATCAAGGAGGTAAAGAGAAAACCCACAGAGTGGGAGGAAATCTTTACCAGTGATACATCTGACAGAGCATTGACATCAAGAATATATAAACTACTCTAAAAACAATGAAGTAAAAAGACAAATGACTTACTCGAAAGATGGAGTAAAGAGCTGAACAGAGACTTCACCAGTAAGAAAGTAAAGATGACTGAGAAACATCTTAAAAAGTGTTCAGCATCATTAATAATTAAGGAAATGCAAATTAAAACCACTCTCAGATATCATCTCACTCCAATACAACTAGCTAAGATCAAGAAAACAAAAGACCACAGATGTTGGAGAGGTTGTGGGGAAAAGGGAACACTCTTCCACTGCTGGTCGGGATGTAAACTTGTACAACAACTATGGAAAGCAGTGTGGAGAACCCTTAAAAGACTCAGAATGAGCCTACCACCTGACCCAGTCATACCACTCCTGGGTATATACACCAAAGACTCATCCTACTGTAAAGATACATGCACGTCTGTGTTTATTGCAGCTCTCTTCACAATAGGGAAGAGCTGGAACGAACCCAAATGCCCCTCAACAGATGAGTGGATGACAAAAATGTGGTACATCTACACAATGGAGTACTATTCTGTGGTCAAAAAAGATGGCATTATAAACTTTGCAGGTAAATGGATGGAGCTTGAAGCCATTATGCTGAGTGAAGTAACACAGTCCCAGAAAGGCAAACAGAGAATGGTTTCCCTCATTTGTGGATGCTAACACCAAATCCCCCAGATGAAAGGCAAGCTGAATGAAAATATCATTATATTTCTGTTTATCTGAAGGCAACTATGTTGTTATAATGTGAATCTCTCAATGGGCTCTAGAATCCACCCACCAGTTATTCTCAGACTCTGTAATTACTGTATATGGGTGAAGAATATTTATCTGTATTTTAGAGTAATATAAAATTAATGGAGGAAAATGTGAATTCCTAAGCATAAAAAAAGACTGAGGGAAAGATGCAGGACAGTTATGGCAGAATGCATGGTCTGGGGTGGGGTGGGGTGGGGTGGGGGGAAGGGAAAGGGGAATATGCCTGAACTGAATTGAAAAATGATGCATGAAATACACAAAACATCAATAAAAATGGAGAGAAAATAAAGAAAAAGAAAAAAAAGAGTTAACCCCAACTGTATCAACTACTTCAATGTTAAACCAGAATAGCAGAATCCTACAACAAATAGGTGCAGGAACTTTCTAAATCAGACATCAGTTGCCTGGAATTAAGGTCAACAATCAACATTAAACTAAAAAGCTTCTGCACAGCTAAAGAAACAACCAAGTTAAGAGAAAACCTACAGAGTGGGAGAAAACTTTCACCAGCCACATATCTAGCAGAAGATTATTATCCAGAATATATAAAGCACTACAAAAAATTAAGAAAACCAATCTCAAATAATATATGTTCTATGGATCTGAACAGGGAGTCCTCAAAATATGTAAAAATGACTAAGAAAAACCTTAAAAAGAGTTCAACATCCTCAGTAATTAGGGAAATGCAAAGTAAAACCACTTAAAGATTTTCTCCTATTCCAGTTAGACTGGCTAAGATCAAGAAAACAAATGATACCAAGTGCTGTCAAGGATGTGGAGAAACAGGAATGCTCATTAACTAGTAGTGGGATTGCAAACTCATGCAACCACTCTGAAAAACAGGGTGAAGAACTTTTACAAAACTAAAAAGGATTCTATCTTATGATTTTGTTTTACTTCTCCTTGGCCTATACTCAAAGGATGCTGGAGACTGGGATGAATTAATTTAGAATAAAACAGGTCAGGAGATCTGAGATGCAGCTTGAGGCCCAGATGGAAAATGGGCCTTTGAAAATAGTGGGCTCCTAAAAGACCTTGGTGATTGGATCACCAATTGGGACACAGCTGCTAGGCCCTGAACTTTCCTTTAATTCTATGGAAAAATTATCTAGGTCAATCTTCATTGTTTGTTATCTGTCTTCCTCTAGTTATTGCCTGCTTTACTCAGGAACTAAATGCATCTGTGATTTTTATCTGTCTTACCTGCTTTAACCAAGATTTATGTGTGCTTTCAATGGTCAACTGCCTTCCCTCAAAGTTGTTTACCACCCAAAGCTTATCCATGAATCTTCTTCCCCATTTTCTGTTTGCGAACACCTGGTTTTTTGCTCTCCTTATAATCCTGGCACTTTTGCATGCTTTCTGAAGCCCTGCTTTTCACTATGTAAACTTGTAACAAAGAAAGAACAAATGAGGTTTGTAAAAGACAAGTCTCCCAGAGGTGTGTCTGTGGGAATTCTTTCTGTGGTTATCTTAAATATTAAGAGAGAACTAATATAATAATAAATAGTTGCCAATTCTAATGTAATGTGTATAAAATGGAATTTTGAAAACAAGTTTATTAGGTAGCATATTTATCTCTAGAAATTAAAAAAGCAGATACTTTTGACAAAACCATGCTTGGTTGGCATCAATGGCCTTGCTCATTTGAAAAATCTCTATCAAGGCATACTCTAAAATTCCAAAGTACTAACCTAGTACTGAGAATGAAGCCTGTCATTGACTCTGATCCCCTGACTTTCATTACCCATTGTGCCTTAAATCACGGAAACAGCACATCATAAGCTCAGCATGGCACCTGGGCCCTGATGTAAGATGGAGCCAAACTTATGTTGCCTGGCATTTCCAGTTGCAAGAGGATGTTCTCAGCCCACTGTCAGGTATCTTGCTGCTGGAACAGGTTTTCCTTCTTCAAGACCCTTGAGCTACCTAGACATCCCTTAGGATCAACTGAGTGAAGAACATAGACTTCTGTAGACTATAAAGTTGGCTTTGTCACAGTCATTGATGAAAGAACACAGTGAATTCTTTTTATTATTAATTCCTTGACCATTGATGACCCTGATAAAGGGCCAGATTCAACTAGACAAACCTCAGCACCCTTAGTACAGCATTTCCTGGTCAGCAAATTGCCCACTGTCAATATTTTCACTAATATTTGGGCCACTGTCTATGAGTCGTACCCTTGAGAAAGATAAAGAACTATGATTTTTTTCCCTTCATAAAAACCTCAAATATAGGGGCTGGAGAGATGGCCTAGCAGTTAAGAGCGCCAACTGCTCCTGCAGAGGACCCAGGTTCAATCCCTAGCACCCACATGATGGCTGAGAACTGTCTGTAAATCTAATACAGGAGAACTCCAGTTCCAGGGGAATCTCACACCCTTTTTTGACCTCCGTGGCATTGCATGACATGGGTGCACAGACCTGCAATGCAGGCAGTTCATTCATACACATAAATAAATAGATAAATAAAATAAAAAAAATCACTTCAATGACCAGGCCATCATACAAAATCAGTGCAATAGTGGTTCTTTTATCTTGGAAGAAATCAATGGCTAAGTAATTGGACCTAAAGCCCACTCAGTGGGAGTAAACTCATGTATTGTATAGTAAACATAGCCAGATGGACACAACCAGAGAGGTCATAGATCTTAGACAAATCACCAAGGTTGACACATCCTTAGGCGAAGGTAACATTTTGTTAACTACAGAAGAAGTATCTTTATATTTAGAGACAAATATCCCAGACACCACTCAAAAAAGAAGCTTATTCTGCCCTGGACGAGAGTAGTACAGACTCCCACAACTGGAAACACAGAGATATGGTCAATGAATTGCCTAGGTGACACATCTACAATGCAAATTTTACACATAAACCATAAATATCATAGAATAAAGACCTAAGAAGGCATTAACTATCTCGTAACTCTTGTTAAGGAAGTTCCTCCATGCAGCAGGAGACCAGGTTCTCAAAAGGGCCTGAATGGCCAAACTGTGAAGATTAGGAGTCTATAGAATGTGGTTCCATGGACAAGCTGCCTATATTCAGCTTCAACCAACCAAGGCTCAGATTACATTGCAGAAAAGGGGGCTTAAAGAGTGTCAGAGCCAGGGAGGTGATGCAAAACCAAATGGAAATGAATTCTACAAGCTCCTGGGACCCTGTCCATATGATTCTACAGCATTGGCATCAGCATGCACAAGACTCATGCAAGCTCAGCTGGACGAAAACCCAGCACAGAACCATAGAAATGGGTAGCAGAGCCCAACCTTGGCTGAGGAAATATTAGCAGCTGATGGCAGTAGGATGAGGAAGCCCTGGCCTTCTATAGGAAAGAGACTCTGCAGAGGCTGACCAGAGCTCAGGGAGACAGTTGGCACTGAGGAGTTTGGGGATAGCTAGCACAAATGACATAGTATGCAAAGTGTCAGTGGGCTGCTGGAGGGTACCAAGGTAGAAGGGATTGAGATTGATTGAAGAATTATGACTTAAACAAAAGAAAATTCAATAAAAAGGAAAAGAACATTTATCAACCAATAGCTTTAAAGAATATTCAAATTTAATCAAATGAGTGTCCAGTCTATATTGTTGTAGTTTCGCTGTTATCCCCAATCGAAGCCCTTACATTCTACCACACCCCCTCTTCCGCAGATTGTTCCCTAGGCTTAGAAAAGGGGCACAGGTGGATGAGAAGCAAAACACTCTACTTTCTCTGGAGCTGATGTCTTGGTCTTTAGTCAGTTCTGGCTGTTTTCTTTCATGGGCTGCCAGCTTGTCCAGGCATAACCTTTTAAAATAAATTATATGCAGCATTAAAACAACAAATTGAATTCATAATTTTATCTCTACCTGAGCAAGTCTGTCTCATAATCCATTTGGAAATAAGTTGAAACCTTTATTTGGCATTTAATTTGTGCCTCTGTGTTCTATGCCTTGATGCATTATGGTACCTGCTCTTTCAGGTCAAAATCCAGATTCCTGGTAAAACAACCACAATGGCAGTTAACCAATTCTATGGTAAGTAATCCTAAAGCCATCTAAAACCTCAGAAGAAAATTATACAGAAGCTGCCGTTTATTTTCATTTAGTGTCTGAAGACAATGGCTTGGGAAAATCTAAATGAGCCACGCTGCAGGATGAAGGCCATCTTGACTTTTGGGTGTTTAGCTTAAACAAATTCATTCTCTTGCTATGTAATTTAGGTAGGAGATTCTGGGAAAGGTAAGGACAAACTAGAAATCCTCCCTATTATTCAACCTAAGCAAATGCTCCAGATATCAATGTCTCATCGGAAAACATAACTGTAGGAATGAAACTTTGTGTGGCTTGAGGCAAGAACTTGTAAGACCTGTCCCATAAGACCTCCAAGGAAGGTTATCTGATATCTCCGTAGACATTCAGTTGCCTCTGTGAGTTATCTGTAGCTCCTGGAAGGTTTGGGATATTACAAAGTTTCTTGCTTCGCCTAACCTCTGCAAAGTTCCAGAACCAGATGGCCCCTTCCCTTGAGGCATTGAGCAAAATGTCTCACCTCTAGTTACCTGTTGCACAAACAGGAGCTCTGCAGTCCCCTGATTAGAGCCAAAGTGACTCGCCCCTCCCTTCTGCCTGCCCCCCACTTCCTTGCCCAGAGCACAGTAACTTTTGGTATATAAGCATACTGATGGCATAAAGAGAGACCCTATTCTCCCAGGCTTTCTCTGAGTCCTTGTCTGTATGTCTGTCCTTATCTTTCCTTGTTTTTCTATTCTGTTGGGTAACTCTCTTGCAGTCCCCTCCCCCATCCTTGCCAGAGCTAAGCCAAGAGATTGTCTGCCTGCAGGCAGGAGACAGCCTTGGAAAATGCAAGGAGGGAAGAAGAACATGTGGATGTTGGCCACGCATGACTAAAGGACTGTTCAGATGATTATTAAACTCCTACATATAACATTGCAGATTACTGTGTGATGGCTCTTATATCTGTTGAAAGTTTCTTGACTTCAAATATGTTAAGCATTTCTGTCTTCCAATTCATCTGGGAAAACTAGGTGATATATAGCATCAAATTCAGGCACTGTAGGCATCTGACTAAAAATCTCCTCATTCACCTCTGCTGGACTCTGTGTGGCTACCACTTAGGCCTTGCTGCCTGCTGTCCCCTCTTCCATGTCCCTGGTGGTGGCTGTACTCCTGCCAGCTTCTGGCCTGTTGTTCCAGAGTCTTCTTTCTCTGCTATCTAATGGAACTGTGAGGAGAATGACATGGGTGTAGAGAGCACCTGTGAAGATACTTCTCTGGGCAATAGGTTTGTGGAAAGCATTTGTGTGATCTATTGTGTCTATTTGTGTGATCCATACATGAGCACCTTGGGAGGCAATCTAAAGAGATGACCACCATGAAATTAACAGAGGCATGTTGCTCATGTCCACAGCAGCAGTCAGATTATAAAGGCTTTTCTTCAGAAAAGAGACTATCATTGTCCAATTCTTAACCTTGAGGCTGAGACAGATACTACCTTGTTGAAATTAAAGGATAAGGATCTCCCAAATAAATATGTTGAATCCAACTTTCCCAAAGATGATCAAGAGAAACTTATACACCACGAAATGAGTTCAAACTCATGCAGAATTATATTTGGAGTACATGCTTCAGATGAATGAGCACATATTGGATTTAAAAAGATATGCAATCACTTGAGCAGATCTCTGAGATCTATCTGAACCTGAAGAGAAACTAAAGAAATGTACCTGAAAATACAGTTGCCAAGATTCAGGATAAGAGAATGTGTGGAAGTTTACCTGATTCCAGGTCTTTTGTCAAACCTTCTAACATGGATGTTCAGAGGTTTTGAAGCAGCCATCTCCACAACCTATGAACGAGTATGACTGGTTTACAACCATGATTGTAAACCTTCAGAGATGAGAGTTGGGGCTGGCTGGAAAGGAAAACTGTAAGTCCTTAGACTGGATATAGGTCCTGTTGAATTGATGAGCATAATGGAGTTGTACAGTAGCTTAACAGGGACAAAGGTGGACACAACAGAATTTTCTAGTTTGTGGATGGATTTGACTTTCCAGAGCAATCCATGGATCATTATTGGATGTGCTGTTAGACTTGAAGATACCAGGAGCTTGGTTTGAAGGAGATAACTTATTAATCTCTTAAAGGGTAGTACTGAGGTGGAAGCTGAAGTCTCTACACGAGATGTCCTAGGCTTATTCAGGTATGGAAGGACTCACCTCTAGCCTTGGGTTGCTCCTGAATCCTGATCCTTGGTAGTCATGCCAGACCCTGTACTTGTTCCTTATTGTTTAGCAAAACATCATTTGCCAGGTGAAAAAAAACCCAATTTGCTCTAAAATCTTTCCTTTAATGTCTTTTTAATTCTTATGTCAAAAATAAGGTAACATTAATTAGGAAAGGAAATGTGATCACAAAGACAAAGCATTTCCAAAATATTCACAAACTATAAACTTTAGTTTGGCTGAAGGAGAAGGAAAGAAAGCAAAGAATGCTAAGCATTGAAAGATGGCTCTTATTGCAGCAGAAATTTATATGCACACATATATCTTATATTCCTGAGAAAACTGACATATAATCACATTCAATTATTTCTCTGTAATATTTCAATGAGCATCTGTTGAGCAAGTATGTTTATTCTTAAAATTTTTCCCATTCCACTTCACTGTCCACAGTGCCTTAGGGACAGTGCCCTTGCTCACATCTTCATATAGTAATCATTTAGGCAAACCTTTCTGGAATCAACTGCTTTCGCAAGGATCTTTGCATGACATCCTGGCAAGTCATAGTGAGCAACTTGGAAGAGTCACGTACAACTGTAATGGGGTTTTATTATAGATTAGTTCTGGAGAAAAATTCCATATGTGATCTATTAGAAGAAGGCAAACATAAAAGTTATAGGTGATTTCTAGTGTTGAAATATTAATATCATATGTGACAGGAATGCAAAGGGGCATTAAAAATAGATTTATTTTTCATCTTGTCTTATACTAAATAATGGGGTGAAAGATTTAAGAGATTAATATATGTAGAAAACAGTTATGAAATTTGGTGCTAGGTAGAAAGAAATTATATAGTATTTACAAATATATACATATATACTAATATACTATATATATATATAATATATATATATATACAATACATATAGTGTATGTGTATGCACAAGTGTGTTGTGTGAACCCACGCATGTGAATTTTGTTACTCATAACCCAAGGAAATATTTGTCTTTGAGATGGTAC
The DNA here is from genome assembly GCA_009823505.1 of Rhizomys pruinosus. Lineage (NCBI taxonomy): Eukaryota > Metazoa > Chordata > Mammalia > Rodentia > Spalacidae > Rhizomys > Rhizomys pruinosus. Next base: position 759,948 of record VZQC01004158.1, read on the forward strand.
AAGAAGAAAAAACTTTAACCGTGAGATAGTAAATGCTGCATTAAGAAGATATTACATTGGGTGGGGTGATGTGTAGATTTGGAGAAGACTCATAGAACTAATATTTTTGACACACTTTAAATATAAGTAGAGAAACATAATTTAAAGAATCCATACTAATAGTCTGTGAGCATAGGTGTCATGTTCATATGGTTACCTACATGTGGCATTATTTGTCCCTTGAGTTTTCCATCTGCCAGGATATAATTTGTAAAAATTAAGTGTTAAAAATAACACACAAGTTGAGCCTGTACATGCATTTGATCCCAGCACTCAGGAGGTAGAGATTCTGTGAGATTGAGGGCAGTCTGGTCTACAAAGTGAGTTCCATGCAAGCTGGTGCTACAGGGAGACCCTATCTCAAAACAAAACAAAACAAAACAAAACAAAAAAAATCACGTGATTTGAAAATAAATGCATATGAGACTTGAAGCCACTGAATTTTCTACACACACACACACACACACACACACACACACACACCGATTGTGTTAGTGACTTTTCTCATTGTGTCCTGACAAAATCAGCTAAAGGAAGGAAGGGTTAGTTTTGGGTCACAGTTTAAATCTGTTGGGCCTGGTGGCGCATGCCTTTAATCCCAGCACTCCGGAGGCAGAGGAAGGCTCTGTGAGTTCAAGGCCAGCCTGGTCTACAGAATGAGTTCCAGGACAGCTTGGGCTACAGGGAGACCCTGTCTAAAAAAATACCAAGAAAAAGAAAAAAAAAAAAGATAAATCTAAGATGGCAGGTAGGATGGTGACAATGTGAAGCCTTCTGGTCACATAACATCTACAGGAAGCAGAGGGTCATCAATGTCCCTGTTCCTTTCACTGTCTCACTTTCACTAAGATGAGGACTCCTAACACTGAAGGGTGTCACCCACAGTTGTGTGTTTCCAGCTCAATTAACCTAACTAAAATAATTCCATACAGGCACACCAAAAGCTCCTCTATTGGGGATTGCAGGTCCTTTCAAGTTGAAAATATTATCTATCATGCCAATCTTCTCTTATAATCATAATCATTCTTGAAAATAAAAGTAGAACAGATAGACATTTTTTTCTAAGAAATAACTTAATCACATTATTTCTTAAGACTGTTGGGTGATTTATTTATTTTCATTTTAATTTGCACATTTTTGTGTGTTTCTTGGGATGTAACTCAGGGCCTTACACAGGTTAGGCAAGCATTCTGACAGAGTGATTCTTTCCATACTCAAGGAGAAGGAAAATTTCATGTTTATAAAGAAGCTTTATTTATTGCAGTAAATCCATGATATAATTTCCTTCCTAAATTCAACTTCACATGCAATTTATATTTTCCTTAATCCAGAATCCCTTTTATACACAGTCTCATTGCCTCATGTTCCCTTTCCCTTCCATTCCTCCCTCTGTATGTGGCTAAACCATATATTCACCAGGCCTACAAGCAGAATGCAGAGATTTGACAGGATAATTACCTCTGATCATCTGAATCTCAGGCTAGTTACTTTTCCCATTACTTTATATGATTCTTAATTTCTCAGTACTGACTTTAGTCTACAGTAATAATATACTTGCTTGGTTGTTACTTGGGAGCCAGGGAATATGGTCCAGGAAAACATTCTACATTGATGTCTTTTTATAACAGGATTATAAATGTCTGCCTCATAATAGATGTCTAATAAAGGCTAACTAATTGAATACTTTTCCTTAGATTTGAGTTCTGAAGTTTATCTTTTATTTTTTTTCCTTTTCTCTCTGTAGCTCCAGCTGGCCTGGAACTCACTCTGTAGACCAGGCTGGCTGTGAACTCACAGAGATCTGCCTGACCTTGCCTCCCAAGTGCTAGGATTAAAGGCGTGCACCACCATGCCTGGCTTAAAGATGGTTCTTAGCCATCTTTTAGGTGCTGGGAATAGAACCCTGGTCCTCTGCAAGAGCAGAGACATCTTTCCAGCTGAGTTCCAAAGTGTTGTTTTTTTTTTTTTTTTTTTGTTTTTAATGTTGTATGGAAGTCAGGAGCTCGCAAGAATGGACTGTTTACCTCTCACCACCTGTGCCCCTTTTAAGCCTAGGGAACAACCGCGGAAGAGGGGGCGTGCTAGATGTAAGGGCTGGATTGGGGTGAATGGTGAACTACAGCAATGTAGTCGGACACTCATTTGATCAACTTGATTGAACAAACAACCTGTCACCCCCCACTGTGGTGGGGCTGTAGGTGTTTGGGCACAACAGCCTGCAGATAGGTTTTGCATGAAGGATGCTTGTACTCATGTTTTATCACTTATAGCTAAAAATGAAAAAAAAAAACTGAGAGAAAGATGCAGGACAGTTATGGCAGAATGCATGATCTGGGATGGGGTGGGGGTGGGGGGGGAGGGAAAGGGAAATAAGCCTGAACTGAATTGGAAAAAATGTATGAAATGCACAAAGCATCAATAAAAACTAATTTTAAAAAAATGTGTATGAGTGTACTGTCTGCATATAGGTTGGTGTACCCATCTTGTGCAATGCCGTGGAGGAGGTCAGAAGAAGGTGTCAGATTCCCCTGGAACTGGAGTTAAAGACGGTTCTTAGCCGCCATGTGGGTTCTGGGAATTGAACCCGGGTCCTCTGCAAGAGCAGTAGGAGCTCTTAACCGCTGAGCCATCTCTCTAGCCCGGAGTTCTGAAGTTTTAACTTGGAAATGGCACCCAAAATGAGATAACATTGTCATCACTTATAGTGTTTTATATACAGATTGTTAAATGCAAATAAATGATGGATGGTATGCTTAAAATATTATATAGCCTAAACAATGCAAACAAAATACAACAATATTTTACGTAATAAATGGTATAATAAATAAATAAATTTATTATGTAAAATATTTATTACGTAAAATAAGTATTTTACATAATAAACAAATAAAAATTTAATGTTCTGGTATCAGCAAGTGAATTTAAAAATGAAATTTTTTTCCTCTTAAACATGTACACAACACTGAAGTTATTTGTTACATTAATTTGATTTAAGGTTTGAAAGACCCTTCTCTAATCCTAATTTTCCAATGATAGTTTTGATTCATGCTTTGAACACTAGAGTCTAATTCCTATTTCCCCTTAAAATGTATAAACTTCAGACTCAGTAAAACATAGGTCACTTCTTAAAGAAATAATATATTTCCTCAAAATTTCTTTTTTGTTGTTGTTGTGATTTTTTTCCCCTGTGAATATTTAGGTTTGAGTCATCTATTTTAGAATGACTGTGATCGTGTTGGTACTCATCACAAATAGGAATACAACTCTACATATTCACTTTTAAATTTCAAACAGAACCTGTTTCTGACCCTCTGCCCCACCTGTACATCAGATGAATTTATGTTTTTTTGATATGTTTAAACTATTACTCTCCAGGCAAAAATTTTACCAGAATAAATAAGTACTCAAAATAGTGACAACCTTCAGGAAATTATTCTTTAATATGATAAATATTTCTTTAAAACGTTATGAGCTGAGTATGTACTTCAGTTACTTCCTAATGAAATGAAGTTAAAGTACCCCAGGCATGTTGAACATGCCTGCAATCACTGTAATTGAGAAGATGAAGCAGGAGGATCATGAGTTTGATGTAGGCATGGTTAGTTTGAGGGGAGCTACCTAACAAAACAGTGTCTAAACAAATCAGAAAGATTAAAAGGTAATTAAGACAGGTTAGGAGAGCTGCACTGTACGGTAGTCCAATGAGGCTTGCATAACAACAATATGGTTGACATGCCAAGCTGGATGGGGGAAATTTCACCAGGTCCCAGGTCAAAATGAAGAGCTATAGGCAATCAATAAATGCTGAGGGAGGGATGATCAGTTTTCTCTAGGGACTAGTTTCCTGAACCTGGTACTCTAATCCCAAGTCAGTTATCCTAAACAGCTACACAGGAACACCAATTGATGGACTCTTACTTATGTACATGTATGTGTGTGAATGTATGTTTACAAATGCATATTTAATGATAATAATAACAAAAGAAGACAAAAGGTCAGAGGGAGTGTGGGACATGGGAGAAGTTGTGGGGACTTAGAGTGATGGAAATAATGCAGAGTATACACATTTATGAAATTCTTGAAAATAAAATGTAAAAATAACTTAATTGGTTATTTAAAAGTCAGTGAACACTAAATGGAATATATAAATAAATACATGTGAATGATAAGCAAATATATTTGTGGTGGTTTGAATAAGAGTATCCCCCATAGGCTCTAAGTATCAGACATTTTGTCTCCAGTTGGTGGCACTGTTCTGGGAAGTCTTAGAAGGTGTGGCCTGGAGGAAGTATGTCATTGGGGGAGGGCTTAGTCAGTTTAACAAGCTTTGCAGTCTCCAGTCTCTCTCTCTCTCTCAACTTCCTGTGCTCATTGTGAGATGTGAACCTTGGCTTGCTGCTCCAGCCCCAGCCACCATGCCTCCCACCACAATGGACTCTGATTCCCTGGAACCATCAATCATAAGCTTAAATAAACTCTTCCTTTTATAAGTTCCCTTGGTCATGGTGTTTTATCACAGCAACAGAAAGGTGACTAATATAATATTGGACCATATTAATATGGAATTGATGCTTATAGTCGCAATAGTTGTTTCAAAACAATACTAAATAATGTTTTTTAATGTTTATTTCTTTCTATAAATGCTTTCTACAATTAAAAAATGGAGGAATTTAATTCTCAGTGCAAAAGATGTTACTGGAGTTCCTGTGTTTTGAATTTTATCTTGAATGATTTACTTTCTCCAGGCATGCCAATCATTTTCCAATGATACCAATTCTGTAGTTTGTTAAGATACTTTTGTGCTTAATTTCAATGTAACTGTGATACAAGGTCATTTTGCAAAAATGGAAACATCAGTGATGTTTTTAATGTTACCTGTCTCCATAATACTTGAAAGCAGTGAATTGAATCACTTTTTTGTTTTTAAAAGGTAGAAACCATAGCATTAAACATAATTAACATAAATCCTGTGTTTTGCTGTGAACCTAAATGTACCCAGAGCCTTGTTTACAATCAAAACCAGGTGATCCTTTCAAGTTAGCCTGAAACAACATCTGTCTTGGATAATCATTTTGAAAACTTTTTTGATAGAGCATCTAAATATGTTTTTAATTATTTTTGGAAAAGATTAATAATTTTATCATTCTGGAGACTAATATATAAAGCCTGTAAAATATAAATATCATTTATAATTAAGTTATAACCTTCAAAAGAGCAAAAATATATTAAAACCCAACATTACATTTTGAATGCAGAAAATCTATAACTCATATTAAAATATTTATTTTTCGGGCTGGAGAGATGGCCTAGCGGTTAAGAGTGCCGACCGCTCTTACAGAGGACCCGGGTTCGATCCCCAGCACCCACATGGCGGCCGAGAGCCGTCTGAAACTCCAATTCCAGGAGAACTCCAGTTCCAGGGGAGTCCGAGACCCGCTTCTGACCTCCGCGGCATTGCACGACACGGGTGCACAAACCTGCATGCAGACAGTACATTGATACACATACAGAAATAAATAAAATAAAATAAAAAAAAAANTTTTCATTGTCTGTTGTGATATTTCCCCTTTCATCACAGATTCTATTGATTTGGAGTTGTTCCCTCTTTCTTTTGGTTAACTGGGCTAGAGGTCTGTCTATCTTGTTTATTCTCTCAAAGAACCAACTTTTGGATTCATTGATTTTTTGTATGGTTTTCTTTGTTTCTATTTCATTGATCTCTGCTCTGATTTTTGTTAAATTTTTAACTGTCTGTTGTTTTGCTATTCAAACCTATTTTTTTAGTGTTTACTTATACAAGATATACTCTTCTTCATTTGGCATATGGTAAGTTAAACCACTTATTATTGAAAACTCCAAAAGCAAGACAAAATATAGAAAACTGTAAAATGGGCTCTCATGTATTTTTAATGCAATTTAACACACAAACATAAACCTTGGTGACCAATGTCATTTTATTAGTACCTATAACCACTCCTACCTCTTTCCTATAGAAACACACATTCCAGTGTAGATAATTTAGCTATACTTAAATAAGTATTTAAAGAGATTCAGCTGTCTTTTCCCAAATAAAACCACAATCAATTTCTTTTTTAAATTTTATTTATTTATTTTCTATGTGTGAGAATGTACTGTCTGCATGCAGGTTTGTGCACCCGTGTGGTGAAATGCCACAGAGGTCAGAAGAGGGTGTCGGATTCCCCTGGAACTGAGTTCTCCTGGAATTTCTATACACAAAAGAAGACACATAATATAATAAGCATCGTTTGTAGTTGATTGGGCTATCTGTACGTGATGCTTTGCAAACATTTTATGAAGATCAAAAAGCAATTTTGACTGTTGCAATTTCACAATCTGGATTTGGCATGTTATATTCCAATGTGCTTCTTTTTTCACATTAGTGTTTAGAGTTTATAGTGTTTAGAGTTTATTGCAAAGTGCCCTTCTGCACACCCTTTGTGCTTCTTCAAGTAGTATAGAATGTTACCTCATTTCTTTCTTGCCATGTTAGTCATTTATATTTATAGTCCCGAGTCATTCCTTCATTCAGAAAAATGGTATTTTATAACTTTCATTAGTCACTAATAGTCATATATAGAAAATCTTTACCCAGATGTGCTAGATAGCTTTACTGTCAACTTGACATACATGGGTTGAGGAAGCCTAGGGAATTGGCTCTATTGGACTGGCCTGTGGCCACATCTATGGAGTATTGTCTTGATTGTTGAGCAATGTGGGAGGGGCCCAGCCCACTATGGATGGTGCTACCCTGGCCAGGTTGTTGTATATGGTATAAGAGGGCAGGCTGAGCATGGGCCAGAGGAACAAGCCAGTAAGAAGCATTCTTCCATGGCCTGTCCCTCAAGCTCCTGCCTCCAGGTTCCTGCCCTGTGTTCCTACCTTGGGTTCCCTGAGTGATGAACTGTCACCCAGGAGATGTGAGTTGAATAATCCCTTTCCTCCCCAAGTTGGTGTCGGTCAGAGTGTTTTGTCAGAGCAATGGAAAAGCAAACTACAACACCAGAGTTATAAATTATGTAGATAAAAATCAATGCTTAATTATTTTTAATTATTTACAATTTTAAAAATGAGTTGGCTCAATAGTATTACTTAATTAACCATTATTTGTGTCCATTATTTATAAGCATTATAAATAATGGTTATATTTATAACCATTATTTATAAGCATTACCTATAAGATGGAACTAATGGTTTTCTATATTGTATGGAGAAAAAATACACTTTAACAAAGAAAGCTCTGGCTTTGCTCTCATTTACCATGAGTTGATCTCTAAGCCTCTAGGATGCTAGAAGGGAGTGTTTAGAAGAGAGTGTTTCCATAGGGCTTCAGTCACCATATCATCTGACAATGTGATTGATGAAGGAGTCTTTGAAATAGAACAATTTGATGGAGGAACTGCACAGTGAAGGCCCTAATACCACTTTCTAGGAGGGCAAGCCACATGGAGTGTGCATGTAATTGAGCCTTATTAAAAGCCACATGGAATGTATATGTAATTGAGCCTTATTAAAATTTTCTTAAACATAGCCAAATATGTCCAAATGTGTGTCTCATCATGTCAAGAGATTTTAAAAATTTATTCCTGAGCTGTAAAGACCACCATAATTAGGTATCTTTCTTATCTTCATACCACAAGATAGGGATTCATCTAATATATTGCTACAGATTTGAATTGAGAAAATTGTTTAGAAGGTCTTGGTAAGTTTTAGTGAAAGATCTAATGTGCAAGATCTTGAGATGTCCCATAAGGTTTGCTACTCCAGCCCCTTAATGTATAAACCTTTTTTTTTTGTTTGTTTTGGTCTTTTTGAAACAGGGTCTCCCTGTAGCCCCAGCTGTCCTGGAACTCACTCTGTAGACCAGACTGGCCTTGAACTCACAAAGATCCACCTGCCTCTGCCTCCCAAGTGCTAGGATTATAGTGCCTCCCAAGTGCTAGGATTACACCCAGCTTATAGTTTCTTCTTTTTTTTTTTTGTAATGTACACATCTTTTTTTTATATTTAAAAATATTTTATGGGCTGGAGAGATGGCCTAGCGGTTCTGCTTTTACAGAGGACCCGGGTTCGATCCCCAGCACCCACATGGCGGCCGAGAACCATCTGAAACTCCAACTCCAGGAGAACTCCAGTTCCAGGGGAATCCGACGCCCTCTTCTGACCTCCGCAGCATTGCATGACACGGGTGCACAGACCTGCATGCAGACATTACATTCATACACATACAGAAATAAATAAAATTTAAAAAAATTTAAAAAATATTTTATTTTTTTTCATTTTTAACAATAAGTAATAATTTATGAGTACAAGCATCCTTCATGTAAAACCAATTTGCAAGCAGTTGTGCCCAAACCCACACAGCCCAAGGGTCCCACCATCCAGCTGTGGGGCTTGTATGTTCAATCGAGTTGATCAAATGAGTGTCCAGTCTATATTGCTGTATTTTCACCATTCACCCCAGTCACAGCCTTTACATTCTACCATGCCTCCTCTTCTGCAGATTGTTCCCTAGGCTTTGAAAAGGGGCACAGGTGGATGAGAAGCAAAACAGTCTACTTTCTCTGGAGCTGTCATTTGGACTTTGGTCAATTCTGGCTGTTTCCTTTCATGGGCTGACAGTTTGTCCAGGAATAACCTTTCGGTCCTACTAATGAAGCACAGACATTTAGATATATAGGTATTTAAACAGTACTAATCGTTATGGTAGGTTACTTTGGTGTAGACACAGATATTTGGATGAGATGTTAATCTATGAATTACATTTTTTCCTGTAGAATATGACGGGGTCTTACTCTGGCTTATAACATCTCCTAACCACTAGAAGGTGTAAGCTTGTGGCATAGCCATGGGTTATTCCTCCAAGGAGAGAGCTAATAGCTAATTAGATTTGGGATATACGGGCATATAGCTGCCACTGCTGCACAGTATTTCCAGGCAGGTGAGGTGTAGCTGGTGCTGATGGAGGAGTCTTGCTTGACTCAAGGAGACCTATATTTGCTTTATTGGTTTAATGGCCTTCGGTAACATTCTCTGGTATTCTAGAGACCAACTGTACACTTGCAAGTGTGGTCTCAATACATCTTTCCCATGCTTACATCAGGTCTGCAACAGCAGGGACTTATCACCTCTCTTCTTGCAGGTATCCCAGTTTACAGGTAAGAAGCCTTTACCTTTTGGGGGGGCTTGGATCTGCTGGCCAACATCTCCTTGGTAGAATAATCCATTGCTGATATCACAGCTCTCCTGTCTTAATATATTTTGCTTAAGTGCACAGCTTAAGGAGACTTTAGTATTATATTTGGTTCTGAATAGAGAATAATCCTTTTCACAGTTCCTATGTCTATTAGTCAATTAAAGAGGGTGGTTTTACTGGTTTTATAAGAGATTACCTCTATGACAGTTGGCGCCAATTTACAGTTAGAGAATGACCTCATCATCATCATTCTTGTTCTATGAAGGAGAGGTAAGAAAATCTCTCCCATCAAAACTTTGCAGCTCCTAGAAGGTAAGTTTCATTAGGACTCATTATAAATAGTTGTTACAAGTAGGATCCACAGAGGGGTTTGAGGCCTGTAGCAGTCTGATGCTTTTCTTCCTTTCAATGTTCATATGGGCCAACCTTTCTGCTGGAACTTCCTGGTACATCCTACACAATGCAAAGCTGTGTCTTTTCTTTTTTTTTTAATTTTTATTAATTTTATTTATTTCTGTATATGTATGAATGTACTGTCTGCATGCAGGTTTGTGCACCCGTGTCGTGCAATGCCGCGGAGGTCGGAAGCGGGCCTCGGATTCCCCTGGAACTGGAGTTCTCCTGGAATTGGAGTTTCAGACGGTTCTCAGCCGCCATGTGGGTGCTGGGGATCGAACCCGGGTCCTCTGTAAGAGCGGTCGGCGCTCTTAACCGCTAGTCCATCTCTCCAGCCCCGCTGTGTCTTTTCTTTCTCAACTGTTAAGTTGGTGACGTTTTGACCTGTGGGAACATACGAATCTTTTCCTATAGTTAGTTTTAAGATCTTATACAAGGCCCAAACCTATGAATAGTTTTTATGACATGATACAATAAACCTTAAAATGCTCATATATCTGATTGGCTCTACTCTAACTCTGTAAAGCCAGAATTTTCTTTGTTGTTTGCAGAAAGAGACTCAAAATAATTCCAAAGGCAAGGAATTATTTGATATGAGAAAGGTTATGCCTGAGGCTGAAGAGGGAAAATACAAGGGCCTGAGAGCCTTCCCTAGGAGTGAGCACAGCCTTCCCCCAACAGCTAGTAGGAGCAGTCCAACACCTTCATGGAACTGAATTACAGAAAAACACACATGAGAGCTCAGATCAGAGCTTTCTATTACTGGACTCCCAGTCTTATCACATCTGCACAAAGAACTAAGGTAACAGGAGCAATACTTCTTACCTTGAAAATTTCGAGATAGTAAGTTTATGATGTGTACAGTGTGACAATTGGATACATTTTGTGGCTCAGCCATTTCTGTTGGCAGAGTTGGGAATAGCCTTCTTCTTTTCAAGATGCATTATATTTGATACTATTCTGATTTCTCCAGCTTAAATCCAACACTTCAGAGATTTGCTTGCTTGATTACATTCTTTTCATGCCTTTATTCTCCAGTACAAAGGTTCCTCATCTTCACTCATACATTCTTAATTTCTCATTTGCCTTGACCTTTCATACACACTCGCCAATGTAGAGGTAGTAATACCATTAAAAATAAAAATGTTCTTGTATTTCCCTAAGATGATTTGGGATTTAAGTTAAATGAATGGATTTTAAATTTATCATAAATAGATTTTTCTCTGCTTAGGTCACCAAGTTAAAAAAATTGCTCCATCTTCTGAATTATGTGCATACATACAGCAGAGAGTAAATAGTTAGGAAGCATAGATTGCATGGCATGCTATATGTTTCCTAATAAGCCCATTGAATTCCAGATACTGTTTCCTAAGTGCCTTATTAAGGCATGGTTGCCTGCTGAATTTCAAATCCCATTTGAATTCAATCTTGTATTATTTATTTCGCATTCTTATATTGTGATTTTTTTTCCCAAGGTAACTCTTAAATAGTCTGAGGGTGATTTGAACTACTTCTTATATATTCTAAAGTACTCTATGTGGCAAATCCCAGTATTATAAATGAGAGGTGTTGGCCTTTGTTTGTTTACAAGTTAAGCTTTCCTTAAATTAAATTAATTATTTTTGAAAATATTTCCCATCTTTTGAATATATTTTTTAAATATTTTCATTTAAGCTGATAGATTAGTTATGACTGACACAGGAAAGAACTCTATGATTTTCCTGAAAAGTAGAAAGGTCAAAATAAAAATAAACCAATGGAGATTGAGGGAGTTTCTTTTTCAATTGTGAGATATCCATAGTTACTCTTTTCATTTTGGCCAATACTTGTTTGGATGCACACTCTATGCATGGGTTGCACTTACAGGACACAGGACACAACCTACTGGTGTAAGTCAAGAGAAACAGCCATCCCATTAAGCTCCTCCTCTGTTAAACTTTGGTTCTTATAACCTGCATTTTTCTGTTCAGATGGTTTTACCATATTCTCTGGCTTCACTCACATTTACTTCCAGGAAATACTCTTGTACCAGTCCTTTTGAAATGAGTTGAAGTGCACTGAGAAAGAAGTCTTAGAAATTCTGCAATGATTATGATATTGAAATAGGTCAAAGAGATTTAATAATGACACTGAAAGTAAAATAATAAATACTATGTGAATGAATTGACATTTGCTGTTTGATTACACCTTTCCTCCAATACCATCGCCATGTTCATGTCAGGTAAATTTCAAATACAAAGTGTTTTATTAGAGGTCATTTTGTTTATTTATTTTGCCCTGTGTTATACAAGCTGTTAATATTTGTTTACTAAGAGACACCTGAATAACTCCATGCATTTTTGTATTTCCAAATTCATGCTCATGAAAATATTATTAAACAACACTTATTTTTACATATCATTATTCAATTTAAACTTTAAGATAAGGAGGCAGTCTGAAAGTTCTCAGTGATAAACTGAATTTAACATTTAAAGCTCAAGTTTGATTTACAGCTACTGAAACACGACTTCCAACTTCAAACAGGCATTTTCATCCCACTTCTCTAGCACCAGAGCCATGTTAATAAGTCTGGAGTGAACTGATGAAAACCATACAGATTAATGGCTAAAAACTTTTATTTTAATTTTCTATTTGTTATACACTTTTATAAAATTCAAATTTCTCACTGTTATAAAAGACCTATAAGAACAAATATGGCATTTTTGCATATGCCAATGGTATCACACTTTGAAAATTTCTAGTCTTTACAATCTTCTGTCTTTTTCATCTTTATCCATTATTTGTTTTTATTATAATCTCCTTAAACAGTTTATATTTAAAATACAATACAAATAGACATTAAGTTGAAACATAAGAAGCTAAAATAGAGCATGTATCTAGTTAAGGATGAGAGAAACATAATCAATAGAAGATACTGCTAGAGATGTTGATTTTCAACTGTATATTCATGTGTGATATTCAGTAACCACAGAAGGCTTAAATAATATTTACTAGACCTCTTTATTTTTTCTTCACAAGCTGCAGATGAGGATGTGTGAAAGAAAAATCGTTTGCAAGTTGTATTGAAAAAATTGTCTATACAAACCATTGAAAATAACAAGTCATTTTGGGTTCAGAAACAAGCTGGATGTGTTCTAAACTCTTAACTCTCTCTCCATTTGGTAGATTTTTATTTTCTAATTCACAAAATACAGATGATAGAAAGAATTCAAGATTTAAGTGAGCAAACAACAGTAGCACATATATTATTCAATGTACAACTTCTTTTATTTAACTTAATTTTTTTATAGATGCTTTATTTTGAATCTAAAAAATCAATTATATAATATTTTCAGAAAATCTATGTCAACACATAATTGGACTTGTCTATAATTGAACCTAGACTAAATTATGTTCTACCAATACAAAAGGAAAATAAGAATGTTTCAGGCATTTATTGTGTTTTGTTCTCCACAATACTTAGTATACCAAAAAAGTGTGTTTTGTTTGTTATTTGGTGGTATTATTGCTTGTCTGCTCACAATTTCAAAGACTTAAATTAGAAAGACAGAACATAGCAGATCAGAAACATTTATCACCATAGAGCAACTATAGAAGTTAACTCTGAACAGATAATTATACATTGTGAGATATGCACGGTTAGGAAATACATTTTGTAAGGAAATTATTGGTTTTTACTTTCATTTTTCTTAGTTATACATTACATTTGCTTAACTTTGGACTTGTTTTTATTTTTTATTATTCTTACCTTCAACATAAAAACTTAAAATTCCTCATAGTTGTGGGGTATCATGTAATATTTTGATCTATTTATACTTTGAAATGTATTTAAATTAGGATAAAAAATGAGTGTCTCCTCAAACATCTGTCATTTATTGTGATTAAAAATTGTTCCCCAACTGTTTTTTATGTGTTTAAAACTTATAGTATATCGTCATTGCCTGTTATGAGCCCAATATGTAATAGCACACTGGGTGGTCTTATTCCTAAATGTACTACTTCATCGATTATCTTTTCCTCTATTCTCTCCAGATACTTAAAACCACTCTTAAACTCCAAATTTCTAGAAGATCAAGTTTTTCAGATTGCATATATGAGTAAAGTCTTACAGTACTAATCTTGTCTATACCTAATTAATTCAATGAACTTATTGCTTTCTAGTTCCACACATGTGATTTCAAGAAGAGGATGACACGCTCTTTTATAACCGAATATTATGACATTGTGGGTATGTCACCTTTTCCTTATCCATTCATTAACTGATCTCATTTCTTAAATAGAGTGAATATTGGTATAACTAACAAGAAATTCATTTACTTATCAGATATATCAATCTCCTTTATAAATTTAAAACTTCTAATTTAAATTATTTTAGAACCAAATGCACTTCTAAAATTTATAAAAGTATCAGCTAGTTACCAACACACTATAAGAACATATCTGTAAATGCCAAATTTTATGGAAAATATTTACTTTTTTTTTTTTGGTCTTTTTGAGAGAGATTCTGCCTGTAGCCCAGCTGTCCTGGAACTCTCTCTGCAGACCAGATTGGACTTGAACTCACAAGGATCCCCCTGCCTCTGCCTCCCAAGTGCTAGGATTAAAGGCGTGCGCCACCACACCTGGCTGGAAAATATGTACATTTTAAAATACAATCCAATAGAAAAGAAATAAAACAATATTTTTGTTTGCCTACAAAATACCACTACATGACAAAATTCCAAGGTGGTGAGAATCTTGAAGCCCTACCACTATCTGAGGAGCTGTGGGCATTCAATGGCTGCTGGGGGGAAGAGGAGTTGCTTTTCTTTAAGGATGTGTGCACTGTAGGCTGCCTATGCCTCAGTGGGTCATTTCACATTTATGTGAGAGAGCATTTCTTAACTGTTTGAATTTATTTTGAAGCTAAACTATCTTATTGAGAGGATGGTTTGTAATTTCAATAAGATTTTATATTTATACTAGTTAATTTTATGTTTGAAAAACCATAAATCTTTGGCCATAATGTGCATTCGTGAAGAAGACAATTATTTGTGCTATCGATTTTATATCATGAAAAGTTTCTCATATAGTGACTATGTCAGAAAAAATTATAAATAAGTAAAAATGTTAATGTATATTAATTCATAAATATTTAATAGAGTTCATTATATAGGTTAAATACAATCAATTCCAAATTTTGCATGCTTATTATTTAAATGCAAGTGAATGTTGCCACTTAAAGAGAATAATAAAGAGTGCATTTATATAATTGGAAAAAGATATTTACATTTTTTTATATGTTGTATTGATTGTGTTTTATTATTCTATGTGTATGCATGTTTTACCTGCATATATGTAAATGCATCCATGTCATACAATGCCCCTGGAGACAAAAGAGGGCACTGGAGTCCCTGGAACTGAAGTTACAAATGGCTATTAGCTGCCATGTATGTGCTGGGAACCGAACTTGGGTCCTCTGCAAAAGCAGCCAGTACTTTTAGCTGCAGAGCCAGCTCTCCTGTCCCAGACCTTTTGATTTACATAAATTAACAATAAGAATAAATTTTAAAAAGAAGTTTAAAATATCTCAGAATTTTGTGTTATCTAGATGTAGAATCCAAAGTTTTAAATAAATGTGTCTAGCTACCTACTGTCAAATGTTGAGCATCTGAGACATAATATTTTAGGTGTTATCTACTGAAAATATTCCATCTGTTAGAAGACTCAGAATATGTGGAATAAATTAGCCATTTCTCTAGCACCTCAATATCGCCTTCAACTTTGGATATATGAAAGTTCTTAAAATGTTTGGAAATTGAAGAGAATAATATAAACTCAAGTATGTGGAAACATATATGTTAGCACATATTCCCATCTGGGAGAATTATAATTTTCACAAACCAACAAGCTAAGTCTGCATTCATATATCACTTGATGAATCTCCATGACAGTGAACAAACTTTAAGCTACTCAAAAACCATCAAATATATCTGGGAAAGTAATGTCTCAATATCAGAAACCATGACAAATTCATACCCCTTTGCTTTGTTTTGAAATCAGAATATCATTTCATATACACTGAGAAGTATCTCTGAGAATACACTTCTCAGTGTATATGAAGAAGAATTTCTGCCCTCTAAATGAATTTAGTTTCCATCTTCACGTTTAAAAAACTTGTTTTTAGTGATTTTTCAAATGTAACAAGATTCAATTTTTAGGAAGAGAAACAAAAGAAAAAAAATGTCAACAATGGCATCCCGGTTTGGTACTTTAAAGTGTAACCATATGCATTTGGTAAGCATATTTGCACAAAAATACATACATATTTTATATGGATTTTGATTTGATTCCTTAAAATCTTTACTATTACTAAGCTCTGACAAATGTAGTCATGATCGGTTATTGCATATATTTTTCATGCCTGGTTTTCAAGAATTCAAAAATATCTAAGAATAAAAAGTAAAGCACTTTTTGTCATATGACATTCTAAATTGGGTAATTCAATAAATCTATGAGAAACATAACTAGACTATACAGACTTATTTAGAGTTTAATTATAATTTTTTAAAATCTCACATCCTATACACACACAGACCAAGTTTCCTCTCCTGAGTGTTATGTTTATAAGATCCATATAAAAATGTGATTGATCATCTCATGAAACGTCTGCCAAATTTGATCTTATTTGACTTATGCACACATGAAATTGAAGTGTTGCAAATGGACATTGGAACTGTTTATCATGCTTCCTCTGAGAAAGAACTTACGTAGTCCAGATAAGAAGATGGAAGAAAATGTATGAAATAGTGAAACTTAGGGGAAAAATACCCACCATGGTTTCAAATCATATATATATAATATAGATATATATATAATATATATAATATATATATATAATCTCCACAACAAAACATAAGCGTAAATTGATTCCCCCTACTGGTTTTATGTGAATTTTCATATTAGTACTAATAGCATATATTTAATTGCTTTACACTTTGGGTTTTTGTTATGATTGCTGTTGTTTGACTTTAAACTAAGAAGACATAAGTAGCCTAGCCACAAGAAAATGTTTCATTGTGTTAATAAATTTCTAGTACTAGGCTCTTGATTGGTGTTTAGAAATAACCATAGATTCAGTGAAGGAAGGGCTGCTGCAATTTCTCTTTTTATATTGCATAAACAAGATTACATCAATGTTCTTCACCTTTTAGAGTCCATTTTCTTATTAGTAAATAATTTATATGTATTAATTATCATAATTTTGTGTATATATTACTTTAAGTGAATATCAATATGTTGTTTATGGTTAAACACATACACATATAAGAAATAGGTATTCACCTTTTATCACATGACATCTCACATTTAACTTTTCTAAAATTATTGTGTATAAAGAAAAGAGACTGATTTATGCAGAGTAAATATAGAAAATGGAAGAGAATGGAAGTTGTTCTTGGGGAGTTCTTGAGGTTTAATACAGAGCTGCCATTACATTTCTGAAATTCCGGGACAATGATCTTCTTCTGCTACTGAAACATTATGCAATTTTTGGAAGTCCTAAAAACACAAAGGAAGTTTAGATCTTTTATAGTTATACGTGTATCTGAAAGATTTTAATGTAAAGAGCTAATACAGAATCTGCTTAACAAGAATCTCAAGGTTAGCTTTTACTCTAGAAATGCCTCTGAACTTACATATTTTTACTCATCTTTCTTGATTTTTGAAGCTTTAGACATGCTGATAAAATCCAGTGGATGATAAATTATTAATAATTTAATTAAATACTTCGTCTTATGATTTTTCACAATGCAGAATAAGTATCACTTGCATATGAGACTTTGGAAAGGACTAGTACATATTCATCTTCATCCTTTAATAGGCCATGTGGAAGATGATCATGAAACTCCAAACAAGTAAATTAAATCTTTAATTTATATTTAATTCATATTTATTGCTTATACTGAATATTTTATCAACTCCTTGCAAACTGCATGAGATTTCTTTTAGCATAGTCTCATTACTACATGGTAAATTTATTGTCAACTTTATGTTTTTAATAACCAACATCATCAAAATGTCTAACGTATATAGACTGTATCTAATCCAACTCTGGAAGGAAAATAAATTTCTGACTAAAACTATTAGACTGTAACTTGGGGCTCATTAACAATATCAAAATTTATCATTACCACATACTTTTAAAATAAGGGTCACTGACTTTTGTTATTTATTTCTAGTCTTTGAAATAAAATGCTCTGCTTTTGAAGAAGTCACTCTGGAAGTTATTTTTCCCAAGTATGTAATAAAAGATAAAATGTTAAATTAGCTAACCCATCCTCATGTAAGCCTTTCAAAATTGGGAGACATGAAAGCAGGATAAAGTCAAACTGGAGTGTTCATGATTATGAAAGTGCAGGAGCCTAAGTCACACTGCAGCCAGAATAAATCTTTCGGTAGATGCTGACTTGAAGGAATCCAGTTTTTCTTAACCTCAAAAGAGGCCTCCAATAAGTTAGTAAACTTATATGTTTTGGTGACACACTGCTGTACCACAGGTTAACCTGGCCATATTAGGCTTGAAGGATTTATTACATGCTGGCTTACTGATCTAAAAGCCAGCAAGAGGACAGATGTGATGGTGGTCGAGTCTCTTTGAAATACTCTGCATGATAATGAAATAAGGTAAAGTAAATTTTTTTTTCAGAACACAAGTGTCTCCCCCAAACATTTTATGATAAAAATCACATTAATATAGGCACCATATTAATGGGGGAAATATTGCTTAAAAGGTACAAATTCACTTAGGAATAATAAGCTTTTTGCCATTTTTTTATTTTTTTTAATTTTTTTTATTAATTTTTATTTATTTCTGTATGTGTATGGATGTACTGTCTGCATGCAAGTCTGTGCACCCGTGTCGTGCAATGCCGCGGAGGTCAGAAGAGGGTCTCGGATTCCCCTGGAACTGGAGTTCTTCTGGAATTGGAGTTTCAGACGTTTCTCGGCCGCCATGTGGGTGCTGGGGATCGAACCTGGGCCCTCTGTAAGAGCGGTCGGCGCTCTTAACCGCTAGACCATCTCTCTAGCCCGCTTTTTGCCATTTTATTACACCACATAGTAACAATGGTAAATAATGTACTATATATTTCAAAGTAGTTGAGAGTGTATTTTGTAATTATTGAGAATAAATATTAAAAGTCTTGCCACAAGTACGATGGGTAACTGGTGTCATGCAGTTGTTAATTAGCTTTACTTGAATATTTTATATTATATACATGTTTTAGAAATACTTCTCCATTCAACTTCTAACACCATGGAATCTGATTTTATTATTCCACTAATTCCCTTGCAGTAATTAATGTACTGATTTTTTTTCTCAAAGTATGATTCATGAAATAACAGTTACAGCACCACATAAGCCTTTACTCTAGTTCTTGCTCTGGTTCAGTAATCTCTTTTGTCTTAGTAAAACTTCAAGTGTTTCACAAATGTAGTAGAGTTTGCAAAAACTGCCATGCTAAATTATTTCGATAGACCACCCAGATCTCCCTGTCTGGTGTGAAGTGCTCCTCCTCTCAGGTTATGGAAGTGTAAGCAGCAGATGAGTCTCAGGTAAAAGGAGCTGAAGGCAGGTAAAAAGAGCTACAGAATTCCTGAAACCAGTCATTTCTTTGTCTTATCTCTTGTGATCGATAACTAGAGATCTGTTATAAGGATGAGAGATACTTTGTTCAAGTTTTAAAACTACAAAATATTATGTAAGGTCCCTCATTCCTTCAAACATGAACTGAAGCATGTTTTATAATTACATAATTCAGCTAGCCTTTTTCAATTTTAATTCCTTTATCTGTTACATGTATTTTAGAAGCTTTTTTTTAGGTATGATATACATTCATGTTGCATGTATATTTAAGGTTTGATTTCTCATCTGAGGAAGTTTCCCTATATCAATTTCCAGTGACACTTTCATTTCAGACACAGTAGCATTTTGTTTTATCTTTTCCTAAGTGTCTGCTGCAGTAAACCGCTCACACTATCACCATTCTTTCTTGAACCCTGTTTTTTGTGTTTGGTCCTTCCCTCATCTCCTGACTTCACTGTGTCAATATTCTTCGGGGTATTTTTCTTCTCCAGCTCTTCCTGAGATTTTGGAACTATTTTTTCATGACGTCTCATGCAAAATGTTTTGAAATGTCTTCCATAATAAAAATGATTATCTGGTTCAGTATTCCAGAATAATTCACTCATTAATTTATTATTTCTAAATACATATCCCAACAACACCTCTTGGTATGACTTAAGTTATTCAACTTAAGTGCATATGTGTTATTTATCCTACACTGGAATGTGTTAACAAATTCAAACTATATTTAATTCACTCAACACTAACTAAGCCTAAGCAAGTTAATAGAAATCATGGAATAGATAAATGACAATGATCATAGGATTTAAAACAAATACCTGACTTCTGGAATTCTTTGTTTTCTGAATCAATGGATTTGTGTGTGTGGCAGGGGGGTATTTTGGGACTAAGTAAATTCTGAGGTAACATTGCTGCCATACAACAGATTATCCTGCCTTTCTTTCTCTCAATTCTCTCTTTTGGATATAGTTCAAAGATTTTTCAGGTAAGGTTTTAGTTTTTTCCTCCTAACTTTAAAGCCATATATAGCAAGTTATAATTTTTCATTATTTTTTTGTGATTTTTCTACAATGTAGTTTGATGGTATTTAGATTCCCCCATCTACATCTCCACTCCACTGCCCCCATCCAATTTATTATCATCTCTGTGTTTCCTTCTATTTGCATAAATTATTTATTTTACTTAGAATGATTTTTCCTCTTTTCTACCTACCAAATCAAAAACTAATAGTTATTTAGTAATCTTATTGATTTCTTACTAGGATGATGAGAAATATTCTAGAGATTCAAATGTATTCATAAATATAAGTGTATCCATGTGTAATAGAGCATAGGTCAGGTAAGATAAGACAATATATATATATATATGTATATATAATTAAACATAAGAAATAGGTATACATGCTAGATACAGTCAATGCTGTGGGATAACAGAGTAGCTGAAGGGAGAATGAGCAGTGTCTGAGAGCGCTGGGAAGTCTATTACAATATTTTGAAATGATACTTCATATAAATATGCTGAAGATGCCAACTAAACACAGATATAAAAGAGGTAAGTCATGTAGCTCTCTAGTATAAGAAGTTTCTAAATGGATTAAGCAATCAGTTCATGAACCCTAAGATAACAATACGCTTCACACATACAAAAGACCAGAACAGAGGTCATTATGGTCTGGAGAGTTGATAGGTAGAACAGAAGAGAAGGTGGTCTTGGATCTATCACATAAGTAGATTATAATGTGTGTCTTGGTAAGTATTCATCTTTTGGATGAACTTGAGAGCATCTGAATGCACATAGAAGTCATATAATCTTATCTGTTTTTTTTTAAAGATCACTCTAGACATTGTTTTAGAAAGGGATTGTGGAAAGTTCAAGCACAGAATAACAACTGTGATGTGAAATTGATTATGAATCCAAGGGAAAATGGTCACAGTGCAGTAAATGGGAACTATTTGGCATTTAGAATCAGAGCTACTGAAATTTGTAGATATTCTAGACTTGGAGAAGAGGTGAATCAATGATGGAATCATAGTCTTAAATACAAAAACTTTAGAAATGTATCTATCATGAGATAAAAATAATGTTTATAGAGTTAGCAAAATTTCCAAGTTGTTATTGCTATATGGATGCTGGGAAATCATATACTTTTTTCTAATAAAAGTGAAGTTTGATTTTGCTTTCTTCTATTTTCTGAATGACACTGTTACTTTCCGATTTATACTGGCAACTGAAATAGAAAAAAAAATTCTGGGCTATTCAGAATCTGAGCAGCATTAACATTCCTTTTATAACCCATCATCTATGATTTTACTAATCTTACTAAACTTCATTAAGTCTGCAGACCTCATTAATATGAATTTTTTCATTATTGGCGACTTTGTTATGGTGACATACTACTTGGCAATAAATAGAGCAACCCAAAGTCTTATTCCAGTTCATTCTAACCCCTTCTGATTCCCAGAAGTTGTTCTCTTGATGAAAAAAAATTGAAAAGTCCGTTTATGTTGATAACAGAGAACAATTTATAATAACTCTTCTTATATTGCACAAGATGCAGAGAGAGTATGAGAACAACTGTGATCTCAGAAACTCAACTCATATTTCATTAATGTCTATGTTTTTGGATATACATATATCATTGTCAAAAATGAGCTGAGAATTGCTCTTCATTTTATTTTTTTTTATTCTGATATTTACATGTTAGTAGTTAGGCTAAATATCATGACCTATTTTCTAAAATTCTTCAGCATTGGTGATTTTATTGTAAAGTACATACAAGAAATGATTTGTAGAATTATAAAAGTCAATTAATCAACTCCTCCCAAATTGAGGAATCCTCCGTCCATTGAAAGCTTTTGGAAGGTCTATAACAATGACAGGAAATCTCAAAATTATATCTCAAAATTACATTAAATCTCAAAATTACAACAACATTCAGTTTTCTTGACTGCAGTTGGAGTTATTATGAGACAGTCTATTCCATGAACTATCATTTCAGAATCCAAGCAAGGAAATGAACTTCCATTGGCAAAAGAGAGGGCTAATGACAAAGGGGGTTGATGACCACGTGAGGAAAAAGTATCAAACATCATTCTTAACTGATAACACCAAGCACATGTGAGTAATCCTCCCATAAACTCAGTCACATTCAGAGCCTTTCGAGGGACAATAGGTGGAAATGGTGACCATCTAAGGCCAAAGCGATGACAATCACAATGCTCACCCAGAATACTATGTTCTTCTCACTTGGTCACAGTGTTTTTCTATATGCAAAGCATACCTATCATGCCCTAAGACAAATAAGATGAAGTTTCCAGCTAGTCATGGAAGCAGCTCAACAACTGCTTTTGAATTCTGTTACATATCCCCCCTTAAAGTTGTGAGATTTATAATATTAACTAAGCATAAAATCTTGTTAGAAATAAGACATTTTTATGAAATAAAAATTAATTTCTATAACTTCTCTAACACACATGGAAAGTAAGCAACCTGGAGCTGTGACTATAAGGGAAGAGAAAACATTTAGGATTGTCTGTAGCATGTCCTCTTCATTATGGTTGAGACCTGCTTGACTTCCTAGGTCCTCCCTGTAGTTTACAATCACCTTATTTTTGATCTATAAATAGTGAGTTTTCTAGTTTGTCATCCAATACAAGACACTTCTGAGTTTAAAAAGGAGATATTGACAATAAAACTAGGATTTAGGATGCAGACTGGGCTGTAGCTGCCAAAGGCATCAAGTGACTGCACTTTCTAGTTCTGTGAGTCCCACATGGCACTTAAATCATCAACACATAAACCAGCTCCTGCTACAAAAATGTTAAAATTTACTTTTAGTGGAAGAAAAAAAAAGTCCCTGCAGAATGAAAACAAACAAACAACCCAAAAAGCTCTGTACCACCACTGTTTGGAAAGGACAACCAGAACACACCTGGTTGGCTAGGAGCAAAATCCAAGGGACAGTGTCGGTCAGGATTACATGATGACAAGAAGAAAATGCTTACAAAAAACTCTAGTTTCTTTTTGCTTTGTCACCACACCTCATGTCTTGTCTCTTCCCATCATCTTGACCATGAAAATCCAGTAAAGTTCTAAATTGACATATAAAATTTTGTGTATAAAGATGACTCTTCAAGGGAAAAGAATGTTGTAATTATTAGATAATGGAATTAATGCAGGGAAGGAAGAAACAGAGATGTCCATACCAGCCTTACCCAGCTGTTTGTAAAAAGTTCATGAATTGAAAACCAGAAAGATCTTCATCCACAATTCCTAGATAAAAACTTTGAAGTTATAGTAATCAAGGAATTCAATTTCTATAGTAACAAAACTACCGGGCATGGTGGGGCACGCATTTAATCCTAGCACTGGGGAGGCAGAGGCAGGCGGATCTTTGTGAGTTCAAGGCCAGCCTGGTCTACAGAGCAAGTTCCAGGACAGCTGGGGCTACAAGGAGACCCTGTCTCAAAAAGACAAAATAAATAAATAAATAAATAAAACAAAATTACTTATGTATCACTGTGCCCGCAGTATTTGACAGAGGCAAATTAAGGGAGGAAGGATGTGTTTTGAATCACAGTCCCAAAGAGATTTGAGTCCCTTATATGGACTCGTTTTCCCTCATTCCCCTGTAGTCCTGAGTTCACTGTCACTTTAGTAAAAGCAAAGTGCAACAATTATGGTGAGGGCAACGTTTATCTCCAGTGTGAATGTTTTGGAGATCTTGTGCTTTACTCTTGTTCAGTTTCTTCATCTATTATTGATGGACAAACAGGGCTTTTCCTCCTTTCTTGTATTTTCGTTCCATTTCCTCATCATATTTCTCCTGGAGTTTTTAAAGATTCACCTTCTGATATCTGAGCACAGGAATCAGATTTCTATTGAAATTTAATTTCAGTTTAAAATGATAACTTTTCGGGGCTGGAGAGATAGCCTAGCTGTTAAGAGCACCAATTGCTCTTGCAGAGGACCCGGGTTCGATCCCTAGCACCCACATGGAGGCTAAGAACCGTCTGTAATTCCAATTCCAGGAGAACTCAAGTTCCAGGGGAATCCGAGACCGTCTTCTGACCTCCACGGCATTGCACGACACGGGTGCACAAACCTACATGCAGATAGTACATTCATACACATACAAAAATAAATAAAATTTTAAAAAAAGTTAAAGTTATAACTTTTCATCAATTGAACTGTGTATGTCTTATGAAGAATTCAGATCAAGGGTGAAGCTCGTGGGTGCATTTTGATTAAGTCAGGCAGGGGAGGAGGAGTGAAGACACAGCGTTTCATGTTGTCACATGAATGTCTCCTATGAAAAACCACATTGGTTATTGACTTTTTCTTTGGGAGTCACCAAAGACTTGTTAGTGAATGACTATAGATTACTGGGACGTTCAGACAAAAACTAGCATGAAATGTTCATTTTTGATTTCTAATATCAAGCATTTATTATAATACCAAAATTAAGTAAATGATTCATTTTCATTTTTAGTTAATTTTCTTCTCATGAGATTATCTCAAACTGATCTTTTTGCCTCATGATTTTCTTCCTTGGCTAGGGCTATGTGAATATTATATTTTGGGGAACAATTAAAAACATAACTCCCATCTGTTATGTGAAGAAGCTTTACTGATGAGAGGGCTATAGGTGGTGCAGATAGTGAAGGGAGTATAAATATGATTCAGATGTATTGTAGGAAATGCTCAAAATTCAATAAAAGTATCAAAAAGTATAACTCACAAAGAGAAAGATGCATGTACTCACTACCTAATTTTCCATATCTTAATTTCTATTTGTATGTATACACCTGATATATTTTCTTTTCTTTTCTTTCAGCCTAGCAATTTTCTCTGGCAAACTTTATATTCCTTATTAGAAAATCATTTGGAGTTTTGTTGGGAAAACTGTTAAAATGGTGAGGATCAGTGCTGCCAACCATTTATATTAAAAACAGCAATTTATACATATTTAAAATCAAATAATGTACAGTGTTTGAATAAAGTTTAAGTCCTTTGTTGAAAACTGCTGGGAAGAAACCATTTTAAAATCACTTAGAAAACAAAAAAGAAATAAAATATCCCCATACACCTTAACCTCTGTGGATTACCTAATTCCCCTCGCTGAACCATTCACTCCTACTTTAAGTCTGAGAAGAGTTTCCTTTTGCTTGAGTGACTAAACTCTGGGCTGCTCCTGAGAGCATTGCCTGGCTGATTTATCACTACTGCTCTAATCAGGGAGCCGTTTCTTCAGATAACTCTCCTGACTGAAAAATGAGCCATGCTGAGCCATTTAGTCTGATTGGAAAAGCAGTGACTCTCTGCTCCACTCCATTTAGATCATAAAGCCAGAAAACTTTCTTCTTGCCCTTCAACAGCCTTTTAAAATGTATTCAATGATTCAAGAGTTTGTAAACTTATAGCAATATTTTTTTTGCCCTTTCAGAAACATGATGTAATTTATGAATTGCAGAATAAAGCCTATTCTTCCAGACCAGGATTTTTGTTGAATTACGCATTACAGTGAAATCTGATCTGCTTTGCAAGTCAGTATTTTACCTTTGAGATGGCAATAAAATTCTAGTAGCATCTAGAGTTATGCTATTATATTTTTGAAAGGAACATTGCAATAAAGCAAAAGAAATATACGATTCATGATTAAGTTCTATAAGTATAGGTTTTTTCATATGTGGGGCTTTAAGACTTTTGTCTGCAAAAAACTCAATGGAATCATATAATTAGATTTATATTGTGAGGAACAAAATAGCTCTCATGCTCCTATTTCTAGGTGGGAAACTGGTCATACGCACAAACTGAAGCCATACAGAGATTCAGAGAGAGCTGGAGGGGTTTTAGTCTGAGAATGAGAATTTGGCCACTGGTGATAAATTTCAGTTATTTTAAGCTCTGAACAGGACACTCAAGAGTCATTCTGAGAGAGCAGTTGAAATCCTCACGCCTGGGATATTGTAAAACACCCCTTTCCCTGTACATTCTGTAACAATTAGGTTCAGAAAAACAACAGCAACAACAACAACAAAATTACAATTTAAATGGGGCTAAATGTAGATATATGATTACCTAGTTAAACTCATTACATAAATTCTTAAATATTACTTTAAATTTGTATTTTTGAGTAATGCATCTATCTTTAATTATAATTTGCTTTAAATGATAGTATAAATTCCACATTAGATTAGTGGCTATATGGAATGAATGTTTAGCTAAAATTTGATATTATTTATATGACATAAATTTTTATTTTGTGTAATTTGACATGGTGCTTTCTTTCCTTGTGAAAATACCAAGACTCATACTTTACTCAGAGAAATGTAGATTTAACATAATTTTTCAGAAAATGAAAATTAGGTCTGGAAGAATGACTCAGTGGGTAAAGACACTTGCCTTGCAGATGTGATGACCAGAGTTTGATCCTCAGCATCTACACAATGGTGAATAGAAAAAAAATAAACTCCACAATTTTTTCCTCTTACTTCTAACATGACCAGGAGAATGTGCACCACACATGCACATAAACATATATTACACACACGGAGACACATAATAAAAATAATAAATAAAATAAAGTTTTTAAAGCATTTTAAAAATAATAAAATGAAGATTAAAAATTGTATTTGATAATTTTCAGTTCAGCAATGATTCTATCATATATATTTACACATGTCCGTTTCAAAAATAAAATATTAATGCTTTAAAAATGATTCAGATAAATTCAGAAGAGTAAAATTTGATATATTACTGGTCAACAATTACATTTATAAGGTGAAAAGTACGATGATTAGCAACATTTTGTTAAAGTGTAAATCTAACAAAGTTTGAATATATTATGTGGTTTCATGCTAAAAAAGTAGTGAAAAAGCATGAAATCATTTCTTAATTCATTGGCAGCAATAGTATTTTAAATCTTACAAAATTCTTGATTTCTAATCATGTAACTGACTTGTAAACCCAGGAAAAATACCATTTCACTAAGGAACTTCATAACATCTAAATTTCCTTTCCCCCACTTACTGCTAAAACAAAACTATCCAAAAAAATGTGCTGTGCAGTTCTGTGATCTTAGCAAAATCAGGTCACAAAATGTTTGTGATGATCATCTTGGAAAATAATACTGAGGTTCTTGTAAGCTTAAAAATATATGAAACATTTTCTTCTGTTAAGTATGACAGGGTCTTTGTGTGGTTTATAACATCTCCTAACCATTAGAGGATGTAAGCTTGTGGCATCAGCCGTGGGTTATTCCTCCAAGGAGAGAGCTAATAGCCAATTAGATTTGGGATATACAGACATATGGCTGCCACTGCTGCACAGTATTTCCAGGCAGATGAGGTGTAGCTGGTGCAGACGGAGGAGTCTTGCTTGACTCAAGGAGACCTATATTTGCTTTATTGGTTTAGTGGAGCCTTTAGTAACCACTCTCTGGGATTCCAGAGAGACCACTGTACTTGCAAGTGGTGGTCTCAGACATCTTTCCCAGTTATATCAGGGTCTTTCAACAGCAGGGCCTTATCGGCCTCTCTTCCTGCAGATATCCCAGTTTGGAGGCAAGGAAGTCTTTACCTTTTGTGGGGGCTTGGATCCCCTGGCCAACATCTCCTTGGTAGAATAATCCATTGTTGATGTAGAGCTCCTGTATTAATATATTTTGCTTAAGTGCATACTTAAGGACTTTAGCATTAATATTTGTTTCTGAATAGAGAATAATCCTTTCACAGTTTCTATGTCCATTAGTCAATAAAGAAGGCATTTTACCGATTTACAAGAGAATACTCTATAACAGCTGGCTCCAATTCAGTTGGGAACGACCTCATCATCACATATTTCTCCTTATTCTATGGGGGGAGTTAAGAAAGTCTCTTGATTAAAACCTTTGCGGCACCTAGAAGGTAAGCTTTGTTAGGATCTTTCATTAAAAATCGTTGTTATACTAGTAGGCTCTAGAGAGCCAAACATCTGTGTCTATACCAAAGTAACCTACCATAACAATTAGTACTGTTTAAATCCTAATATCTAATTGGTGTGCTTCATTTTAGGATTGAAAGGCTATATATTATACTGTTAAATACCTAAATATCTAATTGCATGTGGCTTCATTAGTAGGATTGAAAGGTTATGCCTGGACAGCTGGCAGCCCATGAGAAAAAACAGCCAGAATTGACTAAGACCAAGACAACAGCTCCAGAGAACGTAGACTGTTTTTGCTCTCATCCACCTGTGCCCCTTTTTAATCCTAGGGAAACAATCTGTGGAAGAGCGGGGCGCGGTAGAATGTAAGGGCTGCGATTGGGGTGAATGGTGAAACTACAACAGTATAGACTGGAAACTCATTTGATCAACTGATTGAACATACAAACCCTCCCTGCAGGATGGGGGGACCCATGAGCTTGGTGAGTTTGGGCAACAACTGCTCACAAATTGGTTTTACATGAAGGATTTTAGTTTTTTTTTTTTTTTGGTAAAAAAAAAAATGAAACAAAACAAAACAAAAACAGAGAAGGATGCGGAAAAGTTTATGGCAGAATGCATATCTGGGATGGGTGTGGGGTGGGGTGGGGGGAAGGAAGGGATAGGGCCTGAGCTGAATTGAAATGATGTATGAAATACACAAAGCATCAATAAAAAATATATGAACAATGTACTTTTCATTATAATCCACTTTGGAGAACATCAACTAAAAATTTAATATGAGCATGGTTAAATCCCTTGTAAATTGTAGTAGGTACTTAAGTCTGTATTAATAGCTGATTCAATCAGTATCAAATGGTACTGTTTTACTCACATCTCTTCACAACAAATCATAAACAAACGTTAAAATGTTAACAATAACTGGAATAAAGTTAACCTTTTTTTGCACCAGTGATAACCTCTAACAAGTTTAAGTATTTTGCCATATAAGAATTTCCAAGAAGTAAAAAATTTAAGTCTGCTTATTTATTAATTTGCTAGATTTTAATTTAAATTAATTTTTTTAATTTTTTTTTTTTTTTTTTTTTTTTTTTTTTTTATTTTTTTTTGTACAAAATTATGTTCTAATCAAATCTAAACCTGTCCCTACCCCCCACCTCCCACCCACCAGAGGTCATGGCATCTGCCAAGCATGTTTTCACCTTTTCTCAGTCTTTCTCAAAATTTCGATGTGGAAGTTGACTGCTTTGAGCAGAAGTTCACCATTTCAGTCAGTTCTTTGACACAGTCTTTCTGTTGTTGTTTTTGTTGTTGTTGTTTCCAATAGGCATCACACCAACTACTTGGAAAAAGCTCAAGGGGCTGTGCACAAGAAATACAACTAGGGAATTGGCACGAGCATCCACAGATGAGGGATGCCATTCATCATTTTTTTTCTGGGACTGTGTTACATCACTTAACAATATCTTCTAGTTCATCTATTTACCTGCAAAGTTCAGAGATGTCATCTTTCTTACTGCGCATAGAACTCCATTGTGAATGGTAACACATTTTCTCAATCCACTCGTCAGTTGAGGGGCAATTGGTTTGGTTCCAGCTATTGCTATTGTGAACAGACTTCAATAAACTGCATTAAACATGGCTGTGCCTGTATCTCTGTAAGATGAGTCTATGGGTATTATACCTAGGAGTGGGTATGACTAGGTCAGGTGTAAGCTCAAAAAACAAAGAAGAAAGAAAGCAAATGAATCACTCAAAGATGGAGCCAAAGAGCTTGAACAGAGACTTCACAAGTGAGGAATTAGAGATGGCTGAGAAACATATTAAAAATGTTCAGTGTCACTAATAATTAAGGAAATGCAAATGAAACCACTTAGATTTCATCTCACTCCGATAAGATCGCTAGGATCAAGAAACAAATGATACCAAGTGCTGGGAGGTTGTGGGGAAAGGGGAACACTCATCCATTGCTGGTGGAATGAAATTGTACAGCCACTATGGAAAGCAGTGTGGAGAACCTTGGAAGACTCAAAATTGAACATTTAAATCTTAAGATGACCTTCAAATTAGTAAACATTACCATGAAATTTAGACTTCCAGTTAGTCTTATTTTGTCATAGCTCTTAATGACAATGACATTCAGACAAATAAAATGAAATATGTTGACCACTCGCTCCTCTTTGAAGCACTTTGTTCACTTCTTTTTTAAAGTACTGCATTTTGCTGGGTTTTCTCGAATATTCCTTGTGGTTCTATTCACACGTCCTCTCTATTCTTCATCTTTTTTTCTAGTAATCTAAATACGGTGAGCCCAGTTGGGTTGGGTGTGGTGGCGCATGCCTTTGATCCTAGCACTCCGGAGGCAGAGGCAGGCAGACTTTGTGAGTTCAAGGCCAGCCTGGTCTACACAGTGAGTTCCAGGACAGCTGGGGCACAGGGAGACCCTGTCTCGAACAGACCAAAAAAAAAAAAAAAAATGCAAAAAACAGAAGACAATAAAAAACAAAATAATTTAAGCCAAGTAGAACAAAACAGTGCATCTATCTATTCAATTCCTTGCCAATATGCTTCAGTGTCTTGGCTTAAACTACTATGTATGGTTACACTTTCAGAATGAGTATGCCCAGTTAGTATGTGTATCTGCAGACTCTCATGCCCAACTGTATATCTGCTACTTCCTCACAGTTATCAAACTGCCATTTTTCCACTCGACTTGGCCAGGTATAAAGTGACACTGTCCCTCTTATCTGCTTTCGGAATTCTAAACTGACCTATGGCAACTCATTTTGCTTTCCAGTTAGCTCATGTATTTTTACTACACGTGTACACAATTATTATCAAGATATGTCTCTTTAACATAAAAATAGAAAGGGACAGTTAAAGAGAAAAAAATAATAAAAAGGATCAGGAGGCCACAGGAGAGGAAGAAATGGCATATTCATATAAGATTTGAAAACATACCATAAAATCCATTATTCAGTATAACTGATTTGCACTAACAATAAAAAGCCAAACAATATACATCAAAAGGTAATTCTGGGGCTGGAGAGAAGCCTACGGTTAAGAGCAACGACGCTTTGCAGAGGACCCGGGTTCGATCCCAGCACCCACATGGCTGGCTAAAAACCGTCTGTAACCCAGTTCCAGGAGAATTGCATTCAGGGGAATCCGAGACCTCTCTGACCTCCGCGGCATTGCACGACACGGGTGCACAGGCCTGCATGCAGACAGTACATTCAACACATACAAAATAATAAATAAATAAATAATAAAAAAATTTAAAAACAAAAGGTAATTCTGTCAGTATTTGAGGNATATCTAATTGCATGTGCTTCATTAGTAGGATTGAAAGGTTATGCCTGGACAAGCTGGCAGCCCATGAAAGAAAACAGCCAGAATTGACTAGAGACCAAGACAACAGCTCCAGAGAAAGTAGACTGTTTTGCTTCTCATCCACCTGTGCCCCTTTTCTAAGCCTAGGGAACAATCTGTGGAAGAGGGGGCGCGGTAGAATGTAAGGGCTGCGATTGGGGTGAATGGTGAAACTACAACAGTATAGACTGGACACTCATTTGATCAACTTGATTGAACATACAAACCCTCCCTGCAGGATGGTGGGACCCATGAGCTGTGTGAGTTTGGGCACACAACTGCTCACAAATTGGTTTTACATGAAGGATGCTTGTACTCACAGATTATCACTTATTGTTAAAAAAAATGAAAACAAAACAAAACAAAAAAACAGAGAAGGATGCGGAAAAGTTATGGCAGAATGCATGATCTGGGATGGGTAGGGGTGGGGTGGGGGGAAGGGAAGGGGATATATGCCTGAACTGAATTGGAAAATGATGTATGAAATACACAAAGCATCAATAAAAAATATATGAAACAATGTACTTTTCATATATATCCACCTTTGGAGAACATCAACTAAAAAGTTAATATGAGCATGGTTTAATCCCTTGTAAATTGTAGTAGGTACTTAAGTCTGTATTAATAGCTGATTCAATCAGTATCAAATGGTACTGTTTTACTCACATCTCTTCACAACAAATCATAAACAAACGTTAAAATGTTAACAATAACTGGAATAAAGTTAACCTTTTTTTGCACCAGTGATAACCTCTAACAAGTTTAAGTATTTTGCCATATAAGAATTTCCAAGAAGTAAAAAATTTAAGTCTGCTTATTTTATTAATTTGCTAGATTTTAATTTAAATTAATTCAACCAAATTATTTAACTTTAAATCTTTTATTTTATTTTATTTTTATTTTTTTTTGTACAAAATTATGTTACTAATCAAATCTAAACCCATGTCCCTCACCCCACCCTCCCACCCCACCAGAGGTCATGCATTCTGCCAAGCATGTTTTTCACCTTTTTCTCAGTCTTTCTCAAAATTCTCGATGTGGAAGTTGACTGCTTTGAGCAGAAGTTCACCATTTCAGTCAGTTCTTTGACACAGTCTTTTCTGTTGTTGTTGTTGTTGTTGTTGTTTCCAATATGCATCACACCCAACTACTTGGACAAAAGCTCAAGGGGCTGTGCACAAGAAATACAACTAGGGAATTGGCACTAGCATCCACAGATGAGGGATGCCATTCATCATTTGTTTTTCTGGGACTGTGTTACTTCACTTAACATAATATCTTCTAGTTCCATCTATTTACCTGCAAAGTTCATGATGTCATCTTTCTTTACTGCTGCATAGAACTCCATTGTGTAGATGTAACACATTTTCTCAATCCACTCGTCAGTTGAGGGGCAATTGGGTTGGTTCCAGCTATTTGCTATTGTGAACAGAACTTCAATAAACTGCAGTAAACATGGCTGTGCCTGTATCTCTGTAAGATGAGTCTTATGGGTATATACCTAGGAGTGGTATGACTAGGTCAGGTGTAAGCTCAAAAAACAAAGAAGAAAGAAAGCAAATGAATCACTCAAAAGATGGAGCAAAGAGCTGAACAGAGACTTCACAAGTGAGGAATTAGAGATGGCTGAGAAACATATTAAAAATGTTCAGTGTCACTAATAATTAAGGAAATGCAAATGAAAACCACTTTAAGATATCATCTCACTCCGATAAGAATCGCTAGGATCAAGAAAACAAATGATACCAAGTGCTGGAGAGGTTGTGGGGAAAGGGGAACACTCATCCATTGCTGGTGGGAATGTAAACTTGTACAGCCACTATGGAAAGCAGTGTGGAGAACCCTTGGAAGACTCAAAATTAACTTTAAATCTTAAGATGACCTTCAAATTAGTAAACATTACCATGAAATTTAGACTTCCAGTTAGTCTTATTTTGTCATAGCTCTTAATGACAATGACATCAGACAAATAAAATGAAATATGTTGACCACTCGCTCCTCTTTGAAGCACTTTGTTCACTTCTTTTTTAAAGTACTGCATTTTGCTGGGTTTTCTCGAATATTCCTTGTGGTTCTATTCACACGTCCTCTCTATTCTTCATTCTTTTTTTCTAGTCATCTAAATATCGGTGAGCCCAGTTTGGGTTGGGTGTGGTGGCGCATGCCTTTGATCCTAGCACTCCGGAGGCAGAGGCAGGCAGATCTTTGTGAGTTCAAGGCCAGCCTGGTCTACACAGTGAGTTCCAGGACAGCTGGGGCTACAGGGAGACCCTGTCTCGAACAGACCAAAAAAAAAAAAAAAAAGTGCAAAAACAGACTAAGACAATAGCAATAAAAAACAAATAATTTAAGCCAAGTAGAACAAAACAGTGCATCTATCTATTCAATTCCTTGCCAATATGCTTCAGTGTCTTGGCTTAAACTACTATGTATGGTTACACTTTCAGAATGAGTATGCCCAGTTAGTATGTGTATCTGCAGACTCTCATGCCCAACTGTATATCTGCTACTTCCTCACAGTTATCAAACTGCCATTTTTCCACTCGACTTGGCCAGGTATAAAGTGACACTGTCCCTCTTATCTGCTTTCGGAATTCTAAACTGACCTATGGCAACTCATTTTGCTTTCCAGTTAGCTCATGTATTTTTACTACACGTGTACACAATTATTATCAAGATATGTCTCTTTAACATAAAAAATAGAAAGGGAACAGTTAAAAGAAAAAAAATAATAAAAAGGATCAGGAGGCCACAGGAGAGGAAGAAATGGCATATTCATATAAGATTTGAAAACATACCATAAAATCCATTATTCAGTATAACTGATTTGCACTAACAATAAAAAGCCAAACAATATACATCAAAAGGTAATTCTGGGGCTGGAGAGATAGCCTAGCGGTTAAGAGCAACGACGCTCTTGCAGAGGACCCGGGTTCGATCCCCAGCACCCACATGGCGGCTAAGAACCGTCTGTAACTCCAGTTCCAGGAGAACTTCAGTTCCAGGGGAATCCGAGACCCTCTTCTGACCTCCGCGGCATTGCACGACACGGGTGCACAGGCCTGCATGCAGACAGTACATTCATACACATACAAAAATAAATAAATAAATAATAAAAAAAAATTTAAAAAACAAAAGGTAATTCTGTCAGTATTTGAGGGCTGCTTCAAAGTGCTGTACACTGATGCAGAATGTACAAAGCACTTGTACTGAACCTTTTCACAATTCTCCTGCATATCCCAACTCATTCTATCTGATCTACCATGAACATCCAACAACTTTTCACTATCTTTATCATTATGTTATTTTCCCAAAGCAGGAACAGACAACCTAGATCACCATACAAGCTTCTCAGTGTCTTGTTAGGCTTTTGGTATGAATTAGTTACAAATGTACTTTTTAATGTTGTATGTTTTATATTTTCTAGATATACTACGAGTGATTTATAATTCATTGATTATTCCAAATATATTGTATATATTTTTATTACAACTCAATTAACTTTAATACTTTTTTATGACCCACAATATGATGTATCTCAGTGAATTAGCCATGTTGACTTGACAACTGTTTTGCAGGTCATATTTTTTTTTTCCTGGAGTAATGATTAGAATAAGCTCAATCTATTCACTATTTTCATGCATTTTACTTTTTAGCTCTACAATATCTGCTTAGTTCCTTTTGATAGCTGCTTCTGAGATTTGGTGTCTTATGTTATTGATTTTTTTCTAGTATTATTAAGCATAACTAAAATAACTATGTTAAAGAATTATTTGACAAATAAAACATCTTAGAAATTTTTATTTTTGCTTGATATTGGGTAATTCAAGAATTGAATGATTTTAGATTGCAAGACCCTGGATTATTTACCTAAGTTGAAATAGAGTTTATTACTTACAAGAAATTAATTTGAACAGGCAGAAACTGAAACAGGCTCTTGGGTGTGCCACACACTTGTGTATCTGTGCATAGCACACGGTACTTTATTTACAAAATTTAAGGTGTCCTATTTCTGGTTCTGTCCCTTTGAGGAAGAGTTCTCACTTTGCTAGCATCACCTTTTCCCTAAGTTTCTTTTGTCTGAGAATATATATGTGTGGCTCTGTTCCTTTGTTTTTTTTTTACCTTGTGGTTTTCAGCCTAATGTGATAAAAATTAACTCACTATCTTATGCTACTATCTGCCAACTATTTGCAATTTTGGGGACTTTCTTCCACTTTGCAGATTCTAAAGCCTTCAGATTTTTGTGTCTGACATGCTTTAATTTCATGTGAAATGTATGCTGGCTAACTGCTGAGAGTCAGACTGGCAGGAGCTCATGCTATCACATCAGAAGTCCAATCTCCAAGTCTAGTCTGTACAAAGTTACCATCTGTAGCAGATGAAGTAAAATACGTAACTTCTACTTTTGAAATCCTTGAATGGCTTCCACTTCATTCAGATAAGATCCTAAATTCTAATAATGACTTAAAGGCCTCTTTTGCCTGCATGCCTCCTGATCACATTCTTGTTACTGCCCCACTGCATAACTCTCAAGCAGCGCTGTTCCTTTCTGCCCCTTGAATGTGAGCACGTTCCTTCACTAACACTTTAGTCTTGTTTCTTTTTCTGAATATTCTTCCTTCTAAATGTAGCCATTCATGGGCTTCAGAACAGCACCAGGCCTTTACTTGATGCCACTATTTTTAAATGCCTTGCTAAAATATAGAAATAAAAGTAAAGATAGTGCAAATTTTTCATATCCTACTCACGTTTTCCCAAGTTACTTGCATCCTACATAGCACAGCACATTTGTAAAAAAAAATGGTACATTATTACAAAAAGAAACCTATTACCTCAATATATCCTAAGTTTTTAATTAATGGACTTTTTTTTTCTGTTCCAAGAACTTACTGAAAGACACCAGAAGATGTAAACATGACGTATCTCCTCTTATTGCTGTATTTGAGGAGGAGGTTTTGTTTTTATTTGCATATTCAGCTAAAGGGATTTTCTGTTTATGTCTTTTTGAGCCAATGGCTCCCTGTAGCCCCAGATGGCCTGGAGCTCACTATGTAGACAAGGCTGGCCTTGAGCTCACAGAGATCACCTGCCTCCATTTCCCTAGGGCTTGGATTAAAAGCAGGTGCCACCACACACATCTGTAAAGCTTTTTTTATCATATATAATTTTTCAAAATATTTTATCCTTCTTTTGAGGCAGAGGCATTAGAATCCAATTAAACTCAGTTGACCTTAAACCCCTGGGTACCAGAAAAAGAGGTTTGTAACATAATCTGTAAATGATTCATCTTGATGTGTGGCTTATCTCCATTGGTGGATGTATATAGGAGGAAAGCAGTTTTTATATTTGTGCTCATTTCTCAAGTAGATTTTTTTAAATGATTCTGAATTACATAGCACAAAGGACTTACTGTATTCAAATTGAGTGTCAAAGCTGAAGTTGTTAAATCATGGATGTTTGTTCAGTCATTCACAATACAATAATTTTCCATTATATGTGAGGATAAGTTTGAACAATATCCTTTGTGAACTTTATCTCTGTGATTAATGCATTTAGTTGAATGGTTAAAAATGAGTTGACTCAATGCCCTTTCTACTGTTAATAGTCAGCAAAAATTAAAAGACTATATCCTCAGTAAATTCCCAAATAAGGAACAGATCCTCTGCTACACAGCACCAGAACATCACTACTACAAAAGTAGCACTGATTTTACCCGCATCACTACTGAGTATGGAAACCAGTATGTTAGACTTTTTTCAGCTTGAATGGTTTGGTCTGGAAGTTGTTATTGTCTGGGAATTAATTTCAATTATGGAAAAGAAGTAAAATTACATTAAGTGTGAGTACTTTGATAGTTTTCTAAAAACAAAACAAAAATTGAACCTGACATGTTTTTCATTTTTCATCATTGTTTATTGGTGTTCTAAAGCACTCACTTAAATTAGTGCTTATTCTAAATCCCATATGCCATCTATTAACATTGAGTGGCAAATCATGAAGGCTAAAAGCAGGAGAGAATGTTTAGCAAAGCACAGTATATACCAGCTAATCGTTGTTGAAAACTATTGCAAAGTGTATAAATGCACAATGAATATATTAATTAAAGGCTAGGGATATGACTAAGTAATTATGTGTAAATTTTTATTATATTTTATTGAGTTTCTATGTCTCTCAGATAATAGAACTTAATGAACTTTAGACACACCCTCCCATCCTTACTCCCCAAAATCTCTGTCATATATGTTAATTCCTATCCACTCTAGCATTTGTACACAAATGACTTTGGTACAAGTTCCTCCACTGGAGCCTAGTCAGCCTATCTAGAGATCTTAAAGAAGATCTCTCCCTACCCAGCACTAATGAGTTGCTAATAGTTCCTAGGCCAGTGGTGGAGCTTATTGCGCAGTTCACTGTGTGGACTTTTTTTTTTTTTTTTTGGTCTTTTCAAGACAAGGTCTCCCTGTAACCCCAGCTGTCCTGGAACTCACTCTGTAGACCAGGCTGGCCTTGAACTCACAAATGTCCACTTGCGTCTGCCTCCTGAGTGCTAGGAATAAAGGCATGCGCCATCATGTCCGGCTATGTGTACTTTTTGAGTACGTATATACTAAACATCTGTAGCTCACACTGCCACTAACAAGACTTACCATTTGAATTTTTCTTCCTTGTTGATATCTATTTTATCTGATCACCTGTGATTATGCACCATCTTGTGTCTTTCAGTAAGATATTGGAACAGGACACTAGCTAGAAACAGGAAATATTTATAGCTAATGGTTTTATTTAGTTAATAGTGTACCAGAATGTGTTACAAATGCTCTATGCAAATGTAACATGCTAGTAACCCTGAAAAATGTGCAGAGTTTAATAACATCACACTTCCTTTACATTTCCCACTGTAATTCTAGTAGGTTACTTAAAATACAAATATATATACACATTTACCATGGTGTAATCTTTCTAGTACACCATGCATAATAGTTTAGTTATCACCAAAACATAGATTTGGTGAGAAATAGGAGGTGATTTAGATAAAAATAGGCTACATATCAAGCTTCGGCCTCCAAAGTCTCAGGGATAATTGTGGAACCGGGGGAACAAATAAGATTGTAAGATTGTAAGGGCCAGAGGTGGAGGAGGACCACAGGGTAACGGATTTCCATATAGCTTGTCAGTTATTCATATGAACTCACAGCAATGGTGACAGCATGCACAAGTACCATGCAACCTCAAAGCAGACAAACTTCCAGCATAGAAGTAAGAAGTGGGAAAGAAGCCCCAACCTTAATTGCTGGGAGTGGACGAATCCATTTTCTTTAAGGGTGTGACATTGAATAAATTAACCAGGCTCCAGTGGATGGACCCACACCAAAGGACATATCATACGAACTTAATTCAATAGGCTTTATTACATATAACTGAGTACAAGAGATCTATCTGGCTGTAAGATGAGTGCAGATACGGAAGAGTGTCTAAATATGATCAAAATATATTGCATAAAATTCAAAAAATTCAGTTAAAATCTGTCTTGGTTCTCCATAAGCCATATCTTCTCACATTAAGAATTATATTAATGTCTCTTTAGGAACTAGAGTCATAATAAAGAAATCAAAGCATGAACATTTTAGCTACATAGTTCTGTTGTTGTTGTTTACAGCAAACATAGTCTCTCAGAGTACAGTCAATACTCAGATTGCAGAATAGAATATAGAGGGCATGTTAATATGTTAGAAATTGAAGACTGGGCATGGTGGCGCATGCCTTTAATCCTAGCACTTGGGAGGCAGAGAGGTAGGCAGATCTCTGAGAGTTCAAGGCCAGCCTGGTCTACAGACTGAATTCTATGCCAGCTGGGGCTACAGGGAGACCTTGTCTCAAAAAGACAAAAAAATTGTAAAATCCCTTTGACAAAGGGATAATTATCATAATTTTGGTCTTCCAGAATTATCACTTAAGTAATTATGATTCTGCATTTGTTAAGATAAACTCTATAATTTTATTTGTAATATGATAACAGCTTTATCGTAATATTGCCAAGAAACTCTCACATTGATTATTTTCACTTCTTAGGTAAGAAGGATTTAGCCTCTAAATATTTAAATTGCTTAGTTAATATTTACAACTTCAACTGAATGGAAACAGCAGAATAATAAGGTAGCTCTAATGATGAGGAATGATCATAGATAGAATGCCACTCTGAAGAGATGATTAAATATGTCCTTTAGAAATGAGTCTGCAGCACCCATCTTGTGGTAGACTCTTTCCCGAGTAGTATTAGAAGCTAATTCATTAGTTTTAGTCTTATCCTCTTCTGAAACAGTAATTGCATACTTTAGTACGTTTCTCAGTCTGTGGCCTTTCGACCATGGTTTTCTGCTAGAGAACATAGTTATTGGAGTTTTATGAGACCTGTTTTCAAATTCTGTTGTTGTCACACAAGATGTGACCTTGAGCTTGTTTATACTATTTCAGCTTCTGATTTCTTATGTGTGATAGAGTTCTCTGTTGGATAAGTTTCTTATCTAGAGTTGTACAAATATGGTGAGCTAATGACACAGAGATCAAAAAGGAAGAAAAAAAATGAAATAGTAGTTCCGTAGTGGCAGTGTGGGCATCAGAAAGTTAGTAATACACGTGATTTGTTTTCAGAATATACACAAAAATGCGTATTATCTCAGCTCAAATTCATGTTTATCAACTTTCCACCAATTAAGTAGCATGCCTTAATGGGAATTGGTGCAGGCATCAATTAGATAATCAGTTAACTGTAATTGTTCAAGTTTATCAAGACATTAACGTACTGAAAAGCTGAATTTTATTAGACCTATCTACTAACCTGCTATAATGTAGGACATGCATTATGAAATATTTGCTTTTTACATGTGTGGTTATTTGTATTGAATAAACTACAAAACATGTTATTTTAATTAGTTCAAAAATTCTTATGTATCTATGCTAAAATTTTTAAACTCTCCATAATAAAATGATCAAATAAGGACAATGAAATTCTTAAATCTATTATTAAACTATACAATGAAATAAATTGCAAGAAATCTCTATCAAAATATTTTGTGGGGTCATGTCAAGGTTTTATTACTTTTAAATCAGAAAAATACACCTGAATGTTTGTATGAAGTTAAATATAAATTATTATAATATGAATTATATTGCTATATATTATATTTCATCCCCTTACAATTTTCCTTTTATTCTGTCAAATATTTCTTGGCATAGTTTCCCATGAACTGCTTAATATCAAATATCCAAGAACCAAATCTATACATATGTGCCACATAACATATCTAAAAGGTTTAAATCACAGGAAGAATTGTACTTTTGGTCATCTATCTAAAATCATGACACAAAATATTAACTTGTTATATTTAACAACATTTAAAATTAATATTCAATTCTTGGTCAAATATCAATAACAATACCTGTGAAATATGAGGAATATAAAGAGACATTTATGAACTCTCCCTGTACAATATTTATGAAGAAAACCATCCACTTTGAAATCTTCTCTCATTTGGAAAAGACTGATACATAAACAAAATTCATTTTTAGCATATTAAAAATATAGCTTAAAAGAGAATAATATGTTTGTTGTGAGTCTTTAGGAATACCTGAGCTGGCATGGTAGCACAAGCCTGTAATCCTAGCACTTAGGGGGAGCAGAGGCATGCAGATCTTGATGAGATTGCAGCCAGTTTGATCTGCATAGCAAGTTCCAGGCCATTTGGGGCTACAGGAAGACCCTACATCCAAAAAAAATTAGTTGAACAATTATGGACCAGGGTCCATTTTCAATACCTGCACATATAAATCTATACAATTCATTTTTATAAATACTAAAATAATTTGTTTGATTTTCATAGTAACTAACAGAACTCACTGCAAAGATTTCTCATATGCAAAATAACAGCATTGTTGCTTCCTCAAAATTAGCATTCATTTTTCACAGTTATTTTGACTAATGTAAAAATAAAGACAAATGGGGCTGGAGAGCTGGCCTAGCGGTTAAGAGCACCGACCGCTCTTACAGAGGACCCGGGTTCGATCCCCAGCACCCACAGGGCGGCCGAGAACCGTCTGAAACTCCAATTCCAGGAGAACTCCAGTTCCAGGGGAATCCGACATCCTTTTCTGACCTCCGCGGCACTGAACAACATGGGTGCACAGACCTGCATGAGACAGTACATTCATACACATACAGAGATAAATAAAATTAAAAACAATAGAAATTGGAAAGCAAACTCTGAAAAGAAATGTGCACAATGATATTGAAATCACAGCATCATAAACAAAACACCCCTAACATACATATGCAATAAAAGAAGAATCTATGAAAAGACAAATATTAAATTGAATACCCAGAAGGTTGAATTAGAGGTGCATACCAGACATATTTCTGTAGATAACTCTGTACTATTTTGACTGCTTTAAAAATGTAAAATATTCATGGAAGAAAAAATGCTCCAGACACAAAGACATTCCAAAAGTTGGATGCTTTTGTAGCAGAAGTCACAACTGACAGTAGTCTCTGCAAGAAATTGACAGCAATGAAAATCTTATAAAACTCAGTATCACTTGGGCATGGTTAATGGTCTTTGTGATTTTTGTTTTTAGATGGAGTATTGGTCAGGCCATATGTGAGCAGTGGAACAGAAAGATGCTTTAGAACATCTTACATTACCTTAGCATTTCACTTTTCCGTAAGAGTCAGAAAAATAGTATTTGTCTACTTCATGCCCTGGCTGCAAGGGTCTGGTTGTGGTGGGCTGAGAGACAAGAACCTTATGGCTCGTAAAAATATGATGCACTAATCTGTTAAATTTTCATAAATAAAAAAATAGAAAATATATAGTTCTAGGCAATCAGCTTATTATGAGTGAAGAATAAAGGTATTAAGTGGTTAATATAGCATTGTCTTCAGAAAACTTGAAATCCATAGAAAACAGATAGATTCATAGTTTACATGTTGCTGTAAAGTGTGCTAGAACTATTGAGAACTATTGCAGGAATATGTAAAACTATAAGAGATGGCACAAGATTTCTGGTTAAATTACCAGAGAAAAGTTTATTGAATAATGTGAACTTTGTATTGGAGCTTTAGAAAATGACTTGAAGTTTAGAAAGTAGATGGTAGTAGTAATTTATCATGGATAGAAGACTTTTCATTCAAAAATAATTTTAAAATGACAATTTAATAAGCAAAAGAATGCATACTAAAGTAGGAAGTATCTGGAGATGTGGCTGAAGAGCTGTGGGAATGAGGAGGTTTATTCCTTGAGAGTTTGTTTTACATTGTTTTATGGACAGTAAGAGCCATAGGAAGACCTTAAGTAAATGCATAAGCTGCAGTTTAGCTTGGTGTATTTTCAGCATGCTTTGCTCTTTGTCTTCACATTGAGAACTTTGGTTCTTTGGAAAAAGATAAACTTATTCTTTAACAAGGCACATCACTAATTGAAATTAGGAAGGAAACTTGAACATTCAAAAAGGCTGACCACAGATTTAGGCAAAGGAACTCCTGCCATCAGTCCTTTGAGGCTGTCATTGTTACTGTATAGAAGCTCATTTTTGGAAAAAGCTCTCTAAATGCTCCATGAACAATTGCCATAATAAAATGAACAGATAGCAAAGCAATTTTGAGCCCACAGATTTCCTAATTCATCTTTCTAAAAATAATGCTAGTGCCACTGCCCTATTTATAATTGCTTCATGAATGGTGAGCTAGATTAGAGGATTAGTTCTTGTTTTATAAATATCAAGGCATACAAATGCTGCACTTTAAGTTTCTGTTTGAATGGAATTGTGGGTGGTCTAAATACAAGTGGGATCATCACCAGCTAATCCTCATGTCTCCTGAAGAACAGAATTCCTGTTGTTAACATCTTCACTGGAAGCAGCTGGCCTACCTTTCCTGTCTTACTTGGCACGATGGGCAGCTGTGTTTCCCAAATCACACAAATCACCAGTGAAGCTTATTTTCTTTGCTAACTTCTGCTACATCAAGAGACCTTTTAATATTTTACTGTATGTTGCTATAGACACATTCCATGCACTGTTTCACCCAGCAAAGTGTGTGGGCTACTGGTCCCATAGTTCCACTGTAAAGATTCCAGCATCTGCCAACTGTGGAAAAGAAACATATTTGAGTTTCTTGCTATAGCTCTAAATGGGAAGGAACTCCCTCCCACCATTCCTTTGCAGTGTTTTAATTTACCCCTGATATACTTTTAACATTTCAACATGCATTGGTGAATGTCCGAAGTTCCGGTCAACTGGGGGCAAAAGTCAACATGCCCTATATTTTTCTGTTATCATAGAGGAACATATATGCACTGTCAGCATGAGGCAGGAAGGGATGGAGAGCTTGGTCATAATAAAAACTAAGCAAAAAGTTTGCTGCTGTATTCACAGACATATTTTAAAACAATTCACTGACTGAAATGATACAGGCTTATTAACAGATAAAAAACTCTTTATTACAGTATACAATAATTTACACAAAGGTCTGAACTCGAGAGCATGAAAACCTACTCCTTTAACAGCTCCTTGTACAAACTCTTAATAATGCCTCTGTCCTTCAGTGGCTCTTAGAGTTTCTTTATGTACATCTATGTATTAGAAACTTCATTTCTATATATTAGAAGTACAATTTAAGGAAAAATTAATGTATGTCAAGGTATAGTAGTTCAGATTTGAGTGCATTTTATTAAAGTTATGAAGACTGAAAGTTGAAAAGACTGAAAGACTTGAAAGTTGCTTGCCTCTTTTCCCACCTCCTTCATCACAAGTCATTCTACTGTTTCTGCCTTCCCAAGGATGTTGTGACGGACAGGAAGGGAAGATACAGAGAAGGGATAGCTTCAGCATCTATTTCTGGATTTGGGTGGATGGTCCCTCTTCCTGATGTAGTAAACTTTCAACTTGAGTATATGAATTTACCCTCCCTCCCACATAGCACACTGTTGGAGTCCACACTGTCCAAAGGCCAGACAGCTTGTTCAGGTTGTATTCATTCATGATGATTTGAACTAGGCTATTTTCTGTCACATCCATCTGACCCTTTGGAGCTACATGTATTTCTGTATATCCTTTCCTTCCTAAACTTGTCAGAGTTATTAG
The DNA here is from genome assembly GCA_009823505.1 of Rhizomys pruinosus. NCBI lineage: Eukaryota > Metazoa > Chordata > Mammalia > Rodentia > Spalacidae > Rhizomys > Rhizomys pruinosus. Next base: position 804,656 of record VZQC01004158.1, read on the forward strand.
GCTCAAAAAACACAAAAGTGAACCTCAAGGGGGCATGCCAACCTTTCATACACTCCGTCCTTTCACCAGCTCTTGGCCTTTTCGTGGCTGCAGACCATCAGTTTTCTTTCTTTTTTTTCTTCTTATTGTTCTTTATTGAAATTTTGTGCATCTCACACATTTCTTAATCAAATTTACACTCCGTTCCCCCATCCATGCCCCCTCCACTAGAACTCATGCATTCTGCCATACATGTTAAGTTTTGTCTTGCATCATTTACTCAGTCTTTTTTAAACATTTTTGGTGAGCCGGGCGTGGTGGCGCACGCCTTTAATCCTAGCACTTGGGAGGCAGAGGCAGGCGGATCTCTGTGAGTTCAAGGCCAGCCTGGTCTACAGAGCAAGTTCCAGGACAGCTGGGGCTACAGGGAGACCCTGTCTCAAAAAGACAAAACAAACAAACAAACAAACAAACAACATTTTGGGTGCAGAAGTTTACTGTTTTGGTCAGTTCTTTGAACAAACTTTTTTCTGTTACCTTTAATTTTATATTGCTCTAGACTACACATATATACACTCCACACATATACCAAAATGATAGAGTCTGAAAATAAGCTATCGGTTAATTCCAAAACACATTTAGGGATTAACTTTTATTTTCTGGTCTTTTTCTTTTTCTTTTTTTTTTTCTTTCTTTTTTGGAGACAGGGTCTCCCTGCAGCCCCAGCTGACCTGAGCTTAATTTGTAGACCAGGCTGCCCTTGAACTCAGAGATCCTCCTGCTTCTGCTTCCCCAGTGCTGGGATTAAAGGTGTGTGCCACCAAGCCCAGCTGGGATTCACATTTTAACAGTAAAGTTGCATCCAGGGAAAAAGAAATATTACTTTACATCCCTAAGTTACATAAGAAATTGTATGTTTTAATGTACTTTTAAGGAAGAGATTTATTCTTTCTCAAAAATCTTAGAACTTGGTAAAACAGAGAAATAAACTTCAAGCTATATCTATAGTATTATCAGTCAATGTATTATTTTTACTAACAAATTACCCACTTTGACTTACATATAAGGGTTTAATGCTAGGATTCACAAATGAGGGACACCATACGTTATTTATTTATTTATTTATTTATTTATTTATTTATTTATTTATTTTTGCTGAGACTGTGTTACTTCACTTAGCATTACAGCTTCTATTTCCTTCCATTTATCTGTAAGTTTCATGATGTTGTTTTTCTTTAGTGCTTCACAGAACTCCATTGTACAAATGCACCACATGTTCATTATCTATTCATCAGTTGAGGGACACTTGGGTTGTTCCCATCAGTTTTATTTTTACGCCTTGACTCTTCAATGTTTGGGTAGTTCCTTTATAATTTCTTTATATGGGTTTGAGAAGTGGAAATTACAAAAGGTTTTTTTTCTAAATTACTTCTAAAGAATCTCTGCAATGCCAATAAGCCTTTCTCAACAGGCTACAGGGAGGTATGGTAATAATCATAAGGAAGGTTTTATTTTGTGTGTTGAGCTCCTGAAAAGGTACTTGTCACAGTTGAAGTTTCTGAGGAAAAAAGGAATTGCTTCATTTAATATTTTATTACACAGTGAAAAATGATATATTCTATCTCTGTGCTAGGTGTTAAAGAAAGGTGAATTTTACAACTAGGCATGTATTTAATATCCCCATCCATGGTACCTGCAACTACTACCTCACACTGTAACGTTGCTTTGCAGAAAACTAGGAATATTAGTTGAATAAGATTAACCTAGATGATCTGTTCAGAAAACAAAGGCCATCAAAAGTGTCTTACTGCAAGGGAAGGGAGATTAGGCCACACACTGAAGGAAGACTGTTAAAATGGTGGCAGGTATTAGTTCTGTGTCAACAAACCAAAGATTGCTATTATTTCTCCATGACCCTAGTTGGAAAAGGCAAGGAACAAAAAGCCTCTGGCTGGAGTACACCTTGCTGAGAATTTGATTTCAGACCGCCTTTTTTATTGTGAACAAAAGTGCATTTATGTTGTTTTTATATGTTATGTAGTTCATTATGATGTTCATGGAAGCTAAAAGAAACAAGGAAACTACTGGGTATATTGTAACTTCCTGTCATAAAAATATTGGAATTTTCCTGAAGCTTATATGTTGGAACCTAAAACCCAATGTGATCACCTTGAGAAGTATGGTCTTTGGAATGTTATGAGGCAATGAGGGGATGGAAAAACGAGGCTTAACATCTCCAGGCTGCTTCTTCCATATGCAAGGAAATGAGAAATGGGCCCACTGCAGATATCAAATCCACTTCTATCAAATAGACCTGAAATCCTACACTCAGAAGTTTGAGAAATAAACATCCGTTGCTTATAAATTACTAAATATAAGAGAATTTGTTGTGCCAGCCTGAACAGAGAGACAGAAATCAACTACACACCTTGAGCCTCATGCCACTTGGTCCATCAGAAGCTTTCTACAATTGTTGACTTCTTTCTTCTTGACATATTTTCTTGGTTTCTTAATGTCACAGTGATTTTCCTCTATCTTTTGCCCTATTCTTTTTTTCATTTTTCTTAGCTAATTTCTAATCCAAGGGCACTTAACATTTTGCAACTTTAAGGCTCAATCTTTTGTCCTGATCTCTAGCTCGGTCCTTTTATTTCTTTTTCTGGTTTGTTGTTCTAAATACTATGATGTTTCCCAGGATTTATATGTACGTTCATCTTGAGCTTGTGTATTAAATTCTGAATTATGTCTTCAGCTAATTATATGGTATTTTCATTGAATGCATAATCAATATCCCTCAATGGCATGTAAAAACTGCACCTCTGAGATCTTACTCACCTCAGACTGTCCTTTGGTGGACGTATTAGTGTCATCATATTGAGCTAGAGGGCACTGTGTTATATGAAAAAGCTATTTATAGAAAGGCAATTCCTGCATGCTCTGTCTCATATATCTAATCTATAACTTGACTATAGAGAAGTTGAGGATGCAATAAGGATCACGGTAGGTTAAAAGTGGCATGGGGGAAGAATATAGTGAGGGAGAAGATAGGCTATACATTTCCAAACAGTTAGAGTAGGGAAAGTAGTACTAATTTTAAATAGTATGATAATGCAAACACACTCTACAACAAATAGTTATACATTTTAAATCATCTTGAAAGGGAGAATTTGTAAGGTCTCTACAATACATAGAAATGACAGCATGTAAGAAGATGATAGTACTGCACATTGCATCCCCACATTACAATACTACTCCCTATAAATAAATACAAACATTTGTATCTGATAAATTTTAAATTACAAAATATGATGTCACCAAAGATCCCTCTGAGCCTGCATGTGGCACTAGGGGCTTTACTAAAGAGCTTTGGCTATCATTTGTTTCTTAGCTAGCTCTACTTCCACAGTTTGACAAGCCCAGCAATTCAGTCCTTTTCTATTGTTTTGACACTTCTCCAAACAATCTCATTCTTTGTTGAAGGTGCTATATATGCAGTATTTATTATTTTATTTTTATTTTTCAATTTTTTAAAATTTATTTTTGTATGTGTATGAATGTACTGTCTGTATGTAGGTTTGTGCACCCATGTCGTGCAGTGCTGCGGAGGTCAGAAGAGGGTCTCGGATTCCCCGGGAACTGGAGTTCTCCTGGAACTGGAGTTACAGACGGTTCTTAGCCACCATGTGGGTGCTGGGGATCGAACCCCGGGTCCTCTGCAAGAGCAACCGGTGCTCTTAACCGCTAAGCTATCTCTCCAGCTCCATATGCAGTATTTATAACCCACCTCTCAGAACATTACACAATTCATGAAGTGAATATATATATATATATATAAACATTGTTAATAAAAAGGACTGTTCTGTTTATAGGAATTTAATTTCAAATGGCATTTTATGTGTATTTTTGGGTTATCATGAAAAGAACATGTTCGATACATATTTTCATATGTATGTGTCATTATACCGTGTGCTCATTTGTTACCTCCCCCACACTGACTCCCTCCTCTTGAGCTGGTTCCCTTTCTTTCCTCAGATGGTGCAAACTTCTGTTTTCTTATTACACTGGATTAAATTAGTATATTCTCCTCTTTCCTTAAGAAAGTTTCTTCTCCTGTCATGAAACCATTTCAGGACTCATGATCTCAAGCACACATATATAAACATACATTATATGTGTAACTTTCAAGTAAAAGGTTGAAAATGGCATGTCATATAAACACAAATCAGAGGAGAGCAAGACTGGTTATATTAACATAAAAATGTAGATTTTTATAGCAGTGAAAATTACCAGAGAAGAAAAGAACATTAAACGATGATAAAGTGATCAGTCTATCAAAACAACATAGAAATCCTAAACATGAACTAAGCCACATTGATGAAACATATGCAAAGCATCAACTGCTAAATTGAAAGAAAAACAAATCCACAATTATAATAAGAGGATGGAAAGAAAATAGGACTTCATCATCACCCTGGAGATTCCAATAAACATGTGTATATAGTGTTCAAGCAAAAAATACAAACTCTTTTTTTTTTCCTCCCAAAACCCTTGTACTAAGCCAAGGTGTACAATATCATGAGTCATAAAATAAACATTTAGAAAATTAAGACACCTGTAAATCATATAAAGTATCCTTTCTTGCTATACTATAGTTAATTTAAATATTATAAAATATAAGAGAAAATTTCCTTATCATTGAGAAACTATAAAACAAATCTGTAAACAAATTCATGTACATAAAAGGAAATATAAATAAAAAATAGGTTGAACAGGTCATATGTCCCCTCCATTTGTGATAGTAGTACTTAGAAAACTGAAGCATGAGGATTTTTCAAATCCAGTCAGGGACACATGGTGAGACCCTGTCTCAAGAGGGAAAAAAATGTAAATATACACATGAATATATTGAATAGAATATAAATGAAAATACAATATGCAACAGTCTATGTGGTGAAGAAAAATAATGTTGAGGACATTATCAAAGAGAAAAATACCCATATAATAATCTTCACACGCAACTCAGGAGACTAATGAAAATAGTCACATCTAAATTAACAGAAGGGAGAAAGCAGAAGAGAAACAGAATCAACAAACATAGAAAACCTGGAGAATGTCAACAAAAACAATGTCGTTGAAAACAATGAAAAGCTTCTGTGTGTGTGTATGTATGTGTGTTCTTATGAATGAACATGTACATGTGTTCACATGAATGTTCAGGCCAGAGGACAATTTCGGGAAGCTACTCCTTAGGAGCCATCAAACTTGGTTCTTGACAAAGGGCCTCTCAGTGATCTGTACTCACCAAGTAGGTTAGGTGGCTGGCCAAGAAGCACCAGACACCCATCTACTCACCTTTACCTCCCTAGTGCTGTGTTTCAATTCAGGTCTTCCCAGTGCTAGGGTTCAAATTCAGAGTTTCATGATTACAAGGCATACAGATTATTGACTGAGTTATCCCCCAGCCCTGAGACTTGGTTCTCTGAACGGATTCATGCAATTCACAAAATTATTCAGAAAAAAGTCATAATTATTAAGTTCAGGGTTAAGTGTGTGGCTCAATGGTAGGGTTTAATCTTAAGAGTATCCCTAAGCTCAATCCCCACCAATACAATACAAAATTACAAAATAAGGTAATAAATGCAGTAAAAACTATGAATAATTATTTAAGTAATGAAATTGGATGTATCACATACATAGTATAGAAAGAAAATAATGAGTAAGTCTAATCCATGAATTGGACAACATAGATAAATGAACCAATATCATAAAAGTTAGAAATTACCATAACTCACTTAAATACAAAGTGTATAATTTGACTAGCTCTGAACTGTCAGATAATGGAACATGTAATTAAAACTTATCCAAATAAAAACATCTCCAGGGCTATTATTAAGAAAATTCTACTGCACAATTGTGGGAATGACTTTTATTTAGCCTTGCAACTAAAATTATTTTAGATTTTAGATTAGTTAGTATTATACTAGGCCTTGGGCTCTCCTTGTAACCTAAACATTTAGCTTTAATCTTTCAGGATTTTTCCTTGCCCAAACCCAGAATAAATGCATGTGTGTCAAGTACTACAAGCAATTAAATATTCATTCAGAGCAATGGACTGTCCCATTTCTGTTGCAAACAATAGGTGGAATTAGATTGATAGAAGTTGTTTGCTGTGTGTGCTGTTTCAGGTCAGTAGGGGTCAGAAAGGAAAATTCTTGTTAAGAAAAATTCTTTTACTCCCCACTTCATGCTGGATGTGCAGTTTTAATAAATAGAAAGCAAAGTGTTTGTTTGAGAACACAGGTCTGGGAGAAATTTGAAGGTTCTTGGAACAATTCAGGCCTACTAAGAATCAGGTTGTTTTTGTTCAGGCATCACTGTACTGTGGCATCACACCAGCACACTCACTGGATAAATACGCCATGTAGCTTGAAGCTCTTTTGGTGGGCAGTGGTATCATTTTCAAATACAGAAAACTGAAGTCTTTCTATGACCTAAAGAGATACCTACTTCTCTGAACATATAAATCCCAATCTAGTCTTATTTATTCATTTTTTTCTCAAAATTTGTCAAAAGGCCTTATTTCTTAAAAAAAAAAAGCACAACATAATTAGGGTGATATACCATGATTGATATACCTTTTGATGTTTTCCTTACTCGGTTTAATCATATCAAAATACTCCCCATTGAGAAGCTTATGCACCAACAGCTATCACTTACATGTCTGGAGGCTGGAAGTCCAAAAAAAAAAAAAAAAAATAGCAAGCAAATTTAATTTCTGGTATGGAATCATGTATGATCTTGTAATTTGCCAGCAGGATAGAAAGAGAGTGAATGTCTCTCCTTGACTCTTACTATATTCCTATGGGAATAGAGTTCAATTACCTGTGCCTAATCACCTCCTAGGCCCCATCTCCTAATATCATGACATTATNTGAGAAGCTTATGCACCAACAGCTATCACTTACATGTCTGGAGGCTGGAAGACCAAAAAAAAAAAAAAAAAAGTTGCAGGCATATTTAGTTTCTGGTGAGGATTCTCATGCTATTCTGTAAATTGCCAGCAGGGTAGAAAGAGAGTGAGTGATTCTCCTTGACTCTTACTATATTCCTATGGGAATAGAGTTCAATTACCTGTGCCTAATCACCTCCTAGGCCCCATCTCCTAATATCATGACATTATAATTTATAACATCAACATATTAATTCGAGGAACCATAATATTCACTTCATATCATATTATCTACCTCAATATATTATTTATCCCACTATTTCATAACATCTCCACAGAAGACTCTCCTCAATAATGGTTTCTAAGGCTAAGTCACACAACTTTTCCTGATGTGTTCAGTGTTTTCTCATGTTTATATTGATATATCACAATATGTCACAGGATATAATTACTCTATCAAAATTTGAGAGAGAATCATGAACCTGAAGTTGGCTGACTGCAGATTTTGAAAGTTCTAAACAGTTGGTACATGTCTCCCTGGAGTTTGAAGGGTATAAGACCCAGTGCCATGCATTTGCTCTTCTACTTCCGCCAGGGTGCAAGCTCACTCTATAATCTGTTTTCTTTCACCTCCATCAACTTAGAGTTTCCTTTCAGTCTTCTGGTACATTTAAGTTTTCTTCTTATACTTAATTACTTTATTTCTACTTTTTATTAAAAAGTTCTCACAAACCACTTAGTCGTTTTAATATTTCTTATAATTTTAAAACATTAAGAAAAGAAAGTATAAATTTATTTTTAATTGACTCCCCAGTAATATAATTTAAGAAATTACATATCCATTAAGCTGAACAAAAGTGAATTCTATTTTAAAGTCATTTGAATTAAAGAATAAGTTAGTTTAATTCCAAAATAATTCAGCTTTATGTATGTTTCTTTATTTCGTACTGTCCTCACTCCCACTTTGAAATGCTATCTAATATATACAAGGTTATCCTTGAGCTCACTCTTTTGGTGGATCTAGACTTGAACGCTTGATCTCTTTGCCTTGACCTTCAGAGTTTTGGGATAACAGTCGGTAGAATCATACCTGGCCAGAAATATATAAACTTGTTGGCATAAGACTCTACCTACCTACCTTTTGCTAGTACTGGCATTCATAAAAAGTAACATAATTTTCATATCCCTAATGAAAATAATATTGTAACTTAAGAATAGAAATTATAAATTGACATTCTATATGTGAAATATCCCTATATTAGATGAAATTAGAAATATATATGAACAATAACCACAATTACCTTAAGACTTTGTAAATAAATAATATATAGCAACACATTAAATCAAATTATAATAATGTGCTTAGAAGTTTTTAGATTGGAAACAATGATATTTATCATTGTATCAGATACTTGAATCCTGATTATTAATATAATTACACACTTTTTATAAGTCAAAATAGTTTTATTATTATTTTTTATTCACAAAGGTAATAAGAATCTGACAGAGATTTGTGAAGTGGCTTACTTCCTCAATTGCCAATTCACAACAAAGTTATTTTTTTTATCTGGTTAAATGATTTTCTTTTTTAAAAATGCAATCATTTTATCAATATTTATTCAAATTTCAATGTGTGTGTGTGTGTATGATATTTAGATCCCCTCCCTGCTCTGCACACTAACTTTCTAACTTCAGACAAAATTTCCTTAATTTAAAACATATATTATGGCTTATACAGTCACGTTTGTATCTTAACTATCCTTTGGTGTGGTTTCCCAATGGGACCTGGTCAACATACGAAGACTTAATGTTTAATATGACTAAATCTCCTCTTTCCAGAAATCATTGATTAGCAATACTTCCTTAGGTTGGGTTGAGGGTTTCTTATGCATTTCTGGGATTTTTTTTTTTTTGGCTTAATCTTACACGGAAATTGTCCATTATGTAACCATTGCTGTGAGATCATATGAGTAACTGACCAGTGATCTGCAAACTGTTTACTTGTGGTCATCCATCTCTTCTAGTTTTTACAATCATCCCATACCTATTCCATAATGATGGCTAATCCTTGAGAGGCAGAAATTTGCTATAAATGTCCTATTCAGGGATAAGTGCTCTGCAGCTTCTTAGTCTCTGCATGGTGGCCAGTTGTGTTTCTCTGGGTTAATCACCCTGTGCTGCATAAGAGTGCTTCTCTTCTGAGAGTTGAGAGAAAAACTTATCTATGATTAAAGCAATAACTCATTAGAAATCAGTTTAACACAATATCCATTTAGCAGAATAGTTGTATTAGGCTTGTTCTCATGGCTCATGGACTATCTAGCCTCAGGTTTCTAGGCTTAATATTAATGTCAATTATTATTGGCTTTATCTTATAAAACAGATCATAAATCCAATGAGAAAGTAGCTGATTACTCCTTCTTGGGTGCAATGTAAGCTACCAGAGTACAAATAAGATTTTGAAGTCTGTACCAGCCTGATTTTTCTTTACATGTTCTAAAGTGCATGTATATAGCGTCTTCAACATTTGAAATTTTAGGGGAATATCCAAAAGCAGGGGAGAAAGAGCCCATATTGTTTAAGAGTCTGTGGGACCCTTGATCTTCATCTTCCAAAGAAGGAGTTCATTCTTCCTCCTTTGCCCTGCCCTCCCATTTCCACTTTATATCATCCCATTCTTTTTTTTCTTTCTAGGATCCTCATCCCTACATACCTGTTTATGTTTTTTTCTCTGGATTTTCAAGTTGAAGCACTCATATCTAAAATTTCAAGGGTAGCAAACAGATATGAAAGAAAACATGCAACATTTCCATGTCTGCATGCAACATTTCCATGTCTGCATCTGCATGACTTCACCCAGGGTGATTGTTTCCAGTTACATCATTTACTTGCAAATTTGGTAATTTCATTTGCAAAGAGCTGAAAAATATATCATTTTGTATATGGAGTGTTTGGGGCATATGCCTAAGAGTGGTTCCGCAGGATCAAGTGGTAGATCAATATCTAGGTGATTCTACTGGATCAAGTGGCAGATCAAATTGAGGAATTTCCATGCTGATTCCCATAGTGGCTAAACCAGTTTTACTCCCACAAGTTTTGAATAAGTGTTGCCATTTCCTCACATTCTTGCCAGCATATATCATCATTTGTTGTTGTTTTTGTTGTTTTTGCTTGCATCTTATACAAAACAATAACAAGGGTAAACATGACAAATTTCAGTCATTGATTGACAATCCTGGAAGTTCACTAGAGTCATCTTGGAGGTATTACAGAATAATGATATTCAACCTACAGTCAATTAAATACCAGTTAAGACCAGAGCATAAAGTTCTAGTGGGATCCAAGCCCCCACCCCATTGCTTCTGGTACAGGGCAGGTTCCAGGACCACCCTAGTCCAGTAGCTTCCTGCACAGAGAGAGTGACAAGCAGAGCTTCTCAGCACATGGGTTCCAGGATCACCCAAGCCATATTGCTTCTTGTACAGGGTGGGTTCTAGGACCACCCAAGCCCATTGCTTCTGGCACAGGGACAGAGGAGCTTCTCCACAGATGGGTTCCAGGACCATCCCAGCCCCATAGACACAGGGTCTCTGGAGCTGCACCAGCTTCCAGACTGGATCAGATAAGACCCTACAGTCACCTCGGTGGTGACAGAATTGGGTGGGCAAAAACCAGTGCCTCCCATCCCATTGCAGCTATCCCGGTGGGAACAGAGAAGGTGAAGCAGAGCACAAAGCAACAGAAGATACAGCAAACCTTCCAACCTAGAGGAACAGGCTTTCAACCAAATGGGAAAGCACTGTTTTTTGCATCAGATTATAAACAACAAATCTGCCGGGCATGGTGGTGCACGCCTTTAGTCCTAGCACTTGGGAGGCAGAGGCAGGAGGATCTTTGTGAGTTCAAGGCCAGCCTGGTCTACAGAGTGAGTTCCAGGACAGCTGGGACTACAGGGAGACCCTGTCTCGAAAAGACAAAAAAAAAAAAAAAATAAAATAAATAAAATAAACAACAAATCGAATACACAGCCCAAGAGGACAAAGGAAGAATCAACAACATGGGAAAAGCAAATAATAAATCCCCACCAAAAATTATCAGTCCTATAGAAGACTCCAAAATTGAGTTCTCCCAGGACACATATCATAAAAGAACAATAATAGACATACTCAGAAAGAAATCAAGGGAGAGAATGACAAATTCAGGAATGAACTAGAAACACTGAAAAGATCCCATGCTGAAATGAAACAGGACACCAACTAGCAAATCGAATCAAGATCTAGAAGGAAAGAATGGCAAACTCCGCAGGGAACTGGAAATACTAAAGAAATCACAGGTTGAAATGAAAAAGTACTGTTTAAATACTTATATATCTAATTGTGTGTGCTTCATTAGTAGGATCAAAAGGCTATATATTATACTGTTTAAATACCTATATATCTAATTGCATGTGCTTCATTAGTAGGATCGAAAGGTTATGCCTGGACAAGCTGGCAGCCCATGAAAGAAAACAGCCAGAATTGACTAGAGACCAAGATAACAGCTCCAGAGAAAGTAGACTGTTTTGCTTCTCATCCACCTGTGCCCCTTTTCTAAGCCTAGGGAACAATCTGTGGAAGAGGGGGCACGGTAGAATGTAAGGGCTGCGATTGGGGTGAATGGTGAAACTACAACAATATAGACTGGACACTCATTTGATCAACTTAATTGAACATACAAGCCCCCCCACCCCCCCCCCGCTGGATGGTGGGACCCATGAGCTGTGTGGGTTTGGGCACAACTGCTCGCAAACTGGCTTTACATGAAGGATGCTTGTACTCACAAATTATCACTTATTGTTAAAAAAATGAAAACAAAACAAAACAAAGCAAAAACGCAGAGAAAGATGCAGAAAAGTTATGGCAGAATGCATGATCTGGGATGGGTAGGGGTGGGGTGGGGGGAAGGGAAGGGGATATATGCCTGAACTGAATTGGAAAATGATGTATGAAATACACAAAGCATCAATAAAAATAAAAAAATAAAAATAATAAAAAAAGAAATGAAAAAGGAAATTGTGCACTCATCCAATCAGCAGGAAAAGATGGAAGAAAGCCTCAGTACCAGATTGGATGAAGCAGAAAGTAGAATATTAACACTGGAAGACAAGGTGGAAAACCACAATGCTCAAACAGTTTGTAAAATTTTAAAAATCACAACAGTGGAACAATCAGGAAATATGGCAAACTATGAAAAGATCAAACCTCAATATCATAGGGATAGAGGAAGGAGAAGAATCCCAGGACAAAGGTATTGATCAGATCTTCAACAGATAATAGAAGAAAATTTCCCCAAACTGAAAAATGACAAATCCATACAAATACAAGAAGCACATAGAACACCAAATAGAAAAGATCAGAAAAGGAATGCCCCATGCAATATCAGAGTTAATTAAAATACAAGATGTCCAAAACAAAGACAAATTACTGAAGGCTGCAAATGGCAAAAAGAAGATACATATAAAGGGAAAGCTATCAGAATTACAGCTGACTTTTCAGTCCAGAAGAACGTGGACCAAAGTATTCCTAGTACTAAACAACTATAGAAAACCAACATTTCAGAAAATACTCGAAGCAATTCAAAGGTCAGAGGAAGGGAGCAACTATCCCCAAGCAGCTAGAGAGAATAATGAATAAAGTATAACTGTAGAAATACTACATATATAATTTAGTACTATTCAGTGGTAAAGAAAGATGACATCACGAAATTTGCAGGTAAATAGATGGAACTGTAAGCAATTATGCTAAGTGAAGTAACACAGTCCCAGAAAAACAAACAGGGAATGGTTTCCCTCATTTGTGGTTGCTAACACCGAATCCCCAGATGAAAGAGAGGCTGAACAACATTATTGTTATATTTCTGTTTATCTAAAAGCAACTATGTTGCTATAATGTAAATCTCTTTAAGGGGCTCTAGAATAGACCCACCACTTACTTTCAGACTCTGTAATTACTGTATATGGGTGGAAAGTATGTATTCATCTTTTAGAGTAATATAAAATTAAAGGAGGAAAATGTGAATTCCTAAACATACCCCCCACCCCCAAAGACACAGAAAAAGATGCAGGACAGTTATAGCAGAATTCATGATCTGGGGGTGGGGAGGGAATATGTCTAAATTGAACTGAAAAATGATGTATGAAATACACAAAACATCAATAAAGGCACTATAAAAATAAATAAATAAATAAATTAGCTAAGCAATGGGTCAAATTGCACATTATAAACATTATTAAGGAAATATACTCTTCCTTTCTATGAAAAAATGAGAGCATGTTTCAAGATGTGTATGTTGAAGTTAGAAGTTAAATTTCCATAACAAAAGTAGGAATAATCATGCACTTTTTAAAATATAAAACTCCACCTATATTTTAGCATGTATCTATGAAAAGAAACATGTACCTTATGCTATTGAATGCTGCTCCTGGATTACTATTTGTTTTCCTTCTTGAATCTTTGGGTGATAATTCATAACTAGGAATCTGTGTCCTTTACTACTTTGTTCACAATTCAGATTCTTGGACTATGATGTGGAATTTTATGTTTTAGCATAAACCATGCTCTGCTGTCCTTATTTTGGGTTTTATTTCTGTTTGTCTGCTAGTGTTATTATTGTGTAACTCAGTATTAGTAAATTATTGTGAGCCTATAATTCTCTACTAATTATATTTTTACAATAACTTCCAATCCTCACTTTTGAAAGTTCAGAAAATGGAAATTAGCTTTATTATTAAAATCTAGGATCAAAATCTACAGTGGCATTAACAGCAATGTATTCTGGAATCATTTTTAATTCATACTCGACAGATTAGGAGACAAAGCCATCTAACAGCCTGCTTAAGTTTGATTTTTAAACTAAGAAAAGTTTAATGTTGTGGGATAAATTATTTCTTCTTTGAAATGGGCTTGTCAACCAGAGAAGCTGGACACATATCAGGAGGAGCTGAGATTGAAGTCCAGTTGCTCAATGAGTTTCCTTGCAATGCTGCTGGTCGGGCAATGGTGGAGTTTCCATAGAAGGTGCACAGGATTTTGGAATTATGGGACTTTGTGTGGAGTGGAGAAATTTAGAAGGCCCATCACATGAGGATGGGCCCTCTCTCACCATTTACCAGCATGGGTAGAGGACATAGAATTTCGTGTTGGAATGCTGGGTGGCCATGTTTAACCGGGATCAGAGCCATGGCTGCTGCAGCAGCTCAAGTGAATGTATTCATCCCAGCCATCAATTTGTAAGCAATCTCAATAAATTCTAAGCTAGTCTGAGATTGGAGAGGTCTTCCCCATGCTTTGCTTATCAGGAATCAGGAAACTGGCAGAGACAGGAGGGGCTGTGAGACCCTGCATGCATGGCTGTGAGGCCTCCTGCCCTTGGAGGAAAATTCCTCTCTGGCTAATTTGTTTAAATTATTGTCTTTGTTTGATTCTCTATTGCTGCGATTAAAACATGGACCAAAACCAATTTGAGGAGGAAAGAGTTTATTTGGTTTACAGCTTATAGTGCATCATCAACGGAAGTCAACCAAGAAAGTAACTCAAGGCAGAAACCTGGAGCACTGACCATGGAATTACGCTGGTTACTGACTTGCTCCTCTGGCCTGTTCTCAGCCTGCTCTGTTATACAACACAAGACCACCTGTACAAGGGTGATGTTGCACACTGGGGGCTGGGCTCTTCTACATTACTCAACAATCAAGGAAATTCCATACAGATATGATGAAAGGCCAATCAAATAGAGGTAATTCCTCAATTGAGATTCCCTCTATCCAGGTGTGTCAAGTTGAAAACTGAAGAAATAAGTACAATAACTATTGAGACATAGAGAAAAAGGAGGAATGCAAGAAGAAGGGAGGGAAGGTAGAGGAGAAACTGTAAGAGTAAGCAGTAGAATAAGAGGAAAAGTAGAAGAAAAAATGAGGAAAAGGAAGCAGAAGAAGCATGAAGGAAGAAAAAGAAAAGGAGGAAGAAGAAGCCAGGATGGTAGAGACCACACAGGCTAAAATATTATCACACCCTTTGCAGCATCGGTTTTATACCCTCATATTTTAATT
This sequence comes from Rhizomys pruinosus, assembly GCA_009823505.1. NCBI lineage: Eukaryota > Metazoa > Chordata > Mammalia > Rodentia > Spalacidae > Rhizomys > Rhizomys pruinosus. The sequence continues at coordinate 819,670 of VZQC01004158.1, forward strand.
ATTGCATCATAATTATTGACCACTCTTATCTTTGTTCATACTAGTAATTTAGCAAAATGTTTAATATACCATAATATTCATTTTATTTTTCTTTTAATATTATAATTAAAAATTGGCACTACCACATGCCTGGTGTGATGGGAAAGCACAAGCAACCAGAGACCTGGTGCCCAGCAACCAGGAGAGACACCACATTCCTCCTCCCATGTGATTGCTTTGGGCAGAATCATCCAGCCACCCTCAGAAAGACTACTAGGAGGCCAGAACACTCTAGGTGGGCTGGTAAAGTGCAGGCAACCAGGCAACCAGGGCCAGTGCCAGAGGCCTGGTGCTCAGGTACCAGGTGATGGACATGGATGGAGTCACCCAGCCACATTCAGAGGGCTGGTGTGTGGTCCAAGAGAGCACACACACAATCTTCCCAAGTGGTGCAGAGGATCCAGTAAGCTGATGGGAGTTGTGGTGCAGACAATCCATTGGGCACAGTGTTAGTGATTCTAGGCTCCACAGCCAATGTTAGAGGAACTGAATGGCAGAAAGCACAGTGAGTGACCAATCAATCCTCCACATCAACATTTGAAATTAGCACCAGAATCCAAACTAAAAAAGAAATCCACATGCAGAGGCCACAATGAAAAAATAATATGAGAAAAGCTCAGAATAAATCCATACTGAACTCGACCAGTCCTATAGAAGATCTCTATGAGATCTCCCTGGAAGAAAACCAAGACATGGACCTTAGAAGACTAGACAGACAGATTCAAAGAAATCAAAGAACATAAAGAACACAACAGAAAGACTGCATCAGAAAATGGACTGAAATGGTGAATTGGGAAGGGGGGATGGGTGGGAGAGGGACACGGATGTATATTCGATCAAGGCATATTTAATTGATGTGAGTTCAGCAAGTACTCAGTTTCACCTAGACACTGTCTACAGGATACATGGTGTTTTAGGACTTAGTAAAAGTAAATATGTGTATATTAAACAACATTGGTTTACAGACTCTGATAAAAACGGTAATGCATCTGAGTTAAATGTAGATATAATTTGCTGTTGTCCACATTTGTTTTACACAAAATCT
>VZQC01004158.1:822789-958283 GCA_009823505.1 Rhizomys pruinosus
CAAAAAAAAAAAAAAAAACTAGAGAAAAAGAAACAAAAACTCCAAAAAGAACTAGAGAGAGAGAAAATCATGAACTCCAGAAGGAAGTGGAAACACTGAAAAGATCCTAGGCTGAAATGAAAAAAGAAACTGACCAGCAAAGCAAGGAGCTACAAATAGAGAATAGCAAGTTCCAACAGGAAGTGGAAATAGTAAAGAAATCACAGGAAGAAGTGAAAAAGGAAATTGAACATAATCAACAGGAAAGGATGGGAGAAAGCCTCAGAAGCATAATGGATGAAGCAGAAAATAGAATATCAGACCTACAGGACATCACGGAACATCTAAAATACTCAAGTGAAGATTATGAAAATTTTAAAGAAAACACAAGAGTGGAACAATCAGGAAATGTGGTATCCTATGAATAAACCAAATCCCTGCATCACAGGGATAGAGGAAGGGGAAGAAACCCAAGACAACAGTATTAATTCGATCTTAAACAGAATAATAGAAGAAATTTTCCCCAAACTGAAAAAAGACACACCCGGGGCTGGAGAGATAGCCTAGCGGTTAAAGCACTGAGTGCTCTTGCAGAGGACCTGGGTTCGATCCCCAGCACCCACATGGCGGCTAAGAACCATTTGTAACTCCAATTCCAGGAGAACTCCAGTTCCAGTGGAATCTGAGACCCTCTTCTGACCTCCGCAGCGTTGCACGGCACATGCACAAACCTACATGCAGACAGTACATTCATACACATACAAAAATAAATAAAATTTAAAAAAAATAAAAAAAATTAAAAAAGACAAACCCATAGAAATACAAGAAGTACATGGAACCCCAAATAGACAAGACCAGAAAAGAAATCCCCCATGCCATAGCATAGTTAAAATGCTAGATGCTCAAAACAAAGACAAAATACTGAAAACCACAAGATAAAAACAACAAATTACATACAAGGGGAAAACTATCAGAATTACAGCTAACATCTCCAGCCGGGCATGGTGGCACACGCCTTTAATCCTAGCACTCAGGAGGTAGAGGCAGGCTGATCTTTGTGAGTTCAAGGCCAGCCTGGTCTACAGAGTGAATTTGAGGACAGCTGGGGCTGCAGGGAGACCCTGTCTTGAAAAGACAAAAAAAAAAAAATAATAATAATAATAATTACAGTAACTTCTCAGTGCAAATTATGAAAGCCAGGAGAATGTGGACCAAAGTATTCCCAGTGCTAAACAACTATAGATGCCAACTCAGATTGCTATATCCAGCAACAATGTCAATTATAGTTGAAGGAGAAAGAAAAAAAATATTTCATGACATAAACAAAATGAAAGAATATATGTCAAAAAATCCAACACTTCGGAAAATACTCAAAGCAATTCAAAGAGGAGAGGAAAGGAACAACTATTCCCAAACAGCTAGAGAGAGAAATTAATAAAAGCATAACAGTGTAAATACAAACCTAGACCAAGAATGCAAACCAAGAATAAGTTGATAGGAAGCAACACACATCTCTCAATAATAACATTAAATATTAATTATCTAAACTCCCTAATCTAAAGACATAGACTTGGAGAATGGATTCGGAAACAGAATCCATCTATGTGCTGTCTACAAGAAACCCATCTCAACCTCAAGGACAGACACCAACTTAAAGTGAAAGGATGGGAAAAAAAATCTAAGCAAAAGGTACCAAACAGCCAGCAGGAGTTGTTATTCTAATTTTAGACAAAATAGACCTCAGAGTAAAATCAATCAGAAGAGAAAAGGGGGCCATTACATCATTATCAAAGGAACAATTAACCAGGAATATGTGACATTCCTAAATGTTTATGCACCAATCTCTGGTGCACTGAACTATATAAACGCAATTCTGCAGGACCTCAACTCACAGATTAATCCCAGCACAGTAATCATGGGGAACTTCAATACACCACTGAACTCCTTGGATAGATCAACTGGACAAAAAATAAACAGAGAGACATTGGAACTGAACAATACAATACAACAAATGGACCTCACAGACATCTACAGAATATTCCACGCAAACACCAGAGAATATACTTTCTATTCAGTGCCCCACAGAACATTCTCCAAAATCGACCACTTACTGAGACACAAAAGAAACCTCAACAAATACAAAAGGATTGAAATTATTTCATGCACTCTATCAGACCACAGTGCAATAAAGCTCAACGAATGGGTCAGGGAAGAAATAAACAATGAAATAAAAGTACTCATGGAACTAAATGAAAAAGACAGTACAACACAACAAAACTTGTAGGATACTTTAAAAGTAGTCCTAAGAAGGAAGTTTATAGCCCCAAGTGCCCACGTTAAAAAAAAAAAAAAAAAAAAAAAAACAGAAAGGGAACAACACAAATAAATATCTAAAACTGCAGCTAAAAAACTTGAGAGATAACAACAAATGGACACTAAAACCCAATAGACAGGAAGAAAATAACAAAATCAGAGCAGGAATCAATGAAATAGAAACAAGGAAAACAATACAAAATAAATCAGTGAATCCAAAAGCTGGTTTTTTAAAAAATTAGAGGGCTGGAGAGATGGGCTACCGGTTAAGAGCACCGACCCACTTCTACAGCGGACCCGGGTTCGATCCCCCGCACCCACATGGCGGCCGCGAAATGTCGTAACTCCAATTCCGGAGAACTCAGAGTTCCAGGGGAATCCAAACACCCCTTCTTCTGACCCTCCATTGGCATTGCACGGGTGCAAAAACTACAAACCTATATGCAGACAATAATAAAATGTAAAAAAATAAATTAAAAAAATAAAAAATAAATTAAAAAAGGTAAAATAGATAGACCTCTGGCCAGTTAACCAAAAGAAGAAAGAGTAACTCCAATTAATAGTTCATGATGAAAGGGGAAACCTCTCAACAGATAAAGAAAGATCCAGACAATCATATGAGAATACTTCAAAAACCTATACCTACAATCGTTGAAAAACTCTAGAGAAATGATGAATTATCTGGAAATCTCATGAACTCAATAAAGCTTAACCAAGAAGAGGGACTGACAGTTTTAAACAGACCCATAACATAGAAATGAAGGTGAAAAAAAACAAAAAAAAAAAAAAACAATAAAAAAAACCCAGACCCAGATGGCTTCACAGCAGATTCTCTAAAACCTTTTAAAAGAGGTCTTTACGACCCTTCTACTACTGAAACATTTCAGCCGGATAAAAACAGAGGAAATCTCCAAATTTCCTTTCATGAGCCAGGCATCACTCTAATACCCAAAATCAGGCAATGACTACAACCAAACAAGAACAATACATATGCATTCTCATTAATGAACACAGATGCAAAACAAATTCTTAGCCAAATACTTGCAAATCACATTACAGGCACCTATATCAAAAAGATAATTCCATCTGATCAAGTTGGATTTCATTTACCAAAGATGCCGGAGGATGGTTTGACATTACAAACTCTAGTAATAATCATAAAACACATAAATGGACTGAAGACAAAAATCACATGATCATCCTTAATTGATGCAGAAAAAGCATTTGACAGATTCCAGCATCCCTTCATGTTTNAAAAAAAAAAAAGCAGAAAGGGAACAAATAAATGATCTAACACTGCAGCTAAAAACACTTGAGAGATAACAACAAATGGACACTAAACCCAATAGACAGGAAGAAATAACAAAAATCAGAGCAGAAATCAATGAAATAGAAACAAGGAAAACAATACCAAAATAAATCAGTGAATCCAAAAGCTGGTTCTTTGAAAAGATAAAATAGAGGGCTGGAGAGATGGCCTACCGGTTAAGAGCACCGACCACTCTTACAGAGGACCCGGGTTCGATCCCCAGCACCCACATGGCGGCCGAGAACTGTCTGAAACTCCAATTCCAGGAGAACTCCAGTTCCAGGGGAATCCAACACCCTCTTCTGACCTCCATGGCATTGCACGGGTGCACAAACCTTCATGCAGACAGTACCTTCATATACCTACAGAAATAAATTAAAAAAAATAAAAAATAAAATTAAAAAAAGGTAAAATAGATAGACCTCTGGCCCAGGTAACCAAAAGAAAGAAAGAGTAACTCCAAATTAATAGTATTCATGATGAAAGGGGAAACATCTCAACAGATAAAGAAAAGATCCAGACAATCATATGAGAATACTTCAAAAACCTATACCCTACAAAGTTTGAAAAACCTAAGAGAAATGGATGAATATCTGAAATCCTCAGAATCAATAAAGCTTAACCAAGAAGAGACTGACAGTTTAAACAGACCCATAACATATGAGGAAATTGAAGATGTAATAAAAACCTCCCAACTCAAAAAAACCCAGACCCAGATGGCTTCACAGCAGAATTCTATAAAACATTTAAAGAGGTCTTACGACCTCTACTACTGAAACATTTCAGAAGGATACAAACAGAGGGAAATCTCCAAAATTTCTTTCATGGAGCCAGCATCACTCTAATACCAAAATCAGGCAATGACACAACCAAAAAAGAAAACAATAAATGCATCTCATTAATGAACACAGATGCAAAAATTCTCAGCCAAATACTTGCAAATCACTTACAGACCTATATCAAAAAGATCATCCATCATGATCAAGTTGGATTCATACCAAAGATGCAGGGATGGTTTGACATACATAACTCAGTAATATCATAAAACACATAAATGGACTGAAAGACAAAATCACATGATCATCTTAATTGATGCAGAAAAAGCATTTGACAAGATCCAGCATCCCTTCATGTTTAAAGTTCTAGAGGGAATTGGAGTGAAGGGAACAATTCTCAATATAGTCAAGGCCACATACAACAAAACCACAGCCAACATCAACCTAAATGGAGAAAAATTAGAAACATTCTCCTTAAAGGCGGGAGCCTGGAATGCTACCTAGGGCAAAAAGGCAAGAAAGGGAAATTAAAGGAGTACTAATTAGAAAAGAAGTCAAACTTTCGCTTTTTGCAGATGATATGATACTTTATCTAAGAGATGCTAAAAACTCCACCACAAAACTTCTAGAAATGATTAAAAGATTCAGCAAAGTGTCAGGATACAAAATTAACCTAGAATAATCAGTTGCCTTTCTTTACACCAACAACAAGCACCTGGAGAAGGAATATAGTGAGACCTTCTCATTCACAATAGCCTCAAAATAAAATATAATTCCTGGGAACAAACCTAACCAAAGACACCAAAGATATCTATAACAAAAAATTTTAAACCCCTAAATAAGGAGATTGAAGATGACATCAAAATATGGAAAAATCTCCCATGCTCATAGATTGGAAAAATTAATATAGTAAAAATGTCCATTATCCCCAAATTAATATACAGATTCAATGCAATCCCAAATAAAATCCCCATGAGTTTCTTTACAGATTTAGAAAAAAAATCCTTAAATTCATATGGATAAACAAAAGATCCTGAATAGCTAAAGAAAGCATGAGAAAAACATGCAATACTGGGAGGATCACCTTACCAGACTTCAAGCTATATTACAGGGCTATAGTCATAAAGACAGCCTGGTTCTGGCACAAAAACAGACCCAATGACCAATGGAACAAAATTGAAGATCCAAACTTGAGCTCATACAATTTCAGCCACCTCATAATCGATAAAGGGGCCAACAAAACCTCATTGGAGTAAAGATACCATCTTCAGAAAATGGTGCTGGCAAAACTGGATCACCATCTGTAGAAGAACAAAGTTAAACCTGTACCTCTCACCCTATATGAAAATGAACTCCAAGTGGATCAAAGACCTCGATATGAAACTAAAAATGCTGAAGGTGATAGAAGAAAATGTTGGTAGCAATCTACAAGACATAGAAGTAGGAAAAGACTTTCTTTTTTTATTTATTATTATTTTTTATGTGTATGAGTGTATTGTCTGCATGTAGGTTTGCACACCTGTGCCATGCAATGCGTGGAGGTCAGAAGAGAGTGTCAGATTCCCCTGAAACTGGAGTCAAAGATGGTTCTTAGCCGCCATGTGGGTACTGGGAATTGAACCAGGGTCCTCTGCAAGAGCAGTCGGTGATCTTAACTGCTGAGCCATCTCTCCAGCCCCAGGAAAAGGCTTTCTAAAGGATTTTTTTAAATTTATTTTTTATGTGTATGAGTGTACTGTCTGCATGTAGATTTGTGCACCTGTGTCATGCAAAGACACAGAGGTCAGAAGAGGGTGTCACATTCCCCTGGAACTGGAGTTAAAGACGGTTCTCAGCCACCATGTGGGTGCTGGGGATTGAAACCTGGTCCTCTGCAAGAGCAAGTTGGTGCTCTTAACCAAGAGGCCATCAATCCAGCCCTAGAAAAGACTTTCTAAATCAAACAACAGCTGCACAGGAAATAAGGTCAACAGCTGACAAGTGGGACCTGATCAAACTCAAAATCTTCTGTACAGGGAAACAATCAAGGAAGTGAAGAGAAAACACACAGAATGGGAGGAAACATTCACGTGATACATCTGACAGAGCATTAACATCCAGAATATATAAACTACTCAAAAAACAAAGAAGTAAACAAATGATCCACTCAAAAGATGGAGTAAAGAGCTGAACAGAGACTTCACCAGTGAAGAAGTAAAGATGGCATAGAAACATCTTTAAAACTGTTAAATATCGTTAATAATTAAGGAAATGCAAATTAAAACCACTCTAAGGTATCACTCCCATAAGACTGGCTCAGTTCAAGAAAACAAAAGACATCAAATGCTGGAGAGGTTATTGGGAAAAGGGAACACTCATCCACTGCTGGTGGGAATGTAATCTTGTACAACCACTGTGGCAAGCAGTGTGAAAAACCCTTAAAAGACTCAAAATGAGCCTACCACCTGACCCAGCCTTACCACTTGTGGGTATATACCTACACAACTCATCCTACTGCAAAGATACATGCACATCTACGTTTATCACAGTTCTCTTCACAATAGTGAAGAACTGGAACCAACAGAAGTACCCCTCAGCAGGCGAATGGTTAATATAAATGTGGTACATCTACAAAATGGAGTTCTATGCAGTAGTAAAGAAAGATGAAGTTATGAACTTTGCAGGTAAATGGATGGAACTCGAAGCCATTATGCTAAGTGAAGTAACACAGTCTCCAAAAAAACAAATGGGGAATGTTTTCCCTCATTTGTGGATGCTAGCACCAAATAAATCCCCAGTTGAAAGGAAAGCTGAGCAATGCTATTGTTATATTTCTTTCTTTCTGAAAGCTACTGTGCTGTTATAATATGAATCTCTTAATGGTCCCTAGAATTAACTTACCACCTATTTTCAGACATGGTAATTAATGTATTTGTGGGGAAGGTATGTATTCATATTTTAGAGTAATATAAAATTAAAAGGAAAAATGTGAATTCCTAAACATATTTCAGAGTTAACATACAGATTATTCCCAGAGGACATAATTCTGGTACATATTTGATATTTATATAGGCATATTTTGGATCAATACATATGGGAGGGAACAACAACAACATAACGACAGGATTAAAGAATGGATTGATACAGTTAAATTCTGCCCAAAGCAATAAACCTCTTCAGAGAAAAATTTTCAAATGACTGAGAGAAAGGTACAGGACATGTATGGCAGAATTCATGAACTGGGGGGGGGGGAGTGGAATATGTCTAAATTGGCTTGTAAAATGATGAATGAGGGGCTGGAGAGATGGCCTAGTGGTTAAGAGCACTGACCACTCTTACGGAGGACTCAGGTTTGATCCCCAGCACCCACATGGCGGCTGAGAACCATCTGAAACTCCAATTCCAGGAGAACTCCAGTTCCAGGGGAATCCGACGCCCTCTTCTGACCTACGAGTCATTGCACGACACGGGTGCACAAACTTGCATGCAGACAGTACATTCATACACATATAGAAATAAATAAAAATAAAAAAATGATGAATGAAATACACAAAACATCAATAAAAGTATTATATTTGAAAAATTAAAAGAATGGCATTACTATTAAGTTTTTGTTGGACTGATAATGTACTGAATATTTATGATTTACTTGATAAAATTATTAATTATAATATATTAAATAAGGAAACTCATTAAGACAAAATATTAAGGTATTATAATGCAAACTTACACAGACTACAAAAGATCTCGGTTAATTACTTGATGATATTGGCTTTTTAATTTTTTATTATTATTTTTTATGTGTATGAGTGTACTGCATGTAGGTTGGTACACCTGTGTCGTGCAATGCAAAGGAAGTCAGAAGAGGGCATCAGATTCCCCTAGAACTGGAGTTAAAGACAGTTCTTAGTTGCCATGTGGGTGCTGGGAATCCAACCCGGTTCCTCTGCAAGAGCAGTTGGTGCTTTTAGCCACTGAGCCATCTCTCCAGTCCTGATATTGGCTTTTAAAAAGGAGTTCTGGGCTAGAGAGTTGGCATAGTCTTTAAAAGCACTGGCTGCTCTTTCATGGGACCTGGGCTTGGTTCCCAGCACCCACATGGCAGCTAACAATGGTCTCTTCTGGCCACTACAACATTACATGGGTGCACTTACATGCAAGGAAAACATTCATACACATAGAAAATAAAGTAAAAATTTAAAATTTAAATGATTCAATAATATTGCAAATGTTTTATTAAACATTTATTATATAATGTTAACTTTACTACTCAAATAATTGGTAAACCAATTTGAAAAATATTTGAGAGAGAAGTGTATCAAATATGTTTGAATTTAGTGATTTTTAGCTCAAGGGATGGGAGAAAAGATACAGCTAAGTAATATATGTAAACAATTAATAGTTTAATATGCATCAGGAGTAGGTTGTGAACTTCATTTTTGTTATAAGCTCTCCAGGAAATGCCTTCAACCATTGCTCTATTGCTTATGTAGTGGAAGATTCTGGCATCTCTTAGCCAACATGTTCCTCCTCCTTTTAATTGCCATATAAATTAAATTATTCTACACACAGCAGCATGAGTTCTTGTCTGCATGTGTTAAACAAGAGAAGCTCAGCAGAGATGCAATAATCAGAAACATTTAATAGATTTCACCCAGAGCTATTAAAAATAATTTTACCAAAGTCCATTTCATTCCAACTTGTGTAGAGAAGCTAATATGAAACTGTATTAAATTTGGGTCTCCCTGGTAATTGCTTTCTGGAATTATTTTATTTTGTTTACACAGGAATCCTAGGAAAATTTTATTCTTTTAATGATTAAATATTAGGAGAAGGGTGTGGTGTCACACATCTGTTATCCCAGCCCTTAGAAAGCAAAGGAAAAAGGATCATGAGATCCAGAGAAAGTTGAGCCACAGTGGGGAAACCTTATATCCCCAAATGTTGAAGGATATTCCTCAAAGTCATAGATCTAATAAATATGGTCCCAAAGTTTAGCTCTTAATTCCATACTTTAGATTCTATGTTTGATGATAATTCAGGATTTCTTTTTTGCCTATTTTCCATCCTGACATATGAAACACTATAGTGATGTTCAAAGACTCAAGATAAATATAAAGCATTGGGAAATGAAATGAGGAGATTAATGGAAAAATGAAAATTGTTTCATAAATATCTTTGGTAATTATAAACATAAGCATGCAGTATAATGTTATAAATAATGGTAAAGCTCTATATAGAAAAACATAATGTACTGACTGACTTAATATTCTTCCACTTATTTCCTTGAGAGCTGATGTATAGTGGTTGCTGTTTGCCAGAACTCTGAATGGATGCAATTTCTGAATTATTCTCCCCAGTTACTCACACAGGTATTACCTGGAGCATTTTTGTTTTAGACACCACATACAAAGGTATGTGGGATCTTTGTAATTACTCTTGGGAAGGACCTGAGAAACAGGGCTTTTGAAACCTCCTTCCCTCATGTAAATCTAGTGTATTTTAATAAGAAACACAACTCTTTTAGCTTCTTGCTTTTGCCTTGAGAAAGCTACTGTTACTCACAGACCTGATCTTTCACAGATGAGGGTTAGAAAAGAAGCCAAGTTTTGACTTTGAAGAGTGGCCCTCAAAGGGTGGCTCCAAAAACCATCAAGAGCATCACCTGGGGACAAGTGAGAACTGAAAGTTTTGCCCCAACCATGCTTATTAAGTAAGAAATTCAAAGGGGAGGATCCAGGATCTGTGGTTAAACAAGCCCTGTACCTGATTCTTACAAACTCTCTAGTTGGAAAGCTTCCATAAGCCTACAGAAACCCATGAGGCATTTCTCCTCTGCATGACATTCAGTTGAGAATTTATGACTTATTGTTTTGAAGGAGTGTATTATTCATTTCACCCTGCATTCCAGATTCTGTAGATGTAACTTTGTGGTAAGATTTTGCTCTACAACTTATTTTACCAGTCATACTCATAAAGGATACATTGTACTTATATATGATATGAGTTTAATGTATTTGTAATAAAATTTGTGATACAAATTTTTCCTGAATGCCTTAGTGTAGCTGATATAAATATTTGAATATTAGACTATTGGTTTTGGCTTTAATTACTATGGATGAGTACACAACTGGTATAATCTACATGTCTCAAAATTTATGTTAAGATATATAATTCTATGTATAGAATTTGGGTAATATGTGCATATGTTTGGTATTTAATGTAATGCATGTTACATTACTACATTTCATATTATTATAATTTCTAATAAATATTATGTTTGTCTTTAACAGCAAGTTATAAACCTTATATAGATGTAAACTCAGTCATTTAGTTGTAAATTAGAATTGGGATACTTCATACTGCAGTCTTGCATCTCCTATTCATAACCAGAATACCTTGTACTTACTATTTGATTTTGATCAATTATTATTTTTGAGATTTTAAAACTATCTTTGTTTTCTTTAAGTTTCAGTTGATTCCTCTGTAAATTAGAGATAATAGTGTATTTCATAGTGGTTACTGTCTGAAACTCCTATTCCAGGGAATCCCACACCCTCTTCTGTCCCCCAAGGGCACTACACAACACTGATGTACATAGGGTGTAACATTCAGACACATAAAATAAAAAATATAAATTTTAAAATAGTATCTTTCACAGTGACATGGTGGTCTGTGTATGACATAATGTTCCTATACATAGTGGCCATGGCTACATATATACAACAATCTTATACATAGTGGCCTTGGTAACATATAAAAGGTACTAAATATAATGGTCATGATAGCATATATAATCCTCTTGTACACTGTGTCCACGATAACATCTACAACACTCTTGCATATAATGGCCATGAAACAGCACTGATTAGGTATGGCTTACATTTCTAGTGTTATATACAACACTCATTTACACAACTGAAGACTTTTATTTACTTTTAAGTGTAAAGATTTTTAGAGACTATATGATCTATTTTGTGTTTTAAATAGGTAATACTTTTATTACTTATGGAATTTTTTTCTGAAGAAAGATTACCAGACAGAAGAGAACTACAATAAAGGTATCTATGTAGTAGGTTATTGTTCACTGTAAATGCAGTGGAACCTTGATAAAATATGACCTGCTATAGCATGAAATTTAGCATAATCCTATTGATTGGTGCTTGTTACTGGAAAAAAAAAACACAGAAGGTTCTTGTTATAGTATTCTATCTATATCTCAGTTGCTTGGCAAAAACCCAAGTATGATGTTTTAATGAAGTCCATCTTTGGGAGAATAAAATGGAACAGCATACCATTGTTTTTCACTTTTACAGAACTCTTAGAGCATTCATGTTTAATACCTGGAAAACGGATATGGATTGGGGAGCACCACCTGTCTGGAAGTTAGAAGTACAAGTTCCAGATTAATATGAAGACAAAAATTTGGGAGTTTTGATTTGAAAATTTTAGTAATGTAAATTATCAGATAAGAACTGAATTACTGAACTTGATTCAATTTAATCAAGTTTATTTTTGGTGACTATATTTTGTCTAAAAGTTCTTGTAAACATCATCTTGATGAGTCTATAAATTAACTAATTAACTACCTAACAATGATAGGTAGTCCTTTAATTCCTGGTACATATCTTGCATAATGTTTAAAATTCTCTCTCAAATATCTGGCTAGGATATACTGAACAGCTACAGATTGCAAACCACCTGAGATTTAATGTCATGTTTCACTTGCTTTTTATTTCAGACAGTATCATAATGCTAGTAATAAAGTAGATACATAATAGGAAAAATGCAATGTTTAGTTACTAAGATACCTTGCAGTGTTATGACGATGGAGGTAGATACTGGAAGGGCTGTCTGGAGCTGTCCCCTTTACTCCCTGTGGTCATCCAAAATAGGAGCTCTTCCTGTAAATTCTACCCAGGACAGAAGTCTTTGTTTAACCAAGATGTCACATTCCTGCAGTCTTTGTGATCTATGATGACTGTAACCACTTCATTACTATGTGTTGTTTGCTTTTGGCTAGCATTTGTCACATGGGTATAAATGGCTACCCAAAACTTTGTATGGAGCTGCCTCGGTAAATTTTTCCTTCCTGGAGCATGCTTACTCAGATACATGCTCCAGTGGCCATTTGGACACTCCTCCCTCCTCCTGCTTCAGGCTCAGACTGACTGAGCAACAGAGGCTCTGAAAACTTCTGTTTAAAGGGAGTTTAATGGGTTTTTCCTTCAGAGCAAATGGAGGGGACTTCGCTTACAAGCCCCTTGGGTGTTCCTGTTACATCTACCCCTGGCCAGTTCCACCCACTACACTCTGCACAACATGGTGCTAGCAGGATCCCAAACCCTAACATTTTCCAGCCCTTAGTCCCTCCCCCTACATAAGCTGATTGGGAGGGGTGGCTGGATCTTTAGCTCTGCCTCTTGTTCAGTAGCGCTGTGTCTGTGGAGACCTCTGGAGTCCAGGAACAGTCCTTTCAACAGAAAGTCTAAAGTATCCCACAGGTCAGTCTGGCTAGTTGGGTCAAACATGGTAGATACAATTAAATTTCCTCTCCTCACCTGACTTTGGCTTTTGTCTGATGATTTTTCTGTAACAGATACTGGGAAAATGTGTTCAGAATGAGAAGAAAGCTTAGCTTTTCTTCATGAGTTGATGATCCATCAACATATTCATGACTGAATAATATCCATATTGCTGTTATATGAGGATATAATAATTCCCATCCTGGTGGTTTCTTCTTTGTAAAGAAGTATCCATTAAGAACAGCTTCCTGATATCTCTGTGCTCGCATTTCTGTATTCCCAGAGGCAAGAGGGTAATTTAGGAGGCAAATCACTCTGGAAGTGAGCACTGGGCATGCTCTTAGAAAATCATTTGTTGTGAATTCAAAAGGTATTTTCCCACAGAAAGCATGTTGTTATTCATGCTGCTTTACAGGTTAAGTTTCCATTCAAGGCACAAAAACCTCCTGCACTAAGTGGATGAAAATGAAACACAAAAACAAAAAACAAAACAAAACAAAACAAAAAAAAAACCAACAAAAAATGTGACCCTATTCTCTCTCCTTACCCCATTTCTCACCTCTAAGGGTCCACCTTCAATTCCAAGCCCAGTGTTTATGTCTGCTACTGAATTTATTAATCTCAGAGTTGAAGACTCTTGGGGATAAAAAGGGAGATGAGCTTTAAGGTTTTTCAAGTTCTGCCTATAATGATGAGTAAATGAGTTTGCCAAATTCTTCTGTGAAGTCAGGACATAACACCAAGAAATTAAGGTACTGAAAACTGATACTATTTTCTCATCTTCTAATTTCTGATTTTTGAATTGTTTCAGATCTCAGGCAAGAAAAAAAAATGCCAAGTGTTGTGCATTGCCTCTCTTGAGTTACAACAGTTCATGTACATATATATTTATAATGCAAACATCTCTGGCACAAAAGCCTGGGGTGGGTACACAGTAAGAGGCTGATTAACATTCACTTAGCTGGAGCATATGTGAGAAACTAAGGTACCAGAGAGACAAGTGTTTCTCGTTTGAGAAATCATTCAGGAATGCCACTGTGGTAGTAGGCGTGGTTGATGTCTGTTTATATTGTGAAAGAGAATCACACAGTAATCCTAATTTTCCATAAATATTCACCATTTTGTTCTGAATGATTCTCAAATACCCACAAAGCAATTATCTGTATAGTTTCATAGCAACTGCTACAATTTTGTTTTTATTTTCTAAGCACCAGAGTCCAATGTACAAGTAAGCTATTTTTTTTTTTTCTTCACCAACCCACTGTAGTGGAAAATTCCCAGCTACTGATCTTCCTAAGTGTGCTAATATTTGGGCAGATAATTTTTTCTTCCTTCATCACATTACCAGTTGTGTGCTACCATAACTAATTAGAAACTGAAAAGAGTCACCTCTATTGAACATTTGCATTTAAGTCTCATTTTTTTGTCAGAAGTTCAATTTCTTGCTTGGCTAGTTATTATTTCTAAAGTACTCTGCATTTCTATAACTAACAGTCCTCTCTTCCTATCTTCAGGAAATATGAAATAAGAAGCAGGGGTGACAGTACAGGCTTGTAATCTCTGCTGCTCCAGAGGCTGAGACAGGAAGATATCAAATTCAGTGCTTGCCTGGATGCTGAAATAAACTGAAATCCATTTTTTTGCAACATACAAAGACACTGTCTTAAAACACAAAGTTTTATTATTTAAAAAAAATTTTTTTTGGTCTTTTCGAGACAGTGTCTCCCTGTAGCCCCAGCTGTCCTGGAACTCGCTCTGTAGACCAGGCTGGCCTTGAAAAGAAGACTTGAATATAACTCATGGAGAGAGCGGTGTCTACCATGAATAAGGATCTAGGTTTAATTTCCAGTACAATAGAGGTACAGGAAAAATAAAAAATACATATAATATTATTTTTTCTTAGTAAATTTAAGAGGTGAATGTATTTTTCTAAAGAACGTGAGCTAAAATGGAAGTCTGCAATATCTGAGGTGGGATTTGTCTTCTTGTACTGAAAATGACTATACACAGATGTACATATATTTCAATATTCTGAAATTATCATTATGTGATATTCTAAGTCACCTAACAATCTTAATCACATTTGTGTGTGTCTGTGTGCATGTGTGTTCTCCCATCCTATAATCAAATACACTGATGTCTCTCACTGTTATTCATGCCCTTTTATTGCTGTCTATACAGTTTCCTTTCTCTAGAAGCCTGTCTATCAAATGGTGGGCTCTCAATAAACATTTATTGAATGAAACTGTCAATTACTTTATTATGGTAATTATAAGCAGAGGCTACATTAACACAATTCTGCCCTGCCAGTTCAGAGCTGAGTGACTCAGAATATAGTTTACACTTCTAAACATCAGTTTCCTCCTTTGAACATTGATATAAGGCCTTCATTTCAGAGTTGCTGTGAAGATTAGGTACACAGTCATTTGAGTGGTTGCTAGGTATAGGCCCTCAATGAAAGTTAGCTACTGGTATTAAATACTTATACATTGTTGACAATCAAGTATAGTTGACTATGAAATGAGACACTAATATTTTATCATTGCACATTGATGAATTATAATTACTATTAAGAATTAAATTGCAAATTTATTGTTACATAGGATAAAAAGCCACAGTGAGATATATGATACCAAGTGTTTGGAGGAGTTTGGGTAGAAATATCAGCATCATACCCCTAGCATTTTCCAGGCTCTCCTTGGGCTATCCTTCCTATATTTTCATGATAGCCATCACCCCAAACAGTTATGCACAGGAACTGGGCTTTCCCTCATGTTGACTTGATGACCAGTTTTAGGATAGTTATCTTACCTGGTGTGGCATGTTTTGAAATAAATGTAAAGGAAGCCTCACAGTGCCTTGGTGTATGTTCTACTGGCAAAAGAAAAAGGAATAGGGTCACATTTTTCATCCACTTATTGCAGGAGGTTTTTGTGCCTTGAGTTGAAACTTAACCTGTAAAGCAGCATGAATAACAACATGCTCTCTGTGGGAAAATACCTTCTGAATTCACAACAAATGATTTCCTAAGAAACTTTAGAAACATACCATTGTAATGACAGATGACCTACAATTCATAGGTTTCAAATGTCCCAGGATACAAACTACATTGAGGTCAGAGCCACTGTTCTTCATTCTTGGAACAAAATGATCATTTCTAAGGAGGGCTTTGATTTGGAGGTGACTGGCCACAATCTTTCCTACCTCTTTTCTCCTGTGTGCTTTCCCACATATCATTTCCCTTCATGTTCTCCCTAGCATCCTTATCACAGGTCTTCTATCTCTCTTTAAAAGGTCACTTTTGAAAAGCGCAGTGCCTTTGTTCAAGACTGATTTGTATTTGGCTTTATTAAAAAGGGGGAAAAAAAACTTAACAGCAACTTTACTGAAGCATGAATTGTTAGCCAGAGTTCACATTGTGTTTGAGAGAATGTAAACTTGCATCACAGAAGTGATGGGTTGCTGAATTCTATAGTCAGTAGTATCTGGTTGATACCCTGAAGCAGACCAAGCAATCGCCATGCACTTTTCTTTATAAAGGATGATGTTACTATGTCTTTCATAAGCTATTTTGAGTTTTTGAGATGAAAGAGAGTGATAGTAAAGAAGAAAGGTATTGCTTTGTAACTGAAATAAAAAATAGACAAATTTTCACTGAGGAATGAATGGCCTTATCTCTGTCAAGGATATAATGTAGTGCTCTTGAATGTCATGGGATTTAATCTGATAAAATAATCCCAGAATCTAAATGGAGATCAAAGACTGTCTTACTTTCAAACGTATTGAATCTCTGTTCTCAGCAAATTTACGATAACATGTAATAGCCACTTAGACTTTTGTGAAGTTTATGGAGTGTGACCCATTTATGAGGTTGCATGTAAGTAAACAAGTTATATACCCTATTACAAGGCACACAAGTAATTAATTTAAGGTACTCTTTGAAACTACTTATGAAATGTCTTTTCATGTAGGTGGTATTTGATTGTAAAATAAATAAGGATATTAGCTATATCATTGAGGTTAAATATTTGTTATCTTTAGTTTGAAACCTTTAAATCCATACTAAATAGAAAATCATTAACAGATAACACTGTGTCAAGAAACAAGATTGAATGGAAGATAAAACTTTTCATCTTGGCCTTAGAAATTTCTCTCAAGATTTTTATTTTGAACACTTTAAAGCTCACAATAATGTTCACTTACTGGAATTAGCTTGAGTTCTTTATAAAAAACAGGCTTAACAAACATCATTTTATTTCTCAACTCTCTTTTTTTTTTTTCTATGTAACTTTGGCATGTCCTGTGGCCTTACCATACTTTACTGATGGTGCTCAGTTTGTAGTGAATCTTGAAGACAGTCTCTTCTCCTCTTGTAAGGTGTTTTGACTATTATAGGGACACTATGTTATCATTCACATTTCAAAGTTATTAACTTTTATAACACACACTGCAAGTATGATATAAAATATGTAAAATATATGAACTGATCCACAGAAAATCAATCTGCTAATGACATTGAGTTTTCTACCCCATTGAGAGTTCTGTATCTCATAAATAACTTTGGCTATCTTGAGTTTTCTTATAATATTTAATACTATTCTTAGTATATGCCTTATACATGTTGTAGTTATCTTAAATTTTTCATAAGTTAAGATTATCATAAATATAATTATTTTAAGATTTCATTTTCTGGGACTGGAGAGATGGTCTAGCTGTTAAGAGTGCCAGACTTCTCTTGCAAATGTCCTGCGTTCGAATCCCAGCTCCCACAAGGTAGCTGAGAACCATCTTTAACTCCAGTTCCAGGGAAATCTGACACCCTCTTCCGACCTCAGCAGTATTGCACTACATAGGTGCACTAACCTACATGCAGACAGTACATTCTTACACACAAAATAAATAAAATTTAAAAAATGATTTCATTTTCCGAGTTTTTATTTTTTCATTACATTAAAATAAATTATTCTTGAAAGATTTATTTTGTTTTTTTTAATTATGTGTATATCTGTTTGTCTATGTGTGAGTGTGTGCACACGAGTGTAGATGCCTATGGAGATGAGAGACTTTGGAGTCCTCTGGATGTGGAGTTATGGGCACCACGAGCCACCCAATGTGGGAGCTGGGAAATGAACTCCAGTCTTCTGCAGGAGCAGTACACACCCTTAACCACAGAGACCTCCAGCCCCAGGCCCATCTCAACCCCTCCATAGAGTAATTCATTTAAAATAATGTTTCTGCCTATATTTGCTTTCTGAACATGAGGTTTTATTCTTTTTCCATTATAATTAAAATTTAAAATCATCATGTGACAATTTTATGCATATGAATAATGTTTCGGTTTATATTAACCCTCACTCACCTCCTCCTACTCTCTCTAGAATCCTGCTTCTGCCAAAACCCCTGTGACTTTCATGCCATTTTGATGACCCAATGAATTTTAATCACGGTCATTTGCATGACCATGGATATGTAGTTATTTCCTGGAGCATGAGCAACATGCACATGGCTATACCACTGAGGACACTTGGGTTGTTTCCTAGTGTTATGTTAGAAATTCTAATAGCTGGGAGATCTCCCAAGACCACCTGAAGCGCAGGTATGTGGGTAGGAGCTGGGTGCTTCACCAAGGTGGATTATTGTTTGACTTAATCTAGTTGTCTTTGGCTTAATTGGCTTTTGTGGCTATGGGGGCAGAGTTAGCCTCCAAGCTGGTATAAAAGGTGAGGTTGTGTGAGTCTTGAGATTGGAGATCTCCCAAGACCACCTGAAGCACAGGTACCCCCCCCAACTGGGATTACGTAGGCATCTGAAGGTGGCAAGCAAAGCCAAAGAAGAGACAACTTGGGAAACGTGCAGGATAATCCTGCACCAAGCCCTACCAACCCTGTGGAAGATTCCTACAGTGAGATCCCCCTGGGGATGGCCCAGGACACAGATATCAGAAGCACAATTGTGAACATACTTAAAGAAGTACAAGATTATAAAGAGCGAATCAAAGAATTAAGAAAAGAGAATGAAGAACTCAAGAAGGACCTAAAGAGAGAGAGAGAGAATGACAAACTTCGGAAGGAAGAAGAAACACTGAAGAGATCCCATGCTGAAAAAGATAAGGAAACCAACAGGAAAGCAACAGGAAGACATTGAAAAGCTCCAAAAGGAAGTAGAAATACTAAAGAAATCAGAAGAGGAAATGAAAAAGGAAATCAAACACTCATCCAATCAAGAGGAAAGGAATGGAAAAAGCCTCAGAAGCAGAACAAAGAATATCAGACCTGGAAGATAACACAGAACAACTAAAAACCTCAAGGAAAAATTATGAAAAATTAAAAAATACAAAAAAGTGGAACAACCAGGAACTGTGGGACTCTATGAAAAGATCAAACTTCCACATCATAGGAATAGAGGAAGGAGAAGAATCCCAAGAGAATGGTATTGATCAGATCTTCAACAGAATAATAGATGAAAATTTCCCCAAACTAAAAAAAGACAAACCAGTACGAATACAAGAAGTATATAGAACTCCAAACAGACAAGATCAGAAAAGAAACTCTCCACACCACTTCATAGCTAAAATGCTAGACACCCAAAACAAAGACAAAATCCTTAAAGCCACAAGAGAAAAAAAAAAAAAAAAACAAGTGACCTATAAGGGGAAACCTCTAAGAATTACAACTGACTTCTCAGTGCAAACTGTGAAAGCAAGAAGAACGTGGAGCAAAGCATTCCCAGTGTTAAAGGACAGTAGATGCCAACCCAGGTTACTATACCCAGCAAAAATGTTGATTATAGTTGAAGGAGAGAGAAAAACCTTCCATGACATAAACAAGATGAAAGAATACATGTCCAGAAAACCAACCCTTCAGAGAATACTTGAAGCAATTCAAAGGACAGAAGAAAGGAGCAACCATTCCCAGGCACCGAGAAAGAGAAATTAATTAATAACTGCAGAAGTAGAAACTTAAACCAAAACCCCAAATGGATAATAAGGCAAAAGGAAGCAACACAAACCTATCAGTCATAACCTTAAATATTAATGGACTAAATTCCCCAATCAAAAGACATAGACTGGGAGATTGGATTAGGAAACAGAACCCAACAATATGCTGTCTATAAGAAACACATCTTAACTTCAAGGACAGGCACCACCTTAAAGTGCAAGGATGGAAAAAAAAATATTCCAAGCAAATGTACCAAAAAGAAAGCAGGTGTTGCTATTTTAATATCAGACAAAATAGACTTCAAAGTAAAAGAAATCAGAAGAGACAGAGAAGGCCATTACATTTTTATCAAGGAACAATTTACCAAGAATATTTCACAATTATGAATATATATGCACCAAATTCTGGTGCACCAAACTTTACAAAGACAATTCTCCAGGACCACAAGTCACACACTAACCCCAGTACACTCATAGTAGGGGACTTCAATACCCCACTGAGCCCTTTGGACAGGTCAACAGGGCAAAGAATAAACAGAGAGACATCTGAAATGAATGATGTGATACACCAAATGGACCTCATAGACCTCAACTGAATATTCTACCCTAATACCAGAGAATAGACTTTCTACTCAGCACCCTATGGAACATTCTCCAAAATAGACCACATACTGGGACACAGAAGAAACCTCCACAAATACAAAAAGATTGAAATAATTTCATGCATTCTATCAGACCACAGTGCAATAAAGCTCATCAATATCAAAAACAGGATAAGCCCTACTGCCTACAAGAACACATGAAGACTAAACAACACACTCTTGAATAATGAATGGGTCAAGGAAGAGGTAATGAAAAAAATAAAAGTATTCCTGGAACTGAATAACAATGAATTGACAACACAACAAAACCTATGGGATACCTTAAAAGCAGTACAAAGAGGGAAGTTTATAGCTCTGGGTGCCTACATTAGAAAAACAGAAAGAGTGCAAGTGAATGATCTAACACTGCAGCTAAAACCACTTGAGAGGCAAAAACAGATGAACCCTAAACACAACAGACAGGGAGAAATAACAAAAATCAGAGCAGAAATCAAGGAAATAGACACAAAGAAAACAATACCAAAAAAAAAAAATCAATGAACCCAGAAGTTGGTTCTTTGAACGAATAAACAAGATAGACAGACCTCTAGCGTAGTTAAGCAAAAGAAAGAAGAAAGAACTCCAAATCAATACAATCCATGATGAAAAGGGAAATATCACAACAGACAAGGAAAAGATCTAGAAAATCATACGGGATTACTTCAAAAACCTATACTCTACCAAGTTTGAAAACCTAGAAGAAATGGATGAATATCTGAAATCCTGGGAAACACCAAACGTCAACCAAGAAGAGATTGACAGCTTAAACAGACCCATAATATATGAAGAAATTGAAGAGGTAATAAGAAACCTCCCAACTAAAAAAAAGCCCAAGCCCACATGGTTTCACTGCAGAATTCTATAAAACATTTCAAAAAGACCTACAACCATTATTACTCAAATTGTTTAGAAGGATACGGAGGGAATTCTCCCAAATTCCTTCTATGAAGACAGCATCACTCTATTACCAAAACCAGGCAAAGATACAACCAAAAAGGAGAACTATAGACCCATCTCCCTAATGAACACAGATGTCAAAATCCTAAACAGGATACTGGCAAATCACATACAGACTCACATCAAGATCATCCATCATGACCAACTTGGATTCATACCAGACATACAGGGATGGTTCAACATACGAAAATCAATAAACATCATCAAGCACATAAATGGAGTGAAAGACAAAAACCACACCATCATCTCAATTGATGCTGAAAAAGCCTTTGACAAAATCCAGCATCCCTTCATGCTTAAAGTCCTAGAGGGAATTGGATTGGAGAGTTCATTCCTTAATGTAATCAAAGCTATGTACAGGAACCCCACATCCAATATCATTATAAATGGGGAAAAGACAGAAATATTCCCTTTAAAGGAAGGAACTCGGCAAGGCTGCCCCTGTCACCACTCCTCTTCAATATAGTACTTGAAACACTTGCTAAAGCAATAAGGCAAGAAAAGGAAATTAAAGGAGTACTAATTGGAAAAGAGGAAGTGAAGCTATCCCTATTTGCTGATGATATGATTGTTTACTTAAGGGATGCTAAAAATTCCACCAGAAAATGCCTAGAAATGATTAACAGCTTCAGCAAAGTGGCAGGATACAAAATTAACCTAAAAAAATCAGTGGCCTTTCTTTACACCACCAATAAGCAACTGGAGAAGGAATTCAAGAAGACCTTCCCACTCACAATAGCCTCAAAAACAATACACTACCAAGAAACAAACCTAACCAAAGACACCAAAGATCTCTACAACAAAAATTTTAAACCCTTAAAGAAAGGAATTGAAGAAAACCTCAGAAGATGGAAAAACCTCCCATGCTCATGGATTGGGAAAATTAGCATTGTAAAAATGTCCATTCTACCCAAACTCTTGTACAGATTTAATGCAATCCCAATTAAAATTCCCAAGAGCTTCTTCACAGGCTTGGAAAAAAAAGTCCTTAAATTCATTTGGAAAAGCAAAAGATCCCGAATAGCCAAAACAACCCTGAGTGAAAAAAGCACACAGGGGGGGGGACTTATACCAGACTTCAAACTATACTACAGGGCTATAGTCATAAAAACAGCCTGGTACTGGTACAAAAACAGACCTATTGACCAATGGAACAAAACCAAAGATCCAAACTTGAGCAAACACAATTTCAGCCATCTCATATTTGACAAGGGGACCAAGAAGACACAGTGGAGAAAAGACAGCATCTTCAACAAGTTGTGTTGGTAAAGCTTGATCACCACTTGTAGAAGAATGAAATTAAACCCCTACCTCCCACCCTGTACAAAAGTCAACTCCAGAAGGAGTAAAGACCTCAACGTGAAACCCCAAACTCTGAAGGTGATAGAAGAAAAAGTTGGCATAGGAAATAGGCTTCCTAAATCAGACAGCATCTGTGTAAGAATTAAGGTCAACAATTGACAAATGGGACCTCATTAAACTCAAAAGCTTCTGTACATCAAAAGAAACAATCAAGGAAGTGAAGAGAAATCCCACAGAGTGGGAGGAAACCTTCACTGCAGATACATCTGACAAAGCATTGATTTCCAGAATATATAAACTACTCAAAAAACAAAGAAGAAAGAAAACAAATGACCCACTCAATAGATGGAGCAAAGAGCTGAACAGAGACTTCACAAGTGAGGAATTAGAGATGGCTGAGAAACACCTTAAGAAGTGTTCAACATCACTAATCATTAAGGAAATGCAAATCAAAACCACTTTAAGATATCATTTTACTTCAATAAGACTGGCTAGGATCAAGAAAACAAATGATACCAAGTGCTGGAGAGGTTGTGGGGAAAGGAGAACACTCTTCCACTGCTGGTGGGAATGTAAACTCTTACAGCCACTGAGGAAAGCAGTGTGAAGAACCCTTGGAAGACTTGGAATGAACTTGCCACCTGACCCAGCCATACCACTCCTAGGCATGTACCCTCAAGACTCACCACACGGCAGAGATACATGCACAGCCTTGTTTATTGCAGCTCTCTTCACAATAGCAAGGAGCTGGAACCAACCCAAATGCCCCTCAACTGATGAGTGGATAGAGAAAATGTGGTACATCTACACATTGGAGTTCTATGCAGCAAGAAAGATGACATCATGAGATTTGCAGGAAAATGGCTGGAGCAAGAAGACATCATGCTGAGTGAAGTAACACAGTCCCAGCAAAACAAACGATGAATGGTATCCCTTATCTGTGGATGCTAGCTCCAATTACCTAGTTGTAAGTATTTCTTGTGCATGGCCCCTTGAGCTTTTGTGCAAGTAGTTGGGAGTGATGCATATTGGAAACAACAACAACAACAACAACAACAACAACAGAAAGGACTGTATCAAAGAACTGACTGAAACAGTGAACTTCTGCTCAAAACAGTCAACTTCCACATGGAGAATATTGAGAAAGACTGAGAAAGAGATGAAAAGCATGTTTGGCAGAGTACATGAACTCTGGTGGGGTGGGGGGTTAGGGTAGGGGACACGTGTCTAGATAAAAAAAGAAAGATGACATCATGAACTTTGTAGGTAAATGGATGGAGTTAGAAGATATCTTGCTCAGTGAAGCAACACAGTGCCAGAAAAACAAATGACAATTGGTATCCCTCATCTGTGGACGCTAGCACCAATTACCTAATTGTATGGCAAACTGAGCAATATTAATGTGATCTGAAATCAACTGTGCTCCTGTATTGTGAATCCCTTAAAAATAAACAAAATAAAGAAAGAAGGAAAGAAATTCTAATATGCATGAAAATGTATTTTTTTTATTATTTTTCATCCTAGCTAAATAATTCATACTAAATTTCTATATTATGAGTACGTCTTACCTAATGCTAGTATGTAGAAAATAAATCAAGGGCAATATAACTATGTTCTGAGAGTGAAACACTAATAATTTCTTCAGTTGTTCACCATTAACTATGACAGCAAATACATTTCTTTTATAGAGGTACCTCTTATCAAGTTAAGGGTGTTCTCTTTTGTTCCAATTTTTCTGCTTTTATAATAAGTAAGCACCGAATTCTCTCAAATAATGTTTTAATCTATTGAGACTATATATCCATTACCTTTTTTCTGTCAGTATGTTGAATTATAGTTATTGGTTTTCATATGTTAAAGAACAGGCATTCCTGGAATAAACTATTTTTTTTGCTTTTTATTTATTTATTTATGTATTTTTTTATATATTTTGTACAAGATTATCAAATATAGACCCGTGTCCTCCACCTTATCCCCCCACCCCACCAGAGCTAATGTATCCTGCCAATCATGCTTTTCATCTCTTTCTCAGTCTTTCTCAAAATTCTCCTTGTGGAAGTTGGCTGTTTTGAGCAGAAGTTCACTGTTTCAGTCAGTTCTTTGATGCAGTCCTTTCTGTTATTGTTGTTGTTTTTGTTGTTTCCAATATGTATCACTCCCAACTACTTGGACAAAAGCTCAAGGGGCCATGCACAAGAAATACTTACAACTAGGTAATTGGCACTAGCATCCACAGATGAGGGATATCATTCATCCTTTGTTTTTCTGGGACTGTGTTACTTCACTCAGCATGATGTCTTCTAGCTCCGGCTATTTTCCTGCAAAGCTCATGATGTCATCTTCCTTTACTGCTGCATAGAACTCCATTGTTTAGATGTACCATATTTTCTCCATCCTCTCATCAGTTGAGGGCATTTGGGTTGGTTCCAGCTCATTGCTTTTGTGAAGAGAGCTGAAATAAACTTGGCTGTGCATGTATCTCTGTGGTGGAGTTGACTTTTGTACAGGGTGAGAGGAAGGAGTTTAATTTCATTCTTCTACAAGTGGTGATCCAGTTTTGCCAACACAACTTGCTGAAGATGCTGTCTTTTCTCCATTGTGTCTTCTTGGCCCCCTTGTCAAATGTGAGATGGCTGAAATTGTGTTTGCTCAAGTTTGGATCTTCGGTTTTGTTCCATTGGTCAACAGGTCTGTTTTTGTGCCAGTACCAGGCTGTTTTTATGACTAAAGCCTTGTAGTATAGTTTGAAGTCTGCTATAGAGATCCCTCCTGTGTTGTTC
The DNA here is from genome assembly GCA_009823505.1 of Rhizomys pruinosus. Lineage (NCBI taxonomy): Eukaryota > Metazoa > Chordata > Mammalia > Rodentia > Spalacidae > Rhizomys > Rhizomys pruinosus. The sequence continues at coordinate 848,288 of VZQC01004158.1, forward strand.
TTTTCACTCAGGGTTGTTTTGGCTATTTGGGGTCTTTTGTTTTTCCAAATGAATTTAAGGACTTTATTTTTTCCAAGCCTGTGAAGAAACTCTTGAGGATTTTAATTGAGATTGCATTAAATATGTACAAGAGTTTGAGTAGAATGGACATTTTTACAATGATAATTTTCCCAATCCATGAGCATGGGAAGTTTCTCCATCTTCTGATGTCTTCTTCAATTTCTTTCTTCATGGGTTTAAAAATTTTGTTGTAGAGATCTTTGGTGTCTTTGGTAGGTTTGTTCCTAGATATTTTATTGTTTTTGAGGCTATTGTGAGTGGGAAGGTCTCTGTGCTGGATAGCTTTAGTGTCAACTTGACACACTTGGGTTGAGGGAGCCTCAGTTGGGGAATTGGCTCCATTGGATTGGCCTGTGGCCACATCTGTGGAGTATTCTCTTGATGGTTGAGCAGTGTGGGAGGGCCCAGCCCACAAGAGTGGTGCCACCCTGGGCAGGTTGTTGTGTACTGTATAAGAAGTCGGGCTGCTGGGGGCTGGAAAGATGGCCTAGCGGTTAAGAGCACTGACTGCTCTTGCAGAGGACCCGGGTTCGATCCCCAGCACCCACATGGCGGCTGAGAACCGTCTGTAACTCCAACTCCAGGAGAACTCCAGTTGCAGGGGAATCCGAGACCCTCTTCTGACCTCTGCGGCATTGTTCAACACGGGTGCACAGACCTACATGCAGACAGTATACTCATACACATACAAAAATAAATAAAAATTAAAAAAAAAAAAAAAGAAGTCAGGCTGGGCATGAGCCAGGGAGCAAGCCAGTGAAACAGCATTCCTCCATGGCCTGTGCTTCAGCTCCTGCCTCCAGGTTCCTGTCCTGAATTCCTGCTTTGTGCTACCTGAGTGATGAACTGTGAACCAGGAGATGTAAACTGAATAAACCCTTTCCTCCCCAAGTTGGTGTCAGTCAGAGTGTTTTGTCACAGCAATCGAAGACAAACCAGGAGAGTTTCCTTGAATTCCTTCTCCAGTTGCTTGTTGGTGGTGTAAAGAAAGGCCACTGATTTTTTTAGGTTAATTTTGTATCCTGCCACTTTGGTGGCATTTTCTGGTGGAGTTTTTAGCATCCCTTAAGTAATCAATCATATCATCAGCAAATAGGGATAGCTTCACTTCCTCTTTTCCAATTAGTACTCCTTCAATTTCCTTTTCTTGCCTTATTGCTTTAGCAAGTGTTTTAAGTACTATATTGAAGAGGAGTGTTGACGGGGCAGCCTTGCCGAGTTCCTACTTTTTCGGGCTGGAGAGATGGCCTAGCGGTTAAGAGCGCCGACCGCTCTTACAGAGGACCCGGGTTCGATCCCCAGCACCCACATGGCGGCTGAGAACCGTCTGAAGCTCCAGTTCCAGGAGAACTCCAGTTCCAGGGGAATCCGAGACCCTCTTCTGACCTCCGCGGCATTGCACGTCACGGGTGCACAGACTTGCATGCAGACAGTACATTTATACACATACAGAAATAAATAAAATTAATAATAAAAAAAAATTTAAAGGGAATGTTTCTGTCAAGAATAAACTAATTTTGCTATGAAAAATTATACTTATTTATAGATTGACTGTTTCCATCTAATCTTTTGCTACAGAATTTTACTCCTGTTTTGTGAATGATATTATGGTGCCTTTTCTTGTTTCTTTTTAAGTTATCTTAAATTACATGATTTATCAGGGGGGACAGAGGGAGCTACACATGCACAGTGTACACTTGGGCATCCAATTTAAATTTGGTAGAGTCAGTTCTCTCCTTCCACTATGTGGGTCCTGGAGATGGAACCCAGGTCATCAGGCCTGTTGACAAATGCTTTTCCCTGCTGAGATCTTGTCAGGTCCTATTTTGTGTTTGTTTGTTTATTTGTTTGTTTGTTTTTGACCTAGCTTTTCTCTTTTTAGTATTTTGAACATTTTTGTTTATTTACTTATTGTAAAAATTACTTTATTCATTATTTTTATGTGCATGAATGTATTGCTTGCATATATATTTAAGTGCATGCAAGTCATCCAATGCCTGTGGCACACAGAAGAAGGCATTGGACCCCCCTGGGAGTCCAACTGCTGTAGCTGCCTGGTAGCACTGAGATGGTACCTAGGTCCTCTGCAAGAAGAGCCAGGGCTCTTATCCACTGAACCATCTCTCCACGTCCTTATTTATATTTTTTATGTGTATGAGTGCTATTCCTGCATATATGTAAGTGCACCCATGTCATGCAGTACTAGCAGAGACAAGATGCGGGCATCAGAACTCTTGGTACTGGAGTTAGGAACGATTGTTCGCCACATGTATGGGTGCTGGAAGTTCAAATCCAGGTCCTTTACAGGAGCAGCCAGTGCTCTTAACCACTCAGCCATCTCTTCAGCCTCTCTTTCTTGTTATTTTGAGTCAGGAACAGAATCATTAACTTTGATATTTTTCATTGTTAGGAGCAAATCAGGAAAACACATGGCCTTAAATAATTATTAATATTTTAATTGTATTCTGCAAGTACTGATACACAATGTTTTGAAATAGCTTGATTTTTTAAAAAGAATTTCACAGATCTTATCCAAAGTTATTTGATAATATTTCAGATTCCCTTGTGGAGAGCATCCCTTCTCTTTCATGATTTTAATATTACTAGGTTTTTTACTGTATTCTAATCAGAAGGTTCTGTTTGTATTAGTTTTATTCCATTGAATTTTTAAAGAGTGTTGGCATGTGGTCAGTTTTTGTGAATGCTCAAAGAGTAGTTTAGACTAAATCCCACATATTATTAATAGTGTTTAAGTGTCCTGTTTTTCTAGTAATTATTTTATGAATGACTTAGCACTTAACCCAGTTGACCTAAATTGGACTAAAAGTGGAATGTTTTGGTTTCCTTCTGTCTAGTTCCTTGAGTGATGATGGCTCTGTATCTGTTATATCATAATGAGATTGCTGGCCTTCATCATGATTTTTATTCTTGATACCAGTTTATTATTTTTGGTAAATGCAAATCTTTTTACATTATTAATTTGATTCAAGCAAATAGTTTTATTTATATTTAAAATGTATCATAGTGTTTCATTCTTTGTATGAACTAAATATGTGAGGTGATGAAGATGTTCACTAACTCTGCTGGGGCAATCATTAATACAAATATAGTATATTCCTATATACATATTGATATGGATCATATATTCTAAATCTATGCAACGTTATTCCTCAAATATATTTCTAGCTGAAAAAATGTTTAGATACCCTATGTCATTCATCTGCACTTGAAGAGATGTCGTTTTTCTAAAGATACTGGTAAAAATAAATGGGGTCATGGCACGAGCTTTTGATTCTGGCCACGGGAGGTGGAGGCAGGCAGATCCCTGCAGGATCAAGGCCAGCCTGGGCTACACTGTCCCAGGATGGCTGACACTAGCAAGACAGTGTCAGAAAATAAAACAAGTTATAATATTTGTGTACAATATATGTCTTGTGTTCACAATACAGAAGGGCAAAATTCTAAGTTGTGTTAAAAAATTTGCATTTACCATTAATCATATATTATTCTGAAAAATGTTGATAATAATATCAATGGTTTCCTTGCAGAGTTAAGACATGATAAAAACAGAGTTTCTTAAGTAAGAAACAGCAGTTCATCACTGTCTGATGCACAACAGTTGATCAGAGGTTTCATTAGCAATAATCAGCCAATGGCTCCTTGATTACTAAATCATTTGCAAAGGAATTCACTTTATAGAAGTCTAATGAATTGAATTGTATAAATTCTAATTATACACCAATAATATATTTTAGCTCATAATTTCTTTTTCCCAGAAATTGAGCTCTTACAATGCAATCGTAAATGCTTATGTATATTTAAGCTTCTCTAGCTGCATCTGTTCTGGCCACAGTGAGATACTTCTTTTTTTTTTTTTTTTTCTAAAAGGATATACATTTTGTTTCTCTTGCAGGTAACAAAACAGGAGATGAGCTGTTACTTTATATACTTTATTCCAATTTGTTCCATGAGCCTTGTTTTGTCCCTGCTATCCAGGAACATTTACTAGTATTTTCTTCTTTTGCTTAAAAGTGTAGTCTTTTATTTTTTTTTTAATTTTTTTTAATTTTTAATTTTTTTTTTTTTTTACGTGTATGAATGTACTGTCTGCATGCAGGTCCGTGCACCCGTGTCGTGCAATGCCGCGGAGGTCAGAAGAGGGTCTCGGATTCCCCTGGAACTGGAGTTCTCCTGGAATTGGAGATACAGACGGTTCTTAGCCGCCATGTGGGTGCTGGGGATCGAACCCGGGTCCTCTGCAAGAGCGGTCGGTGCTCTTAACCGCTAGGCCATCTCTCCAGCCCTAAAAGTGTAGTCTTTTAAAAGTATAAGATAATCTTCATGTTTCATAATTAAAATAGAGTGAATAGTTTCATAGCAATTGTCTGTTTTTTAAAGGGTGGAAACATCAATCAAATCTTGTCCTTTAGGATTTTACCTACAATTACAGAATAAAAACTAATTACTAACGGTAAAGAAGATACAGGTAACAGCAAAGCCATGAGTAATGTTCAAGAACCTATGTGTTTTTCATTCTTAAAGGATGGATTTTTTTTCTGGGGCTGATAAGAATAAGAAAAGACTCCCTCAACATTTTTGCCTTACCCTGGCATATTTTTACAACTAAATCTTCTTAGCACATTTTCTTTATCACTTTCACTTCATTATTTCCTACTTACATGTAGATTATAGCTGTCCTGTACTGTTTTTGTATTTATTGATAGACTGGTAGAATACATGATCAAATTCTATTTTGTCTCTTTGACCACTGAATGATGAGCTCAATATAAAGATATATTTTATTCACAATAAAACCATACTACTTAGAAGAAGGCTGCTTCAAACACATTTGTTAGTGTGTGAAAGACCATTTATTAGCTAGCCACGATGTACTCAGCCATAGGACAATAAAATCAAGAACCATAGACAAAGCAAGATAGGGACTTCTCCATTAGAATAATTTTAGAAGACTAGAGCAACAATTATATAAAGTTGAATTTAAAAAGTTGTTTTCATGTTTAAAAGTCTAGGATGGCCTTAGAAGTTCAAATAAAACTAATGTCATTCAGAGATAGAACCAAGGATGTAATGAAAAGTGTTGGCCTTGATATCACCCTTAACGAACAAGCGATGTCTTTATTCAGAGATAAAGAAGACAATGTACACACCAACTGGGAAAGAAAAATCAGCAGTGTTTCAGATGAGACAAAAGAAAGGATGGGGACAGTATAGGACACACTATAAAGGTTCAAAATGAGTAAAGTGTAATTCTTCATGAAAAATCCACAGCTTATATATTTTATTAGTACTTTCTGAAATGTGTTTATATTCATGTGAATATGAATCTGTGTGTGTGTGTGTGTGTGTGTGTGTGTTTGTGGACACATAGAGGGTGATTTCACATGTCTCCCTTAGTCTTCACTTTAGTTTTTAAGACATGACCTCTCATTCAACTTAGTGCACTAATTCAGCTATAATGTCTAGCCAGTGGGCCCCAGGTATCTAGCTCTGTCCAGTATCTCAGCACAGGAATTACACATGTGTGCCACCATACTTGCCTTTTTACATGTTTGTTAGGGATCTGGGAGATTGTCCTTGTGTCAGATGTTTTCCACAGTTCAATAGCAGCTTGGTTTATTCAAACATAAGGGTAATAAATGTAAAAATTCATATTATGATAAATTAATGTATAAATGGGTATAGTGTTTACATAGTATTGTAGAGGTATTATATTCCACAGACTGGAATTCCATGATACCTTCATTTAAAAAAATTGTTTTCAACAGGGCATCATGGTGCACACCTTTAATCCCAGCACTCTGGGGGCAGAGCCAGGTGGATCTCTGTGAGCTCAAGGCCAGCTTGGTCTATATAGTAAGTTCCGGGCCAGCTAGGGCTAAAGAGAGATGCTGTCTAAAAATAAAACAAGAAAATAAAATAAAATAAACTGTTTTCTCATACTTATCTGGGAGGGGAGATAGATAACAAGATCCGACAGATGGTTTACCCAGGATGGGGCTTAACCATTGCACCCTGGATGTACTGACCTCTGAGATTTCCCCAATTGTAGGAAACTAGACTGCATAATTCGTGTTAGTGGGGGATTGTTCCTGCTCTCCCCTACTTGAAATTTGTTTTCGTATGCATTCTTCTGGGGTTATGCCGACGTTGCCCCACTATTCCAGTTGATAGAACAATGCCTTAATGAAAGCATCTGAACCACATATTTTTTCTAGATCTTGTAAAAATTTTCTGGAACATGTTCTAAGGAGTAAGATTATAAAGTCAGAGGTCAAAGTTCATTGCTAATTTTCACTCAGAACTTAAGATAAGGAATGGCTTTCTAGATTGGCTCTATGACTCAGACTGTGGCTGGCTCAGAATCCACAATAGTCCTTAGTTTTTCACACTCTAACAGAATTTTCCATCTTTCTGTACTTTGCATTTTCTATTGAGAACACATTTTATCCTCATACTGTTTAATATAAATAGTATACTTAAGATATAGAATATTTTTGGTGGCTGGGTGTGGTGCTGCCCATATTTTTAATCCCAGCACTCAGGAGGTAGAGGCAGGAAGGTCTCTATGAGTTTGAGGCCAGCCTGGTCTACACAGTGAGTTCCAGGCTAGCTGAAGCTCCAGGGAAACCCTGTTTCAAAAAGACCAAAATATATAAAAAGTGAATATTTTGGTATAGACAAATTTTGTCACATTTAAATTTTTATTTGATATTATTTTAGCACTCTTCTGTTTCTTTAATCACCAAATTTAGGAAGTTGTTGTTTGGGCTGATGAGAGGGCTCATTCAGTGAAAATGCTCGCTGTCAAGACTGACAACCTCATTTCCATCCACAGAATCCACATGGTTGAAGGAGCAAAACAATGCAAGCATGTTGATCTCTGTCCTCAGTTATTCATAACCTCCAGGCTTCTGGAAACTTCCTCTGAGCTTACAGCAATGGTGACAGCATGCACAAGACCATGCAAACTCCATCAGAAAAAAATAAAGAATTAGGGAAATAAGTAGGAAGCCTCAACCTTAACCAAGGAACTATTAGCAGCTGATCACTGCTGAGTGAAGGAGAGTTGCTCTTCCTTAAGAGAGAGGCTAGTGTGGAGAATATGTATCCATATTTTAGAGTAATATAAAAATTAATGGAAGAAAATGTGAATTCCTAAGCATTAAAAAAGACTGAGAGAAAGATGCAGGACAGTTATGACAGAATGTATGATTTGGGGTGGGGTGGGGGAAAAGGAAAGGGGGATATGCCTGAACTGAACTGAAAAATGTTGTCTGAATTACACAAGATGTCTATTTAAAAAAAAGAGAGAGAGGCTAGATAGGCTGAACAGGCTCCATGAATGAACTTGCACTGAGCGACACCTGGGTACACAAACTTGACTTGATAGGCCTTAACATTTATAACAGAATTAATGAAATCAAGTTGGCATATAGGTGAGGGGGTCTAAATATGATGAAGATGTATTGTATAAAATATAAAAAAATCAATAAAAATACATTGATAAAATGTGCATGCCTACACACAAATACATACATACCAAAAAAACACCAAAATGTAATAGATTTTTAAAAAATAATGTCAATACTTGAGCTATGAGGGCACTGCGGCATAATGGGAAATGTCTCATTTCAATAGAAACTAACCATTTTAACTGAGCTAAGGAGGTAATTTGATGTATCCCTTTCTGTATAAATAGTGACATTCAGAGCTGCCATTAGAATTCCCTAATATGTGAATAAGCTAAAGGTTATCATCTGCCTCAGATTTAATGGATTGCAACAGAACTGCAGTAAATGACCCTTGCAGGTTCTTTAAACTTGATCGATTACAACGTAATTGTCAAGGTAGGATAGCAATTAATTCTCATTAAGTTGGAAGGTCATTAGTACATTTTTGAGGGAAAATGGCTATTAAGTCGTGATTTATGAGATTTAATAATTTTCTATAATTAGAAACCTCTGCTTCATTCCCTGCTTTAGTGTGTACTAGGAAATTATTTTTAAAGCTACTATCTTCTCTCCATATTAAAGTGACGAAATAAATAAAATCCACTTAGTACAGGTGGGCATATGTGTTTTGTGTCTGTGTTAAAACTGGGGGCTGGAGAGATGGCATAGCTGTTAAGAGTGCCGACTGCTCTTGCAGAGGACCCAGGTTCGATCCCCAGCACCCACATGGCGGCTGAGAACCGTCTTTAACTCCAGTTCCAGGGGAATCTGACACCGTCTTCTGACCTCCGCGGCATTGCATGACATGGCTGCACAGACCAACATGCAGACAGTCATCCATACAAAAATAAATAAAATTTAAATAAAAAAACTTAAAAGGAAAACTGAGTTGATGCTGATATTTTTTAGAATGATTTCATTTGGAGATCAAAATAATAGGACACATTTTACAACTTTTTATTACCCTTTAAAATAAAGTGTATCTTCGGATATTATCAGGATAGAAAAAAATATAAAGAACAGTACCTAAATTTTGAAAATGGACATAAAAATTTAGGAATTCAAATCGTCACCATCACATGATTTAATAATAAAAATACTCTCTCTACCTCATTAGCATCTCTCAAGGTAGAGTGTAAAGTATAGAAAAGCTATATATGTAGGAATTTTCTGGAATCTATCCCTGGCATAAATATTTAGCAAACTGTAGCTCCATTTTACATCAACATTGCAGATGTTTGCAGGGGCATGTCTTCTAGAGTCATCGCAGCCTAGGATTTTCATATACAGTTGTGTATGAATCAAGGAAAGTCCCACATTGTTGCATACTTTGTCAACTATGGTGTGATACAGTTTTATGTAATCTATTCATGCAACAGACATATTGTGATGACAAAAGACATGTATTACAAAATTCTTAGTGGTAAAAATATCCACAATTTGAACACATAGTGTTTTGCTTACTTAATTTCCTGTTGATAAATTAGCTCAACTTGGGATAATCATCTGATCAGATTGTATCTCCTGAAAATAAGATTTCTAAAAGATCATTTAACAAAAATTAAGTAAATAGATGCTACAACAAAATTAATAACTGCAGCAACACCTTACTATCATTTTCTTTAAAATTCACACCATTATTTTTTGTCTTAAGAGTATGTGATATATTAGGCTAGCAAGATGGTTTAGGGGTTAAAGATGCTTGGGTCCAAGCCAGATGAACCAAGTTCAATCCCCAGGACTCACATTAGAAAGAAATTACTCCAATGCTCTCTATATAATGTGGAGCACCTGCACTTGAACATGTTTTCATGCACACACACACACACACACACACACACACACACACACTAAAAAATAAATTAGTAATTAAGTAATATATGTAAAAAAGTTAGAAACAAAGTATGTGATAAATAGCATTTGAATTTGTTAGCACAGAAAATATACAAATATGTTCTTGTAGAAGATTTTTGTTAAAATGTAAAAGAAATACTTTATTATATACATCCTAATGTATTATAGCCAGTATGCTGAGAATTACACATGCGCAGAGCTTGTCCCTCATCAACCTAACCTGCCCTAGGCAGGTGAGATCATACACGCAGATTTGCAGACCTGGGCCAATCAGAAGACAACAAGAGGAGAGTGGGAGTGCAAACAGTACATAACCCCTAACCCTGCCCCCAGTAAACGAGTCCTCGACAGATCGCCCTCTGCTTTCATTCACCTAACTCCCAGGGTCTGTGTTTTGACTTTGTGCCTCTCACCCCCATTTCTTCAGTCTGTCGGACCCCAAAATTCCACAGCAGGCCTGGGGGATTGACTACATCCTAATATATATATATTGGTGTTTTTGAGACAAGGTCTCCCTGTAGCCCCAGGCTTTCCTGGAACTCTGGAACTCGCTATGTAGACCAAGCTGGCCTTGAACTCACAAAGATCCCCTGGCCTCTGCTTCTGGAGGGCTAGAATTAAAGTCATGTGCCACCAAACCCGGCTATATCCCAACCCTTAAATATTTATTTGCTCTTCATTAACTTCTCTTCAAGGAAGCTGAATCATTCTTTGGCTTGTTACTTTCCTTGTTTTTCTAGAGGAGCTAGAGGAATAGCTTTTATTTTGTGTAGGGAAAGGTGAAAGAAATTTTAAATAATTCTGATTGACATTTTGAGTGTTCTTATGAACAACTATACACGGTACACAAGAACAGATAGATTACATAAATAGAAATGCTGAAACACAAAGAAAAAAATACAAACATGATATAAAAAATTAAAACAATAGCAAAAGAAGAAGGCCTTAGTTGGTGAAGACTAAATGCACTCATAAAAGATCAGTGAACTGGATATTCAGCTGTGCTGGATAGTTTTAGTGCAACTTGACACACCTGGGTTGAGGGAGCCTCAATTGGGGAATTGGGTCCATTGGATTGGCCTGTGGCCACATCTGTGGAGTATTGTCTTGATGGTCGAGCAGTGTGGGAGGGCCCAGCCCACAATTAGTGGTGCCACCCTGGGCAGGTTGTTGTGTACCGTATAAGAAGGCGGGCTGGGCATGAGCCAGGGGAGCAAGCCAGTAAACAGCATTCCTCCATGGTTTGTGCTTCAGCTCCTGCCTCCAGGTTCCTGCCCTGAGTTCCTGCCTTGGGCTCCCTAAGTGATGAACTGTGACCCAGGAGATGTAAGCTGAATAAACCCTTTCCTCCCCAAGTTGGTGTCGGTCAGAGTGTTTTGTCACAGCAATGAAAGACAGACTAGAACATCAGCCAATGGCAGTTCTCAAATAGAAATGCAAAAATGAAGAAAAGAGCTTTATCATGAAAACACAATTAGAAGACCAAGGAAATATGGCAAAATTACAGGAGGTATTACAAATGGATAATTAGAATAGTTGAAGGAACAGAATAAATATCTGAAGAAATAATAAATGATTTCCAAACTATCTTCACAATAGCAAAGACCTGGAACCAACCCAAATGCCCCTCAACAGATGACTGGATAACAAAAATGTGGTACTTCTACACAATGGAGTTCTATGCAGCAGTAAAGAAAGATGACATCATGAGCTTTGCTGGTAAATGGATGGAACTTGAAGCAATTATACTAAAAAACTGAAGCATATTCTAAAACCTAGAACACCAAAGAACAATCCTAAACATCTCTATCTGCTCAGAGCATATAATCCTAAACATCTCTATCTGCTCAGAGCATATGCTAGTTCCACATAACCAAAACCAAAGAGAAAATCTTGAAAGTAGACAGAATATTAAGCATCTTGTCTACATTGGGGAAAGAGATAATGTAAAATCTTAAATGATGCAAAAAAAGGAACTTGAGTTTATTAAGTGTCCATGGAAAATAAAATGAAAGCTGAGAATTCTATATACACCATAATTATCCTTTAAACATGATCAGAAACAAATGCTTTCTCACAGGCTGGAGAGATGGCCTAGCGATTAAGAGCTTCAACTGCTCTTGCAGAGGACCTGGGTTGGATCCCCAGCACCCACATGGCAGCTGAGAATCATCTTTAACTCCAGTTCCAGGGGAATCCGACACCCTCTTCTGACCTCTGCGGCACTCCATGACACGGGTGCACAAACCTACATGAAGACAGTACATTCATACAAATAAATAAATAAATAATAAATAAATAAATAAATAAAATTTTTAAAAATAAAAAAAAATGCTTTCTCACAAAAAACTATTTTAATCTATTTTGCATTACTTTAACAAAATACCTCAAAGTTATGCTTTATACAGAGAGAGGCTTACTTTAATCATAGTTCTATGGCTGGAGGGTCTAAGCAGTAGGGCAGCGGCATTCTGTCAGCCCCTTCTCCCTTGGCTGGTCATGGCCTGGTGAGTAAGAAGAAAATGAGCTGGCTGTGCAGAGGAGGTCTGTCAGTGAGCAAGGAAGCAAGAGGCCATGAAATTCAGCGAATTTGTTTGGATTTATTTGAGTGACATACTTATGTATACGCAATGTTTCTATTTTGTGAAGAAATTCATTAAAATTTAATTGATTTTATTATTTATTAGCAGGGTGTGGTGATCCAAGCCTTTAATCTCAGCACGGGGGCGGCAGAGGCCAGCAGATCTCTGTGAGTTCAAGTGTTGCCTGGTCTACATAGTGAGTTCCAAAATAGCTGGGACTACAGGGGGACCATGTCTTGGAAAAACAACAACAACAACAACAACAATAATAATAATAATAATAATAATAATAGATTTATTTTTAAAATTCTTACTTATTTTTATTTTATGTATATAAATGTTTTTCCTGCATGTAAGTGAGCCCATATTTTGCAATGCCCACAGAGGCCAAAAGAGGGTTTTTGGGTCCTCTGGAACTGGTGAGTTGTTAGTTGCTATGTGGGTGCTAGTAACCAAACCCAAATCATCTCCAAGAGCAGGCAGTGGTCTCAACTACTGGGCCATTGTTCCAAACCCAATTTTATTACTTTGACCAAATTTCCTGAAATACTTTAACCCTTTATGCTAGTTTAACTTTTATATATTTTATTTTTATTTAAGAATTTTTGAAAATTTCATACAAGAATATTATATTTCCATTATTTTCACCTCTTTCACTTCCCCTTTACCTCTAAATTTTTTGTCTTCTTCTTTATTGTTGTTTTATATATATATAAAACAACACTAACACACACATATATGTGTGTGTGTGTGCGTGTGTGTGTGTATGTAATTATATATACAATGTATATGTAATTAAGCCTGTCCACTTGGAATTAGATAACGTCTCAGGGAGCTAGTGTGTACAGAAAACTGATTCTCCATTCTCCTTCCATCAGCATCCATTGATTGGATGTAGCTTTTCATCTTGAGGTGGGACACGGTGGAACTTCTCTCATCAATCTTGGCATATTTTTATGTTTAAATCTAGATTTTTCTTTTGTTTCTAGGATTTGGTATTAATAGCACCATATTAATATATTACAGCATTACAGTGCTAAGGATGAAAATAATTGCTTATCTGTTTATTATACTCCATGTTAATTGGATAATATTACTTTTCATACTTTGTATATGTACTTTTCACCCTTCAGGTTGTTCTACCTATCTGTAGAAGTTTTTCTTAGGTATATGATGTGTAGTGTATACTGTAGAAACACAGAAAAAAAGTGTCACATTTTAAAGTTCAAAACAATTTTCTGTGCTTGAGAGATGGCTCATTGGTCACAAACACTGGCTGATCTTACAAAGGACTCAGATTTGATTCTCAGAAACTAAACAGTGGCCAACAAGCATCTGTAACTCCAGTTCCACAGGAACCCAGTGCCCTCTCCTGCTCTCTTCAGACACCGAATGCACATGGGCACTTACATATATGCAGGCAAAATATTCATATGCTTAAAACAAACAAACAAACAAACAAACAATTTAAAGTTAGGTGTGGTGGTGCATGGCTTTAACCCCAGGAAGTGAGAAGGAGATACAGGTGGATCTCTGATCTCTGTGAGACTGAGGCCTGCCTTGCCAACATAGTGAGTTCTGGACCATTGAGACCCTATCTCTAAAAATGACCAAAACCCAAACCAAAAACAAACAACAACAACAACAACGAAAAGCTATTGAGGAAACAAAATAAATTCCTTTCAATAATTGGGTAATAAAATAATCTCTGTACTACTTAAACTTATGGAAAAATGAAATATTCACTTACACTGTGCCAAGTTCTCTATGGAAGGAAAGAATGAAAAATTATGAAACTTGTTTTAGGTACCAACAAATAATTCATATTTATTTACTGTTTTAATACAATGTAACTCTCCTATATTTATCTGTATATTGTTTAATTATATAGCAGTGCTGCCCTGTCTACATTAATTCTGTTCTTAAAATCAGTGTAAGCACAACCCTATATGACTGAGATCATTTGATCTAAATGCTCATGGGCTTTACATAGCACTTTACATCTTCTATGGAACAGAGGCCTCTGAGGAACATTGGAACTAGGTAAATATTGAAGTGGTGGGATGCACACACTTCCTTTTCAATTCCTATGCAAGACATATATAGGCCCAAGGAAATAAATTCAATATAACTCCACTGTATTTGATACCATTAGCTTTGTAAGTTCACCTTATTCCAGGCTTTTACATAAATTACAACAGCAGATCTTATATCAGTTCATACATTTAACTCTAAATGTATGTGGTTTCTAAATAAAAGCTTGAGGATGGAAGTTGACAGCTTCATGTTAAGTATTATATGGCATCCATTATTTGTATGGTAGTATATCATTGTAATCAAAAGGGGCTGTGGAAGCGGCTGTGCACACATCTTGACAAAAAAGGAAAAGAAAGATTTTTCCTATTAAAATAAAGTTATTTTCAGTTTTGAAAGATGACCTACTGGCATAACTCAAATATTATGCAATGAAATTGCAACACAATCCACATTGTTTACTTCTTACTGCAAAATTGGTTAGTATAATCCTTTTATATTTGCCCATTAATTTCATGCATTGATTTCTTGTTGATTTCTTGTATATGGCTTTACCTGCTAAGCCTACGTCATGTTATACATTTAAAATTTTGTGTATTTCAGGGCTGGAGAGATAGCCTAGCAGTTAAAAGCACTGACTGTTCTTGCAGAGGACCCGGGTTCGATCCCGAACACCCACATGGTGGCTAAGAACCGTCTGTAACTCCAATTCCAGGAGAACTCCAGTTCCAGGGGAATCCGAGACATTCTTCTGACTTCCACGGCATTGCTCGACACGGGTGCACAAACCTACATGCAGACAGTACATTCATACACGTACAAAAAATAAAAATTAAATAAAAAAATAAAATTTTGTGTATTTCTTATGAATTATTTTTATAATGTTTTTTATTGTTTTGTGTATTTCAGACATCATTTCTCAGTTCACTTTAGACTTCTGGGGTGGGTAGTAAGCCCCAAGGGTCAAGGCAGTTCCCCCTTACCTTCCAGCACCTCACTGAGCATGAATTCTTTATTGAAGTATAAAGCATAAAGCATTCTTTTTTCAATGTTTATTTTTATTTTTGTGCCTATTGATTGATTTTTGTCCCTTTCATCGTGTGTGTGTGTGTGTGTGTGTGTGTGTGTGTGTGTGTGTGTGTGTTTTCTTCTTATTTAGATCCCCTCCCCTATTTGGAACCCTCCCCATAGCTGCCCGCGGGATTTCATGAATTTTGTCATATATGTTAGGGCCTATCAAATCAAGTTTGTGTACCTAGATGTCACTTCACATTCTTATTAGGAATCCTAAAATATGTAAAATGATTTTTTAAACAACAGGCTCTGTTCTAGACTCCAGAAGTTTAACACGAAAGCATCGTAGGGCCATGCTCTCTCCAAAGAGATCGTGGAAAAATTTCTAGCTTATAATAATTCCTTGTTTGGAACAAGTATAGCTATAAACTTGGTTTAGTATTAGAAATGCAAACCTTTGATTCTAGTTACCTGAGAAGCAGCGGCAGGATATTCATGAGTTCAAAGCTCAACTGGGCTACAGTGAATTCACAGCCATCACAGGAAACCCAGTAACACCTTCTCTTAAAGGTAAAAAGTAAAAGAAAGAAAGAAAAAAAGAGACCTGAGGTACTTTTACTGCCAGTGATAACATAACTTTTGAGAAATAAGCCATGTTGAGTCTAACAAATTTAAATAACAATATATCACATTGCCTTAAAGACCTGTTTTGGCTTATTACCATGTATTTCAAATAATTCAGTCTTTGAAAATTCTTATCCAGTAAAATAGGAAATTTTTATTCAAATAATTTAAATTATCATCCTCAACTATCATTCATTAAATGCTTGATATAGCACAGATCATAAAAAGCCTGAAGCTACTTCATGATTTGTTATCACAAACCTCTCTTGCAGTTAGCTGTGCCTTTACAGGGAAGTTATACTCAAAGAGCACATGAGCATGGCTGTATTCTTGCACGACATTAGTTATGGGTACTAAAATGTATTTTTAAATAATTTTCACACCGTGAAGAATTCTTTTTATTTCATTGCTCTTCATTGCCCAAGAACTAGAAAAGTTGCTTACCCAGATATTTATTTTGTTAATTTTGCATTTTAAATAATAAGTAAGCCTGAATTAGACCAATGAATAAAAAACAATCCTACAAAGTTATTTGTGTTGCTGAATACTGGTTATAAACAATTTTTTGAAAATCTGCAACTAGCCTTAGTTAGATAAAGTATCGTCACGGACTTATTTTTAAAGATTTGAATGAGAGATCCTGACAGTAAGAACTTGGTCAAATCACAGCTTCCAGTGCATACATAGTTCCTTCCTAACTTTGACAGTTGTGTTAACCCTTTGATTCTCAGTTTTCCCAAGAACAGGAAATACCTCTAAAAGACAAGGCAGTTGGGAAGATTGAAAACAATGCAGGTATCACTTCTCTATTATTTATATACACTGCAATTATTATTTTTATAGTTGAAATCTGTTGGAAGGAACATTTTTTTTATTGTATTTTATTATATTTTACAGAAAATCACTCACTTGAATTCAACTGAGGGATGCTTTCTATTTATTAACACCTATATCACTTCTCTCCATATTCTTGTTTGGTTGCTAAAAATAACCTGAATGATTATAATGTTTTATAACCTGAGTATAAGAAATTTTAATATCCCATTAATAAAACATTTATAACATTAATGCTGCAAATTGTCTGACTTACATATAAGTGAAATCTGATTTGATCCAATTTTTGCCTAAGGTTTTGAAATTCTGTATTCATAACTTTAATTAGGAGTAAATTCTAATATATGTCAAAACAACTCATACCATTTGGGCCTTCCACTAAATCTCACAATGATGTTAATATATGTTGTGATATTCATCGAGTAGTAAAGTTGAAGCATGGCCTATGAGATTAAAATATATCAATCTTCCAAAATGGGTAAAATTTTTAATAACTTTTTGATTTATAATTTAATATAGTGGTCTATCTTTCAAAGTTTGTTTGTTAGAAATAATTTGAATTTCCTAGTATTCATATGCTAAAGTGTGAGTTGTTTATGGGACTTAAGTAAATTCCTTAAGGGCACACTCCATTTCTCAACAACTGAGCTCAGTGTCTAGTCAAGTGTTAAGTGTAGTTTTGGATTCAGTTACAGCTTTCATCTCACACTCTCTGTAATGGCTAATTCTATCAATATTTTTGTTACCATATTCTTTGAAACATGACTTTGCAATGTATTTATCTGATCTAGAGATTAATGTCGCAGGTTTCATTATCTTACTTTTTAGATTTATCAATATTTTTTATGGAGATATTATACCCAGGATATATGAGCCAACCCCCTTAGCTTTATAACTGTGTATCTAGCAATGGGCATTTACAAATGCTTGGAAAACTGACTTAGACACAGAGACATGAATGGTTGCGTGAGGAACGCTGGAGCTTAGAACAATAGGATTCAGGCACCCAGTGTCCACTTTGGATTTTGTTTATCTTGGATAATGAATTCAGTTTTTAAAATGAAGAGATCAAAACAATTTCCTAGGCAATCAAGTATTTTTTTTCCTAAACAACTTTTTGATGATTTAAGTGTAAATGAATCAGAACCATATGGGAAGAGTTTTCCTTACAGTACACACAGCCTTAATGGGAAAAGTGTTTATGAGAATATATTTTGGTTTTTTAAAATTTGAAAAATATTTTGAGAAATAGCTTAACATTCCAAATGTGGTTTATTCATCTGTTCCTGGTATAATACACATCAAAAGAAAATCTTGGATGCAAAATAACTGTAGGGCATGGTTAATCAGGGTGATATCCCTAGATCTGATGTTTATCAAAGCCTTCTCAGTGTCTCAGGGAACTGGGCAGTGTCTCAGCAAAGTGGGCAAGGTAGAAAAAAAATTGATTCTGGCAGTCTGAAAGAAAAACAACAGAACAGAATCCAGGATCATCACACAAGCTTTCACCAGTCTGAGAGCAGAGCTCAGGCCACTTTCTACCCATTCAGTGTACATCTGGCCTATTGTTTTGTGGGCCCTCGAGGTTCTCAATAAACAGCATCTTCCTTACCTACCTAATTTCTGAAGTAACTGGACAAATGACAAAAGAATCAAGAGACAAAAACCCTAAAAACACTAATGTTCCTAGGAGAGTATTATCTTAGCACTGGAATGAGTTTGCTAACTTATCACCTTCAGTCAGGCCATGGCCTAGTGACTGAACTGTGTGCCAAATTCATAGTTTACACTCCTTAACCACAATATGATGACATTTAAATATTAGGGTCTTTGGAATAGAATTAGTTTTCCATTACAGTTTGATAAAGGAGACTTGGTGAAAGGATCAATGTCCTTAAAACACAATGAAGAAACATCAGAAGTGTTTTCTTGACACTCAGAACTGTAAAAAAGGTATTTGTCCATCAGCCAGGAAGGCAGCCCTTATAGACCCTAGCCTAGCCAGCATCCTCACCATGGACTGCCAGCCTTGAGAATTATAATAGTATAAGTCTTTATTGTTAACACCATCTGGTCTATGATGTTTTGTCCATGAAACCCAAGCTGTTACACCCAGGGACAACCCACCTGAGAGAAAGATCCAGTATTGAGAGAAACCAGACCTCTGATCTAAATGATAAAATATTAAGGAGAACAAAAGAGACTATATACATTTTGAAAAGAATTAAAGACAGATTTGTTCCACTAAAAGAAAACTAGGCTAATTGCTAAGCAATAGGTGCTGTATGTCAGCAGCTTGGATCCTTGTAGGCACTATTAGATCAAAATCTATGCCAGGCTTTTCTGCTTTTGGATGATGTTCTCCTCTATCTTCATATCTACTTCCTTCTCTACATATCTGAGTTTAATTTTTCTCTTATGACAAGATAAGTCATTTTGGATTAGGGTCAAACATAAAGACCTCATTTTACTGTAATCTTATCTCCAAATACTTACAATAGTCACATTGGAGGTACCAGGGATAACTTCAACATCCCTAAAAGAGAGTGATGCAATTAGGAGAAACAGTTCAACTGATAATAAACTGTGATTCAGTTGTCAAGACTTTATTTCATATATGCTAGAATTTCTTTACCAGTAATCTGCATCCAAATTTCATTAAGAACTGTATTGGTTTAAATGAGAATGTCCCTCATAGGCTTCAAGTATTCAGACATTTTGTCCTCAGTTGGTCCCGCTGTTTGGGGAGATCATAGAAGGTTCAGCCATGCTGGAGGAAGTGTGTCACTGGGGGTGGGCTTAGAGAGTTCAACAAGTCTTGCAGCCTCCAGTGGCTCTCTCTTGGCTTTCTGTGCTCATTGGAAGATGTGAACCTTGTCAATCATAAGCTCAAATAAACTCTTCCTTTTATAAATTCCTTTGGTCATGGTGGTTTTATCACAGCAACAGAAAAATGACTAATACAGTTTTTGGTATCAGAGAGTGGGCTGTTGGCTGTGAAGAACCTGACCATATGGGTGTTTGGAGAAATGTGGAAGAATTTGAAATATTGGGCTAGGAAAGCCGTTGACTCCTATAAGGAGAGCTTGAGGGGCCATTCTAGTAGAAGCCTAGAAAAAAGCAGTGTTGAGAAAAATGTATTTCCAGAGGAAAATAAAGACTTAAGCAGCAACTGGGATATTTTGTCAGAGTCTTACTGGAGTTTGCCCACAGTCCAAATGCTTGCCTGAGGCTAAGCTGAAAAGCAATGGATTAATTTGTTTGGTGGAGGATTTTTCAAGACAACCTAACATAGAAATGGTGGTGTGGTTATTAATGGTGAATGTTATACAGATCTACATGAAAAAGAACAAATGGGGCAGAAAGAAATGCAGAATGTACAGTTTGGATTGGAAAAGTGCACTAGGGAGATTAATGTTGGAGCCAAGGCATGTGAAGGAGAGGGTCCCTTTGATAAGGAGATTAAAGGGATTAAGGAGAGGCCTAGAAATTTACAAATAAAAAATAGAAATGGTACCTTCAGGGAAGACCACACACAGGTAAGCCTCCAACTTTTATTTTATTTTTTACTTTTTAAAATTTTATTTAAATTTTTATTTATGTGTATGAATGTACTGTCTGCATGTAGGTTTGTGCACCCGTGTCAGGCAATGCTGCGGAGGTCAGAAGAGGGTGTCGGATTCCCCTGGAACTGGAGTTAAAGATGATTCTTAGCTGTCATGTGGATGCTGGGGATCGAACTTGGGTCCTCTGCAAGAGCAGTCAGTGCTCTTAACCACTAGGCCATCTCTCCAGCCCCAGCCTCCAACTTTTAAAAGGAAAATATTGAAAGTGCGGAGAAAAGTTGTGAATGTGCTTTAAGTGGGCCAGGGTCCATTCCAAACTTGCAGTGCTGGCTTTAGAGGCATGAAGAATGCAAGAGTAAAGGAGTCATCAGGTCTTCCTCCTTGGTTTCAGAGAGCCAGGCAGAGTACAGCAGGTGCATCCCTGCATAAAGAAGGCACTGATAAGCCACTGTGTGAAGCTGTGAAGGTGAAGCCTTGCTGGCAGCCGAGACCCCCAAGAAGACATTCGAGATGCCAGAGCTCTGAGATATTTACCAATGAGAGCTGCATATACAGAGTGGTACCAGCCTAAGAAAGAGATGTATTTTGCATGGAAATCTGAAGAGCTGAAGCATCTAAGCACTTTGGAAGTAAAGTCACAGAAATTGAACATGGAACTACTGGACTTGTTGTTTGCCCTGCTGGCTTTTGGTCTTGTTTTGGTCCAGTATTTCTTCACTATGCTTCTATTCCTCTCTTTTGGAATGGGATTGTGTATTTGGTTCCACTGTATATTGGGAGTACGTAATTTATCTTTTGTTTTTACAAGAGCTTACAGTTAAGAGATTGACATGGATCTCAGAAGAGGCTTTGGACTGTAGACTTTTGAATAGAATTGAGATTGGTAAAGACTATGGGGACTTTTAAGGTTGGACTAAATGCATTTTGCATTTTATATGGTCATGAGCATATGGGGGCCAGGGAATGGAATGTGGTGGTTTGAATGAAAATGTCCCCCATAAGCTTCAAGTATTCAGACATATTGTCCCCAGTTGGTAGTGCTGTTTTGGGAGATCTTATAAGGTGTGGCCATGCTGGAGAAAGTATGTCACTGGAGGTGGGCTTAGAGAGTTCAACAAGCCTTGCAGCCTCCAGTGGCTCTCTCTCAGCTTCCTGTGCTCACTGGAAGATGTGAACTGCATGTTTCTGCTCCAGCCCCAGCCACCATGCCTCCCCGCCACAATGGAGTCTATTTCCCTGGAATTAAACTCAAATAAGCTTTTCTTTTTATAAGTTCCCTTGGTCATGGTGGTTTTATCACAGCAACAGAAAAGTGACTCATACAAGAACTCAGAGATTATATTGGCTCAGCTCCAAATCTACTTTAAAAGACAAAAATTTAATGGGGCGTATAAGACTGTGACAACATTGGATTCACTGTCACCATGTTTAGAAAGTTTGACATGAGTAGAGCATTTACAATGGAAAGAGCCATGTAATTCTCAAAATGGACAGCAGAGAGCATACCAAAGGTGACCTGGCCTCCGAATAGAGTTAGATGTGGAATAGAGTCTTCTTGTTAGTTCAGCAGAATACTGGATTGTTTATGCCAATTGTCCAAAATCCACTAAAGCCTCCGCTTGTGTAAAGAAGTGTTGTGTAAAGAACTATTCATTTACCATATCTGGGAAAATATATAAATTTACACAAACAGAGAACAACTGCTATTTCTTCCACAGCTTAATAATTGACAGTTCGGGGTGGGGGGGCTGGAGAGATGGCCTAGCAGTTAAGAGCCCCGACTGCTCTTGCAGAGGACCTGGGTTTGATCCCCAGCACCCACACGGTGGCTGGGAACATCTTTAACTCAAGTTCCAGGGGACTGTGACACCCTCTTCTGACCTCTGCAGCATTGCACGGCAGGAGTGCACAAACCTACATGCAGACAGTACATTCATAAACATACAAAAGTTAAAATAAAAAGATAATTGACAGTTCTGGCATCCATCATCAAGTAGTTTTATTTTTGCTTTGTTTCTCACACTTCCATAATTTAAAAAATACTTTAATTACCATTTCCACTTTGGCATGAAGAATCTTAAAAAAAAATAGACACTTCTTCATTGCCCTGTAGTGAATGCTAAATTCAATTACTCTGCACATTTAAAAACAGTAAATATAGTGCTTGGGTTCCTAACATCTAAAAAGCCTTTAAAAATTAATTTTCTTCTGCCACAATTAAACACTAACCTAAGGTACATTTGCTTTGGTCACTCAGGTTTGCTGATGGCATACATATGCTAAGCATTATCAGAAGCAGGGTGTTATATTCTTTACCCACATCTTGTCTACACTTGCTAAATTAATGGGAAATTTAAATGAGATTATTTCTTTGATTTTTTTTTCATCCTCTGTTACTTTAGTAATAATTTTATTTGGCAGTAACTAAACTTTGTTGTAAAACTCCACTTCCCACTAATAGTAATTTTCATTTAATGATTTTAAATCACTTTTTCCTATTCACCAAATTGCTAATAAGCTATTGTTGTATAATCTAATCTCTAACTCAAAAATCAGAAAATATATTTCAGGAAATTATTACTTATAGCCAAAATATGTAACAGCTATGTTACTCAAAACTAATCAAGGGACATTTCTGAGTTCTCTGATTCTCTGTCCGTGTCTTTCTTGGTGTCTCTCTTTCTGTTTCTCTGTGTGTCTCTTTTTCTCTCTGAATATGTACGTGTATCTCTTTCCCTTATCTTTCTTGCTCTCTTAATTCCAGTCTGTGCTTTACTCTAAAGTCACACAGCTGCTTAAGCTGTCAGTCACCTGAATCGACATGAAGCTCGTGACTATTTCTATAGTCTTGATGGGCTATATAGAAGTCTAGACATGAGCATCACCACAACTGTAAAGTGAAGTTGAGAAAGGGAGGTTCTGAGGAAGCTTGAGGGCTGTGTACCGTTACTGTTGAGAACCAGGGCTTGGGACAAGGAGCTAACAGGCTAGTTTTGTTCTGCAAAAAAGAAGTGGCCTTCCTGTCACTAATGAGAATCAACTTGAGAGCATAGGAAACTTTCTGGATCAAAATAATTTAAATTTCCAAGGAATTGCCTCAAACCTTGCATCCATGCTCTTCTCTGCATTCCTATGACTCCTGGATACAAGTTTAAATGCCCCCATCACTCACAACATTAACATTATCATTTCCAACACTCACATTATCATTTCCAAGACAAACAATGAGTGATGTTTTTTTTTTGTTTTGTTTTGTTTTGTTTTTTGTTTTGTTGTTGTTTGGTTTGGTTTGTTTTGGTTTGGTTTTGGTTTTGGTGTTTTTGATACAAGGTCTCCTTGTAGCCCCAGCTGGTGGAACTCACTATGTAGACTAGACTGCCCTTGAATTCACTGAGATGCGACTGCTTCTGCTTCAAGAGGGCTGGATTAAAGGTGTATGCCATCATGCATGGCTAAGTGAAGTATTCATAATCAGATACTACTCTCTAGAAAAAAGGGAAGTTATTCTATATAAAACTCAGATATAATAGCTCCATGCTGAACATGTAAATTAATTAAAATACAGCAATTGTCACGATTACTAAAATAAGGGCCTGAATTTAAAAAAATTTAAAAATACAAAACTTGTATATCAATGAATTTTATAATAGAAACATTAAATTTTTGTACAAATAAATTTTATATATATCTGGACATGGACACAATGGGAAATTAATCTAAAATTTTATTTAATTTATACTTGAGAGTACACTTATCTTATAAGTGAATAGACCACTTCTTCAAGTAAGTAACCTAGCACCAATGAAAAACACAAATCTTGAGAATATAAATTTTTTCAGTAAAAAAAAATATAGATGTCTAAAACGGCATCATATTTGTCACACAGTATTCTGTACTGCAAAGTTTTAGAACTTTGGTTTAAATGTTACATAACATTAACACTGAATAGTCAAACACAATTAAATATGTATAAAAAATAGGTTTCAACCTTTTAAATATAGACATATTTATAGATATTTAAAAAGCTAAAGATAAAGCTTTTTAGAAAGCTTTTTTTTAAAGAAAAAGCTAAAGATAAAGATTAAAAAGATAAAAAAATGATGGATTTGATTGAGAATAAAAAATTCTTTTAGAATGCTAATTTATTAACATTAAAGAGTAAGGATTTGAGCCAGGCGGGGTGGCACACACCTTTAATCCTAGCACCTGGGAGACAGAGGCAGGCGGATCTTTGTGAGTTCAAAGCCAGCCTGGTCCTCAGAATGAGTTCCAGGACAGCTGGGGCTACAGGGAGACCCTGTCTTGAAAAGACCAAAAAAAAAAAAAGTAATGATTTGAGCCAGTGTGATAGCATACAAGTTTAGTCCCAGAACTTAGGAAGTTGAGGCAGATAGATCTTGTGAGATTTCCCAGCCTGGTCTATATAGTGAGTACCAGATCATCTGGGGCCACAGATAGACCCTGTCTCAAGAAGTACAAAAAGAGAAACCTGGTTGTGCTCTGAGACCACCCATTTGACAGACCCGGCCCAGGTAGGCCCCAGTGTAAGCAAGCTGAACAGGGTGTACTCGGAAACCACCCTGGGAAGCTCCCAGCCTTGTAGGCCTGAGCAAGTAGGCAGAACCCATTAGCTAGGAAATACTCTGGGACACTCCCCTGCTCTAGGCTAAGCTTCTCTGGTCCTGGACCCAAACCCACATGCATATAGCCAGGCAAGGGAACCAATATACTCACATCACACTGTTGAAGGTTCAAGCAGACCTGATTGTGACTAGTCCTGGACCTCTGGAGAAGCTCCAGACTAGAATGGAAAAATCTAGCTGGTCCCTCCAGTACAAAATCAAAAGTGAAAACCTGAAGCCTAGACCAGCCAGCCTTTCACAACTAATAAAAAGACAACAAAGGCATCTAATGAAAACAGCTCAAGGAAGAAACATTTAAATGTTGTTACAGAATACAAACAAAAAAACAAATCCACATGCCAAAAGCACAATGAAAAAAAAAAAAAAACAATAACATGTTTAAACCAAATAATAAACCTCTGCTAAATTCTACAAGTCCTCCAGAAGACTCCTACCATGAGAACTCCCTGGAGATAAACGAGGACATAGATTTTAAAAGAACTATCATAGATATACTGAAAGAAATCAAGGAATATAAAAAACACATGGATGACAAACAACAGAATGAAGTGGAAATACTCAAGAAGTCTTAGCCAAAATGAAAAAAGAACCCAAATACACAGACAAACAAATCAAAGAACTAGAAGGAGAGAATGAGAAACTCTGGAAGGATGTAGAAATACTGAAGAAATCTCAGGCTGAAATGAAAAAGGACATGGACCCTCTTCCAGTCAACAGGAATGGGTGGGAGAAAGCCTCAGTAACAAAATGGATAAAGCAGAAAATAGAATATCAAGAATGGACAATAACATGGAAGAACTGGAATGCTCAAGCAATGATTATGAAAAATTAAACCAAAACAAGAGAGTGGAATAATCAGAAATGTAGGACACCATGAAAAGACCAAACCTACACAATATAGTTGTAAAGGAAAGAGAAGAATCCAAGGATAATGGTATTGACCAAGTCTTCAATATAATTATAGAAGAAAATATCCCCAAATTGAAAAAAAAAAAAACATATCCATACAAATACAGGAAGCACACAGAACACCAACTAGACAAGACCAGAAAAGAAATTCCCCATGCCATACCATAATCAAAATGCTAGATGTTCAAAACAAAGAATACTGAAAGCCACAAGACTACTCTTGCAGAGGATCCAGGTTTGATCCCCAGCACCCACATGGTGGCAGAGAACCATTTGAAACTCCAGTTCTAGGAGAACTTCAGCTCCAGGGGAATCTGACACCCTCTTCTGACCTCCGTGGCATTGCACAACACGGGTGCACAAACCTACATGCAGACAGTACATTCATACACATAGAAAATAAATAAAATTAAAAAAAAGAAATTGAATACAAATTTTGGTTGTCTACAAGAAACCCATCTCACCCTCAAGGACAGGCACATTTTTAACTGAAATTATGGAAAAATTCTTCCAAACAAATGGTACCAAGAAACAAGTAGGAGTTGCTATTCTAATTCAGACAAAATAGATTTCAAATTAAAACTAATTAGAAGAGATGAAGAGGGTCACTACATTCTTATCAAAGGAACAATTAGCCATGAAGATTTCATAACCATGAAGATTTCATAATCATGAATATATATCCACCAAACTATAGTGCACCAAACTTCATAAACACAATTCTGCAGGACTGTAAGGCACAAATTAATCCCAGAACACTAATAGTGGGGGACTTCAATACTCCACTGAGCCCATTGTACAGGTCAATTGGACAAAGAATAAAAAGAGAGACATCTTTTAAAAAATGTATTTAGTTGATTATTGTTATTATTATTATTATTATTATTATTATTATTATTATTGGTCTTTTTGAGACAGGGCTTCCCTGAAGATTCAGCTGGCCTTGAATGATAGAAATCCACCTGCCTCTGCCTCCAGAGTTCTAGCATTAAAGGTGTGAGCCACCACACCCAGCTTAAAGATGGTTCTTAGCTGCCATGTGCATGCTGGGAATTGAACCTGGGTCCTCTGTATGAGCAGTTGGCACTCTTAACCTCTAAATCATCTCTCCAGCCCCCAAAAGAGAAGCATATATTTTTTTGAGAAACATCTTAACAGAACAAAGTAAAATGATACACCAAATGGACCTAACAGACATCTACTAAATATTTCACCAAAGCACCAAAGATTATACTTTCTATTCAGCACCCCATGGAGCATTATCCAAAATCAGCCATATACTGGGACACAGAACAAGCTTCCACAAATAAAAACAATGAAATAATTTCCTGCATTCTATAAGACCACAATACAATAAAGATTAATATCAATAGCAGAAGAAACCCTTTCAAAAACTCATGGAGAATAAACAGCACACTCCTGAATAATGAATAATGGGCTAAGGGAGAAATAAAGAAAAAATAAAAGTATTTCTGGAATTGAATGAAAAGGACAGTACAACACAACAAAACCTATGGAATACTTAAGAAGCAGTCCTGAAAGATAAATTTATAGCCCTATGTGCCTACATTAAGAAAAAAAAAAAAAAAAAAAAAAAGAGCACAAATAAATGACCTAACACTACAACTAAAAAGACTTGAGAGACAAAAACAAATGAATCCTAAACCAAATACACAAGATGAAATAACAAAAATCATAGCAGAAATCAATGAAATAGAAATCAATGAAATAGAAACAAAGAATCAATGAATCCAAACCTTGTTCCTTGAAAGGATAAACAAGATAGATAGAACTCTAGACCAGTTAACCAAAAGAAAGAAAAACAACTCCAAATAAATAAAATTCTAGATGAAAAGGGAAATATTACAACAGATAATGAAAGACAACCATCTGAGAATACTTTAAAAACACATACTCTACTAAATTTGAAAACCTAAGAGAAATAGATGAATATCTGCAATCATAAATATAACCAAAGCTTAACCAAGAAGATACTGACAGCTTAAACAGACCCATAATATATGAGGAAATTGAAACAGTAATTCAAAACCTTTCAATTGTAAAAATCCCAGGCCCAGGTGGATTTACGGCAGAATTCTACAAAACATTTAAAGAGGACATACAATCATTATTACTCAAATTATTCAAAAGGATAGAAATAGGGGAAGTCTCCCAAATTCCTTCCCATGGAGCCAGCATCATTCTAATCCCAAAACGAGGCAAAGATATACCCCCCAAAAAAGAAAACTATAGACTCACTTTTTTAATGAACATAGATGCAAAAATTCTCAACAAAGTATTTGCAAACCACATACAAGCACACATCGAAAACGTCATCCATCATGACTAAATCAGATTTATACCAGAGATGTAGGGATGGTTCAGCATACATAAATCAATAAATGTCATAAACCACAGAAATGGGCTGAAAGACAAAAGCCACATGATCATCTCAATTGATGCAGAAAAGGTGTTCAACAAAATTCAACAAGAGGTCATGTTTAAAGTCTTAGAGTGAATTGGACTGGAGGGAACATTTCTCATTATAATTAAAGCCATTTATAACAAACCTACAGCCAACATCATTCTAAATGGGGAAAATTTAGAAGCATTCCCCTTAAAGGCATGAACCCAGCAAGTCTGCCTTCTATCTGCACTCCTTTTCAATATAGTGCCTGAATCTCTCACTAGACCAATAAGGCAACACAGGGAAATTGAAGGGGTACTAATTGGAAAAGAAGAGGTTAAACTATTCCTTTTTGAAGATGATATGATGGTTTACCTAAGGGATGCTAAAAACCCCATTAGAAAACACCTACATTTGTGGGGGCTTGGATCCCCTGGCCAACATCTCCTTGGTAGAATAATCCATTGTTGATGTCAGAGCTCCTGTATTAATATATTTTGCTTAAGTGCATAGCTTAAGGAGACTTTAGCATTATTTTTGGTTCTGAATAGAGAATAATCCTTTTCAGAGTTTCTATGTCCATTAGTCAATTAAAGAAGGCAGTTTTACTGATTTTACAAGAGAATACCTCTATAACAGCTGCCTCCAATCTACAGCTGGAGAACGACTTCATCATCATCATATTTCTCCTTAGTCTATGGGGGGGAGTTAAGAAAGTCTCTTGTATTAAAACCTTTGCGGCACCTAGAAGGTAAGCTTCGTTAGGAATCATTAAAAATAGTTGTTACTAGTAGGATCCACAGAGGGGACTGATGTCTGCAGCAATCTGAGGCATTTCTTCCCTTCAATGCCCAGAGGAGTCAATCCTTCTGCTGGCACTTTTTGGTACATCCTACTCACTGCAAAGTCTGTATTTTCTTATTCTGAGGCCATTATGCTTGGGTGGATACTCTGGTTGTTGGAAAAATAATCTTTCTATAGGTATGTTTATAGATTTGGGTCTGCAAGGTTTTTTGAAGAAAGGTTTTCTTTCTTTTTTTTTATGTTCAGTGGAACGTACTGTCTGCATGCAGGTTTGTGCATCCGTGTCGTGCAATGACTGTGGAGGTCAGAAGTACGTCTTGTGGATCCCTGGAATCTGGATTTCTCTGGAATTGGAGTTTTCAGACGTTCTAGGCCGCCTATAAGTGGGTTGCTGGGATCAAGCCTGGTCATGCTGTAAGAGACAGTCGGGCCTTGAACACTAGGCTATCCTCTCCAGCGACTGAAAAAGTTTTCATATCTATCTATAACGCCCTTGTTTATGTTAAGGTTTTTTATTTTTGACCCATGAATCTCAAAAAAGAGCAGTTGTATTTATCATACCTGACCTACGGTGGAATCAAGGCACAGATTTTCATCAACGAATTCACCCATACGGTTTTTGCGGTTGACTGTATGGTATTAACTTGGGGAACATAAGGTTATTTTGACTTAAATCTCCTAAGTGAAAGAATTGCTACCAATGATACTATATGACAGCAAAATTAATAACGACCATTTGTTTATACCAATCCCATAATAATTGTTATACAGATCTATTGTTAAAGCTAATGTGGACAAGGCAATTTATATCACCAATTAACTCAATACTGACTGTTTTTTATCAGCCTTACATAACCAATGTGTCCATTATGCACTATTTACTTATACTTAAGTCAAAACACCATTATCCTGTAGACAGTTCTAGGCAAAGCTGGGTACTTGTTGAACTCAACGTAATATTAACATGCACCCAATTTCAATTACCCGTGCCTCCCCCTGCCTCACCTCCGAGTCACCATTTCAGTCAGCCTTCTGATCAATCTTTCTGTTGTTGTCTTTTCAATATGCGCATCCTCTCCACAAGAAATATTATAACTGGGTTATTGGGTACTGAGCGTCACATTATGGAAGATACATTTGTCGTGTTGTTTTTCTGGACTGTGTATACTTCACTTAACTGAATGTCCTTCAGAGCTCATCCAATTTAGCCTGCAAGAGTTTATAGTTGTTTTTCCTTTACTGTGCATAGAAATTCATTGTGTTACATGTCTACATTATTCTCTATCCACTCGTCAGTGTTAGGGTGGCATTTGGTTGTTCAGTTTTGCTATTATGAACAGAGGTGGCAATAAACATAGCTTGTCATGTATCTCTGCAGTAAGATGGTCTATATATACCAAAGAGTGGTATGTACTGGGTCAAATGGCAGTGATCAATTTGTATGTCTTCTAAGCGGTTCGTCCCATGTTTCCATAGTGCTGCACAAGTTTACTACATTCCCACCAGCAATGGATGAGTGTTCCTTTCCCACACCTCTCTCAGATTGGCAGTCAAGTTCTGTTTTCTTGATCCTAGCCAGTCTTACTGGAGTAAGGTGGGTCATCTTAGTGTGGTTTTATTGGTTTCTTTTTTATTATTTTGAATTTTTTTGATTCTTTAATGTTTTTTTTTTTTCTCAGCCATCTCTAATCTCCTCTGTGAAGTCCTGTTCAGAATCTTTGCTTCCATCTTCTGAGATTATATTGTTTTTCTTTTCGTCTTTGTATTTTAGAGTGCTTGTGTACTCTGGAAATTAATGCTTTGTCGGATGTATCATGCTGTGAAGGTTTCTCTCCATTTTGTGGGTCATTTCTACTTTCACTTCTATTGGTTTCCTTATGTTTTAAGAAGTTTGAGTTAATAGATCCATTTGTCATTGACGAACCTTATTTCTTGTGCAATGCTGCTGATTTAAGAAGTAGCTTTTACTACACCTACGTCTTGTCGTCCTGCATGCCGAAATCTTCTCTTTATCACTCCAGAGTTTGGATTTCACGTTGGAGGTCTTGGTCCATTTGGAATTGCTTTTTGTACAGGAGTGAGATGTTAGGGGTTTAAATTGGCATCTGCTCTCAAACTGGAGAGTCTGGAGTCTGGCAGGAAGAGAGGCGATTAAGTGGCCTGTCGTGTTGAAAGACCTGATGTAAGAATGGGAAAGATGTTGGCCGGCACTTGCAAGTATACAATGAGTCTCTGGGAATCAGAGAGCTTACCAAAGGACACACTAAGCCAATGAAGCAAAATATAGTCTCCTTGAGACAAACAAGAATCCTCCGAAATATCACCGCTAACACCTCAACTCTTGGAGAATACATGGCAGCAGGACAGCCAATGCTATGAATTATCGCAAATTTATGACTATTAGCTCCCTCCTTGGAGGAAAAACCAGGGCTGATCCAAATGCTTCCATCCTCATTAATGTTTAGTGAGATTATACAAACCACACAGAGACCATGTCATACTATACTAGAAGAAAATGTAATTATGATTAACTACCCATATTCCAACATCTGTGTCTATACCTAATAACCTACCATAACAATTAGTCATGTTATAAATACCTATATATTTATTTGGCAACGAGCTCATTAAGTAAGATCGAACAGGCTATATATGTATCTGTATAAATACATAAGTATCTAATTGCATGTGCTTATTAGTAGATCGAAAGGTTATGCCTGACAAGCTGCACAGCCCATAAAGAAATCAGCCTAGAATCTGACTGAGAGAACCAAGACAATCAACGCTCAAGCAGAAAGTAGAGGTTTTTGTTATCTATCACGCTGTGCCCCTTTTTCTAAGCCTTAGGGTAAACCTGGGAAGAGGGGGCATTGGTAGAATGTACGGGCTATCGATATGGGGTGAATGGGTGACAACTACAAGAACAATATAAAGACTGGACATCATTTTGATCAACGATTGAACATATCAAAGCCCCCCCCGACCTGCATGTTTGTATGGGACCCATGAGCTGTGTGGGTTTGGGCACAACTGCTTGCAAATTGGTTTTACATGAAGGATGCTTGTACTCACAAATTATCACTTATTGTTAAAAAAATGAAAACAAAACAAAACAAAAAAGCAGAGAAAGATGCAGAAAACTTATGGCAGAATGCATGATCTGGGATGGGTAGGGGTGGCGTGGGGGGAAGGGAAGGGGATATATGCCTGAACTGAATTGGAAAATGATGTATGAAATACACAAAGCATCAATAAAAAAAATGAAGAAAGAAAGAAAACACCTACAAACAGCTACTATTTTCAGTAAAGTGGCAGGACACAAAATTAACCTAGAAAAATCAGTAGCCTTTATACCAACAAGAAGCAGTTGGAGAAGGAATACAAGGAGACCTTCCCATTCACAAAACCCTCAAAACAATAAAATATCTTGGAACAAACCTGACCAAAGACACTAAGGATCACTACAACAAAAATTTTAAACCCTTGAAGAATGAGATTGAAGAAGACAATAGAAGATGGAAGGACCTCCCATGCTCATGGATTGAAAGAATATAGTAAAAATGACAATCTTATCCAAAGTAACATACAGGCTCAATGCAACCCCAATTAAAATTCCCATGAATTTCTTCATAGACCTAGAGAAAGAATCCTAAAATTTATATGAAAAAAGCAAAAGACCCTGGATAGCCATAGCAACCCCAAACAAAAAGAGCAATGCAGGAGGGGTTACTATACCAGTCTTCAAACTATATTATAGGGCTACAGTCACAAAAACTTCCAGGTACTGGCACAGAAACAGACCCACAGATCAATTGAACAAAATAGAAGATCAAAACTTGAGCACATACAATTTCAGCCACCTCATATTTGACAAAAGAATCAAGAAGACTGAATGGAACAAAGACAGCATTTTCTGCAAATGGTGCTGGCAAAACTGAATCACCATTTGTAGAGAATAAAAATAACCCCCTAGCTTACATTCTGTACAAAAATCAAGTCCAAATGGATCAAAGACCTCAATGTGAAACCTGAAACTCTGAAAATGATAGAAGAAAACATTGGAAGTAACCTACAAGATGTAGCCATAGGAAAAGATTTTCTAAATCAGACAGCAGCTGTGCAGGAAATAAGCTGAATAATGGACATGTGGGCCTTATTAAACTCAAAAGTTCTGTACAGTGAAAGAAACAATTAAAGAATTGATGAGATAACCCACAGAGTAGAAGGAAACCTTCAACAGTGATACATCTGACAGGATTAACATCCAGAATATATGTTACTCAAAAAACAAAGGATCAAAAAAGCAAATGACCCAATCAAAAGATAGAGTAAAGAACTGAATAGAGACTTTACAAATGAAGAAGTAAAGATGGCTGAGAAACATCTAAATAGTGATCAATGTCACTAATAATTAAGGAAATGCAAATTAATACCATTTTCAGATTTCATCTTATTCTGGTAAGACTGGCTATTTATGATCAATAAAACAAAAGATACCAAATTCTGGAGAGGATGCTGTGGAAGGTGAACACTCATTCACTGCTTTTGGGAATGCAAACTCGTTCAACCCCTATGGAAAGCTGTGTAAAGAACTCTTAAAAGACTCAAAATGAACCTACCACCTGACCTAATCATACCACTCCTGGGTATATACCCACAAGACTCATCCTATTGCAGAGATAGGTGCCCAACCATGTTTACTGAAGCTCTCTTCACAATAGGTAAAGAGATAGAAGAAACCCAAGTGTCCGTCAACTGATGAATGGATGAAAAAATATGGTACATCTGCACAATGGCATTCTATGCAGCAGTAAAGAAAGATGACGTCATGATGTCTTGATTTTGGTATATGTGTGGAGTGTATAAATGCATATTTTAGACAATTATAAATTAAATGGAACAAAAGCACCAAAAGACTTGTTCAATGAACTGACTGAAACAATAGACTTCTGCCCAAAACAGTAAACATCTGCATCGAAAATTAAAAAAAAAAAAAAAAACTGAGAAAAAGAATCAAGACATGTATGCAGAATGCAGAAATGCTGGTGGGGTGGGGGCATGGAAGGGGAAATGGGTCTAAAATTCATTAATTTGAATTGTATGAAATGTGCAAAAGTTCAATAAAAATTAAGAAAAAATCCTACAAAATAAATAAAATTAAGGGTCTTCTACTCTAACCATATTAAAAATATTGGCAATAATTGGGAAAACAATTATTTATGATACTTTAAAAAATATTACTGCATGCCTCTTAATTTTTTTTTTTTGAGTCGGGGTCTCCCTTTAGTCCCAGCTATCCTGGAGCTCACTCTGTACATGCCTCTTAATTTTAACAGATGAAAAAAATGAGTAGTGTTATATCCTATATTTCTATTTTCTTTTTGCCTGGGATGTTTACAAGCAGCAGTAAATTAAAAATATTTCTTCTTTGCTATTTTGTACAGATATGTGGGTATATTTTTAGGTCAATTCTCATTTTGTAATTGTAATAAGTCATTTCCTTCAAATAGGAAAATGGGGTAAAAGTAGTAGGATAGGTTCAGTGTGGATAGGATAATCATACTCACATTTTTAATATTAGTTTGTATTTTAAGCCTCTAATAATTCTGTTACTGGATGAAGATTCATCTTTGGTCCTTTTCTTTCTGAAGGAATGAATTCAGTGGAAAGAGACAGACAGTCTAAGCACAAGTTTATTATCAATGGAAAGCAAAGGACACTCTTTTGGGGTCTGAACTGTAAATTTTGAATATTTATGAGCTGGGTAGCATATTGATGGAATAATTTGATTATTTTCCCCCCTCTGAAATCATTGTGGTCTGAAAATCCTTTTGGAATATTTCTTCTCATTATTCTCTTGAAAATCGCACAAAGCAAATGACATCATGCATTTAAATTCTTCTGAGGATTCAGCCCCTTTGCTAGTGGTGCTTGGAACAGGCCCCTGCTTCATTTGCTGTTTGATATAGCTAACTGTAGGTTCCGATGTGTAACTAAGGAGCATCCTATCAAAAGACATGGCTCCCAAGATACAACAGCAGTTTCCTTGGTTCTCTGAGGTAGACCTACAACTCCTACCTAACCAGGAGACAGGATCACCAAGTACGGTTATACTTTTCCTTGTTGCTACACATCTAACTCTGATAGATGTGGTCTAACTCCATCCAATAAAGCGATTTTTTTATAAAGAAAAAATTATTTATTATTCACCAGAGAAATTACTTCTTTCAAACCACATGAATGTTCTGCTTGAATTTATTGTGTTTATCTGAGATGACATATTCATGAGTCAGCTTTTTTGAGACAGGATGAATCTCAGTTTAAACAAGTTGACATTCAAAATCATGTATGTTTCAACATTCGCATCTTTGCTTTGTTGAAAAATTTCTCCACTAGTCATTTGTTCTAAGAATTTGAACAAAACATACCATGTTATCCTTGAGTAGGCTTGTGGCTAAATCCTTAAGGGAAGCTACTCTGTTGCTTAAATGAATAAGTATATCAAAATGTAGCTGTCCTTTGCAAGATTAGACCTTCATCTGGGATCCACTGAAATACATCAATTAGTTGGATTCATGTGGGTGGACTTCAATTCCAGGTTTATAAAGTAAAAATTCCAAATTGCCATGGTGAATGACTCTTCTAATGTGGAATTGAATTATTATGATAGTACCATAATTTCCATCTAGGTGTTGGTCTGTGGTTTGTTTTTTTTCAAGTTATTAACTGGCTTTGATAGCAAGGTAATACTGACTTCATCAAATAGGTGTAGAGATTGTCACTTCAAGTAACTGTTTCTAATGATTCTGAGGATGGAAATTAGTGGAATTTAGCAGTAAAACCATTGTGAACTAGGCTTTTCATTTGTGCATATTTGTATATGTATTTGTATTTATGTGTATATGGGTGCTTGTCTGGTGTCTGTATCTGTAGGTACATGGAGACCAGAGTACTTTAGAGGTTGTTCTTTGGGTACAATTCATCTTTACTTTTAATATAAACTAATGCAAATGATGTTGCAAGAGTCTTAGTCCACAACATCTTCCTTAGAACCAAGTCAGAATAGGAGAGTCAACACACAGTTACTGAGTTTTGGTTTGGGTTCATGGGGACCTTCTTGGAGCAGACCAAGAGTTAGGGCCTAATCAAGTGTATCCCTCTGTGTATGCACTAAGGTTGGTAAAAAGTAACTAAGAAAATGTAAAATTATTCTTATTATGTTCCATATATATTCTGTTGTTTCTATGAAGATTCTCTTGACCATTCTGGGTCAAATGAAATAGTTTGTACATGGATAGTCAAGCTGATTATGTGTGTGGAAAGAGTGCTAGACAATACTATCATGCCTTCGACAGAATTCTTATATTAAATTTCACCCACCCAGAGCTCAGGGACCACTGTAGAAGTAAGGGTGGGAAGTCTGTAAGACCCAGAAGAGTAGGGGAATGACCATATTGAAGTAGAGGCTTCCAGGATCCTGGGACTTTGCTCCCATGATATTACAGAAATGGAAACAGCATGCATAATGCGAACTCAAACGAATCTTAGCATAGAACTTTGGAAAAGGGCAGCAGGCCCCAATCTTTCAACTACTGGGCAGATGATGACTGCTGGGTGAGGAAGAGCTGATCTTTTTTAAGGGAGTGATTCAGATAGGCTGACTAGACCCCAGTTAATGAACTTGCACTAAGGGATAGCTAGGAGCACTAACTTCATAAGCATTAATATAAATGACAGAATACATGGAATCCGGTTGGGGGGCTATGGGAGGGTGCCAATGGGAAAGGGGTTATAAAGATGATTAAGATATTGTGTATTAAATACACTAAAATTCAATAAAAATATACAAAAAAATTAAAAGCAAGTTAAGAAATATTATTCTGAAGTTTTACAGAAGTCCATAACAAACACTGAATACAACTAGAAATTTTGACATTTAAATAGCTATTTCTCATTTAAATGTTCTGACAACAGTAGCAGTAAAATGTTGAGGGGGTTCATGGAGGCTGAAGATGGGTAGGCGAGTGGATTTAAATATGATTAAGATTTATTGCATGAAATACACAAAAAATCATTGAAAATATACATAAAACATTAAATCTTAAACTAAGTTTTGTGTTGAATAATACAAGGGAATAATTTTCCAAAAACCCTTACTGCACATTACTATGTTAAATCACTAGCACCATTTACTTTAATATATTTCTATGGAACTTTGCTGATAAATGACCATGGAGCTTTAGTACGGATTGAAATCA
Organism: Rhizomys pruinosus; assembly: GCA_009823505.1. Classification (NCBI taxonomy): domain Eukaryota; kingdom Metazoa; phylum Chordata; class Mammalia; order Rodentia; family Spalacidae; genus Rhizomys; species Rhizomys pruinosus. The sequence continues at coordinate 885,349 of VZQC01004158.1, forward strand.
ATCAGGAAAACCTGTTAGTGAAATTTCTCCCAAGCATAATGGCTTAGCTAAGGTGTGAAGTAATTATGCTGAGCTCAAAGACAGCTTTCCAATTTGCTTGCATGTTTTCTGCATTTAATTTACATAAAATATGTCAATTCCGGGTGCTTAAAATATATGTAATTACAATATATACAGACATATTAATAACAGGAGTTTTTAAAGTTGGGTCATTTTGGAAAATTTTTCCTTGCTAAGAATTTCTGTTTAATTTGGAACAGTGCCATTTAGACATGAGTAATTTCTTTTACTTAAATTAACAAAATATTCTAATGTTACAATTAGAATGGCAAAGTATATTTATTTTGTTTGTTCTTAGCTTTTTAAAGCTCTTTTAGCATATCTGGAAATACATTAAAAACGTAACTAAACATTAATATAGACATGTCCGGAGCTGTTATTTAGAAAGGTACTATATGCATACTTATGAAATGTAATGATGCTTAAAAACATTTTTGTCACAATCAGCTTAAAATTCTTGAAAATTCCTGGATTCTTTTTTAAAATTATTAAATATGTAAGCTTATCACAATACAATATGTTTAATGTGCTTACTAGAAGCAGGCCTTAAATTATCATACAGAAAAATAGTACAGTTGCATAACCTTGCAGTATCTTTCTTGTAAGAAAAATATGTTTGTTTAGAGGCAAGGAGCCTTTACCTTTTGTGGGGCCTTGGGTCCCCTGGCCAACATCTCCCTGGTAGAATAATCCATTACTGATGTCAGAGCTCCTGTATTGATATATTTTGCTTAAGTGCATAGTTTAAGGACTTTAGTATTATATTTGGTTCTGAACAGAGAATAATCCTTTTCACAGTTCTTATGTCTATTAGTCAATTAAAGAAGGAAGTTTTACCGGTTTTATAAGAGATTACCTCTATAATAGTTGTCTCCAATTTACAGTTGGAGAGCAACCTCATCATCGTCATATTTCTCCTTGTTCTAGGGGGAGGCAAGAAAGTCTCTCATATCAAAACCTTACGGCACCTAGAAGGTAAGTTTCATTAGGACTCATTATAAATAGTTGTTACCTGTAGGATCCACAGAGGGGTTTGATGTTTATGGCAATCTGAGGCTTTTCTTCGTTTCGATGTTCAGACAGGTCAACCTTTCAGTTGGCACTTTCTGGTACATCCTACTCAATGCAAAGCTGTATCTTTTTTTTTCTCAGCCGTTAAGTTGGTGACATTTTGTCCTGTTGGAACACACAAATCTTTTCCCGTAGTTAGTTTTAAGATTTGAATTGCAAGGTTTTTGACGAAAAGGTTTCATGTTTATCTGTACCCCCCCTTTTTTAACCCATGAGTCTCCAGAAGACAGTTGTATTATACATAACTATAGGGTGGAATCAAGGCTCAGATTTCATCAAATTCACACATGTTGTTTTGGGTGACTATATATGATTAACTTGGGAAGCAAACTTAATTTTTATGTTAAATTATCTTAAAGAGAATGCTACAAAGTGATACTGTACATTTGTATGTGCCAATCCCAAAGTTATTGCTCTACAAATTTTATGTAAAACAAATGTGGACAACAGCGATTTATATCTCCATTTAATTCAGGTGCATTACTGTTTTTATCAGAGTCTGTAAACCAATGTTGTTTAATATACACCTTGCCTCTAAACTGGGATACCTGCAAGAAGAGAGGCAATAAGGCCCTGCTGCCGAAGACCTGACGTTAACATGGGAAAGATCTATTGAGACCACATATGCAAGTGTACAGATGGCCTCTGGAACACCAGAGAGTGTTAACAAAGGCCACTAAACCAATAAATCAAATACGGGTCTCCTTGAGTCAAGCAAGACTCCACCGTCAGCACCAGCTACACCTCACCTGCCTGGAAATACTATGCAGCAGAGGCAGCCATGTGCCTGTATATCCCAAATCTAATTGGCTATTGGCTCTTCTTTGGAGGAATAACCCATGGCTGATGCCACAAACTTACATTCTCTACAGGTTAGGAGCTGTTATAAGCCACAGTAAGACCCCGTCATATTTAACAGGAAAATAATGTAATTCATGGATCGACATATCATCTAAACATGTGTCTATACCAAAGTAACCTACCATAACTATTAGTGCTGTTTAAATACTTATATATCTAATTGCTTTTGCTTCATTAGTAGGATCGAAAGGTTATTCCTGGACAAACTGTCAGCCCATGAAAGGAAACAGCCAGAATTGACCAGAGTCCAAGGCAACAGCTCCAGAGAGAGTGGACTGTTTTGCTTCTCATCCACCTGTGCCCCTTTTCTAAGCCTAGGGAACCATCTGTGGAAGAGGGGGCATGGTAGAATGTAAGGGCTGCGATTGCAGTGAATGGTGAAACTACAACAATGTAGTCTGGACACTCATTTGATCAACTTGATTGAACATACAACCCCTCACCCCCCGCTGGAAGGTGGAGCTGTTGGGGTTTGGGCACAACAGCCTGCAAATTGGTTTCATATGAAGGATGATGTACTCATGGATTATCACTTATAGCTAAAAAAATGAAAAAAAAAAACTGAGAGAAAGATGCAGGACAGGTATGGCAGAATGCATGATCTGGGTTGGGGTGGGGGTGGAGGGGAAGGGAAAGGGAAATATGCCTGAACTGAATTGGAAAATGATGTATGAAATGCACAAAGCATCAATAAAAAAATGTTAAAAAAAGAAAAATATGTCTGAAACATAAAATTCTGTAGTTAATATCACATGGCTATTTAGCAGTCTTTTAGTGGACAGCATTAGGAAGTGAGTTCCATGACTTTTGTGGCACTGAGCATCCTAGTACCTCATTGAAGTTAGAATGTAATATATGTGTTAACACTTTTTCACGAAGTTTGACCTATGATTCCTCAGGATGCTGTCTTTCCTTAGCAGCTGTTGCCTTGAACAAGCAATGTCTGTCTCCTACTTCGTATTCTGCCTTTGTGTGACTGTCACTCTTAAAGCAAGTGTCTTTGCCCTGCAATGTCCATCATAGCTTCTCCCCAGAGGTTTAATATTCAAAAACAAATGGAATTTGGAAAAATCCAAACTAAGGCCAGCTGTTCTATAAATGAAACAAGGAAAGATCTTATAGGGTGAGCATTTTAAAAAACTATATAATGTGAAAATCATCAAAACTGCCCCAAAGACTTAAAATTCCTTCCGTCTCTGTTGATTACACCCCATTTTATTCTCTATGAAATATTTGTAAATACAAAGTCTGCTAAGCAGCAAAATAAACATGAATCAAAACTCACCTATGGTTTCCAATTTTTTTATACTTTTTAAAAATATCCAATATACCAAAAGTATACATGTGTTCCCCTTTTTAAATTATTACCTTCTGATATCTGTTATCTGTCTAAGGAAATGGAACATTATCATCAGTTCAAAGCCACACTGCATTCCTTTTAACATTATACTGTAAAAGTAGCCATTATTTTGATTTGCAATAGCAGAATTTTTTTTTCAAATTTTAAAATACTTATTACAAATGGGTGAATATCACATGCCTCATTTTGTAGAGCTTCTCTTATTTAGTAATTTATTGTTTTAATTTATTCACATTGTTACTTATAATTAAAGATAATCCATCCTATTTTATTCATTTAAAAGTGAAATTAATAATAAAATTCATAATAATGTACTGAATGCATTTTAGAAATAAATCTAAAAAAGTTATAAAATAAAATTATATGAGTAATGTCAAGTATTATTGAGAAAAGTTTTACAATGTCTAAGTAAAAGGATGACCCGTGTATGCTAATAGATTAGTAGATTCTCTACTTATTAGATGCTAGTCCTCTCTAAATTAAACTAGGGAATAACAGTGCACAACAGGTTTATATTGTCAATGTCAATTTCTATCCTCCAAACAATCATATTAAAACACCCTAAAGCTGTCACATCTCTATATGAAGGTAATTGCTTACTATAAGCTCAATATGGATCTTTGTATTTATAGACAAGTATGCCAGTCATCGCTCACAAAAGAAGCTTCTTTTGGAACAGACAGAAACTATGACAGAGTTCCACGACTGGCCACACATAGAGAATAAATGTCTGAAAAATGTCCAACCCTAAGTGTCATCTACAGTGGAATCTCTACACTACACCTAAGGCTCACAGGACATAGTGACATGAGTGGTAGAGAGAATACCAATGCATCTCTCAACTCTCATCATCAAAGCTACATCATGCAACAGAGGATGATGAATACAAAAGACCACAACTGGCTAACATGTAGAGAATAAAAGTCTGCAGAGGGTGGGTCACTGGACAATGATTCATACATTAAACTTCACCCACCCAGGGCTCAGGGATCATTGAAGAAGAGGAGGCAAAAGGATTGTAAGAGGCAGAAGAGGAAGTGCATTACCATAAGGAAACAGTCTCAGGGGTTCCTGGAACCTTGCTTATATGAACTTACAGCAATGGTTACAACATGCACAAGACCCATGAAAATTCAATCTGACAAAAATCAGCATAGAATTAGGGAAACTGGCAGGAAGCCTCAACTTTGGTGAGGAACTATTGGCAGTTGATCATTGCTAGGTGAGGGAGAGCTGATCTTTAAGAGAATGACACGAAACAAGCTAAACAGGCTCCAGTGGATGACCTCACAACTCTGGACATCTGGGAGAATATATTCTACATTTCCAGGCATGATCTACATCTACCCTGATAACTATTTCCATGCTGTTTTATTTTCCAAAGATTTGAATTTCAACCAATCTCAAAAAACACTTAAAAAGCTGATGTACATCTATAAAGCAGATTAGTTTTCTTTTCATCACATGTGAGTGGAGTCACTTTATTAATCCTTCAAAACCCTTTAATTATTTTTGTTGCATTTAAAAAATTCACATTTACCCCTATAAAATCTATTGCCATGATTCCATATAAAATGGCCTATTTTAAAGATGAGTCAAGTAGAACTCAATGATCCTTGTTCAGCACAGTTTCTGCTATACAGAATTCTGGCTCCAAATAAAAGATTTTTCCCCATGTCTTAGTCCTCTCGGCATGGCTATTTACTGTTGTGATGTGATTATTTCCATTATTTCTTCCTCTTAGTTTAAAATCTGCTTGAGAGTATTTGTATGTCTCATGCTTGTCACAATGCTCAATATTTGCTAATTTTTATATATTTTGTTGAAAAAATTATGAGTCAACAAACAAATTAAATATGGACAGTGGAAATCTCTCAATGGATAAAGTGATTTGTTGTGAGTGTTGAGACCAGAGTTTAGAACCCCAGAACCCACTTAAATGCCAAGCAGTTATGGTGGCCTGCCTATAATCCTGGAAGTGACAAAGGTTGCCAGGAACAAGATGGCTACTAGACTAAAGCTCCCTAACTAAACTAAGATGGTTAACCATATTAGTTACCTTAGTTAGCTCCAGCTTCTTTAAGATACCTTGGTTCAGAAATTAATAGAAAAATCTTTGAGAAGACACCCAACATCAACCCCATACCCACACATGAGCCCACATACATGGAAGCATACATGTATATGAGAGAGAGAGAGAGAGAGAGAGAGAGAGAGAGAGAGAGAGAATCCACTTTTAAGTCTGCAAATGTAAAATGCTTCCAAGTATGAAAGCTGTAATGCCTGATTCTAGTATCTTCCCCATTGCTGGTCAGAATTCCACTTTTATGTAATCCTTTCTGTCTTGTACATGGAGCCAATGTTTTTAATGTGTTCCCCTTGTATTCACCTGAACACTGCTAGTACTTGCCCTCCCCAACTAGTCTGGTCAAGTACTGTGCATGTTCCAGTCTCCAACTCATCCTGGCCCAGAAACAGTGAGATATTAAGTTTCTTAAGGTCAATGTTGTGAACAAAGGAACTATTCTCTTAAACTCAGAATGCTATATTTTTATATTAGATATGCAATTTTTCCCTCACAAAGGAGAATTCATCTTTAACATTATCACTAATAGAGCTTACAGTGCCAAATAAATTACTTAGTGACTCTGAACAATGGTTTCTTTACAGACAACATATTTAAACTGAAAAGTTAAATGATCCTGTAGAAAGGAATATTAAGACAGGCGTGGTGGCGCACACCTTTAATCCTAGCACTTGGGAGGCAGAGTCAGACAGATCTTTGTGAGTTCAAGGCCAGCCTGGTCTACAGAGTGAATTCCAGGACAGCTGGAGCTACAGGGAGACCCTATCTCGAAAAGACAGAAAAAAAAGAAATGAATATTAAATACTAAGCAAAAGTGAGAAATATCTAAGGAAAATATGTCTTTTTAGCTTTTAATGCTACTTAACTCAATAATAACTATATCATAACTCAATAATAACTAATAGAAACAAAATAGACTGTTACACAGAAGACATTTTACTTTTGTAAAAGCCATGCTTTGCAAGATTATACAGAATTAGTCAACTTGTCATTGAAAATGTTATGGAAAGGGAAATTTTAATTATTATACATAAGAAAGTGGAAATTGGAATGAGAAGAAATGCCAATAGAATACATTTTGCTAAAAAGATCATACTTCAATCAGCTTCATTTCTATAACAGAATGCCATAGATTAGGGATGAAAAGGGAAACATCACAACTGATAATGAAAATATTCAGACAGTCATACAGGAATACTTTAAAAGCTTATACTGTATGAAATTTGAAAACGTATGAGAAATAGATGAATATCTGAAATCATGGAAATCACCAAAGCTTAACCAAGAAGACATCAACACCTTAAATAGACCCAAAATATATGAAGAATTTGAAATTGTAATAAAAAAATATCTCAACCAAAAATAGCCCAGGGCCAGATGGATCCACAGCAGAATTCTGTAAGACATTTAAAGAGGACCTACGCCCATTATTTCTCAAATTATTCAAAAGGATAGAAACAGAGGGAAATCTCCCAAATTCCCTCTATGAAGCCAACATCACTCTAATACCAAAACTAGGCAAAGGTACAACCAAAAAAATGAAAACTATAGACCCATTTCACTAATGAACATAGATGCAAAAATTCTCAGCAAAATACTTGGAAACCACATGCAGGCACACATCAAAATGATCATCCATCATGACCAAGATGGAATAGAATTTTACAAGAGAAAACTTCCACAGATCTGGAAGTTGGACTGTCAGTTGAGAATAGCAGGGGAAAGTGAAATGTTCCAGTGGTTAAGAGTGTATGCTACTCAATAATGCACCAAAGTTCCATTCCCACCACCCAGACCTCGCATTGTATAATTGCTTATAACTAACTACAGAGTATCTTATGCCCTCTTCTGGCCTCTGCAGGCACCATACTCCCATATACATGTGCACACACAGACACACAGACATAATTAAAACTGAAATAAGCATCCTTTGAAACAAATAGATATTGCTGGAGAGATAGCTCAGCTGTTCAGAGCATTGGCTGCTCTTTCCAGAGAACCCAAATTAATTTCAAAGCACACACACTGTGACTAAGAGCTATGTGAGCAAGTTCCAGAGGATCTAATGCCTCCTTCTGGCCTCCACATTCACTGTACAAAGGTGGTCCACTTACATACATGTGAGAAAACCACTCATACACATCAAATGAAAATAAGTAAAATACTTTTAAAAACATGATCAGAGTGATAACATAGCTGATCTTGGGAAGAACCTTCTTTCAGTTGAGAGCCTGCCATCTTGTATCACTCCCCAGGAAGAGAAGGCAGCTCTCTGGGAATTCTTTTACTAGGGCATGAATCTCATTCATGTGCAGTTCACCTTACTTATCTAATAATGTTCCAATACCCCACTTTTTAATATCACTTCATTGCAAGTTAGAAATTTTGCATAAGTTATGAGATGAAAGGGACACAATTATTCAGTCCATACTAACTGTTTTCATTTTTGTATATAATTGTCTGTCTTTCTGTTGTGTTCAATAGAAAAATGAGATGTTTACCAAAGCAGTTCATTTTTTTGGTAGAATTGATGATAATTGGTCGGTAGTGATTTATCTCCCTTAAAAATATAAATATAAAATGGTAACTTTAAATAATGAAATGTTTGAAACATACCCTGAAATGATTTGCAGTTCCTTGATTATTCAAATTTTCAAAGTATTTTCCATTGAGCATCATCACTCATACCTCATTCTTAGAGTTAATTTTCAGTTTTCCTCACATAAATCAGGAAACTCCATCAAGGATTTTCATTTCCATGATGACAAAGAACTAAAGTAATCATGAATAAAGATGAAAATCATCATAAAGTCACATTAATTTGCATGGATGTGATCTCAGAAAAGGTTCTTTACCTTTGTCTTTTGAATATCAAGTATGTTTCATGAAACATAACATCATTTGTACTTTGTAATTTTTGAAAAAAATTGCTGGACAACTTTTACACTTGAAGTAAATTAGAATAGTGCCTGTTATAAAGATCAGAAGAACACATTGTGTGTGGTTTACTTAAGGCTGATTAGATAGATAGATAGATAGATAGATAGATAGATAGATAGATAGATAGATAAATAGAGATTGGCCTTAGACTAAACAATCCTCATGTAGTGGCTCCATCTTTCTTTCACTTTGTCCTTTCTTTCTTTCTTTCTTTCTTTCTTTCTTTCTTTCTTTCTTTCTTTCTTTCTTTCTTTCTTTCTTTCTTTCTTCTTTCTTTCTTTCTTTCTTTCTTTCTTCATTTCTTTCTTTCTTTCTTTCTTTCTTTCTTTCTTTCTTTCTTTCTTTCTTTCTTTCTTTCCTTTCAAATTTTATTTCTTCATTTCTTTCTCCCTTCCTTCCCGTTTTCTTTTTGTCTTAGCTTCTTTTGAGATATGATTTCATTAGATAGCCAACATTAGATAGTCAACGCTCATATTTGAAATCCTCCTGCCTCAGTATTCCATCTCTGAATGCCAGGATTACAGGCATGACCACACTTGACTCCAGTCTTGTTCTCTAATACCAAACTAACAGAAGGAATCAGAGATCCCTAGATAAACACCTGCCTTTTTGCTTCACAAGCCTCCTGGAACATCTCATATCACGAAAAAGTAAGGAAGATTAGTGCCATAGAGATGGAGAACATATGAGAAGTAGACACAGAAGTCTTCTAAATGAATTATCAAGGGCCAAATACTAAGGAAGTTATAGCAGCAGCATAAATGAAATACCACCTTATTATAATCAAAAGCACAAAGTTAAAATCTGTTACTCTACTGATGTAAATCAATGATTCATTCATTCAATCAATCAGTCAGTCAATCAATAAATAAACCAATAAGAATAAAAATCCCCCCCCCAGAAAAATTTCAAAGTGTTCAGGTTGAATTTTTACCTGTAGAAAGCTAGAGAATAACTTCCTATCCTTAAATACAAGATACACACGGACATCCTAAAAGGGACAATAGTGGAAATCAGTGAAAAGGATAACTTTCCAGGACAGCAGTTTGAGCAAGACTTCCTCAGGCACGTGAACAGGATCAACATATTTTAGCAGTATTCACAGTATGTTGCCATACTCTGATTTGATAAGAATGCATATGTGAATTTATCTCTGAAGTCTTGGAAATTGTCCAGTTGCTGTGAGAATAGTACAAAGAAGAGCTTCTGTTCCCGTCATTTTATTTAGAGCCAATTGTTACATAGTTTACAGTGCATTTACAAACAATCTCTGTGAGTTCAAGGCCAGCCTGGTCTACATAGTGAGCTCCAGGCCAGATGGGACTAAAGGGAGACCCTGTGTCAAAAAGACCAAAATAAATAAATAAATAAATAAATAAATAAATAAATAAATAAATCTATCTCTTAAGCCTCCAGAGTACAGATAATCAATGACAAGAGGAGAATGGACCCACTTAAACCTCAGCACAATGTAGTTTGTTGCTTAGAAGTTGGAAGAGGAGAATGCTCAGTCTCCAGCGTTCACTTTCATTTCTACCTCACATTAAAACATTCTTCAAGGCAAGTGGGAAAGTGAAGTGCATTAGGTCAGAATGTTGTTATTACCTTACCTAGAAGTAAGCTTTAGTAACTGATACCTCATGGATTTTACTAAATAATGAAAGCAGCTGTTAAACAATAAAGTTACTAAGCTGGTACTTATAACTTCAAGAACAGATCAGCATATGTGGTTCTTGTAATCCTACTTTCTGCATTGGAAGTATACAACTGAATGAATTTTCTCAACTGTGGCCATGAATTGAAATGTGTTCTCTTCCATATTTTTGAGATAGAATTTTGGATTGCCTCATTACCATTTAAAAAAACTGAAGAAATTAATATGTCTTGTTTCTGACTTTGAAGACTTCGTTTGAGTCAATCATTTGCCAGTCATTTTACTCTTTAAAGAAATCTTGGCACTAAGACAAAAGTCTCTCTTAAATCAATTCTTCTAGTAGCTCCAACCCTAATGAAAACATCAAAGTATTGAAATGCTGCAGAACTCCTGTGTTTTCAGTGATATGGAGATGGAAAATAGCTTTTTCACTTTTAACCATAACATATGTTGTAACTTGAAGGAAAAAAGTCTCAGTGGTATCCCAATACAGTGTCCTATAATTAAACTCATATGTAGGTTTGACCCTTACACCCTCAGATTCCCTCAAGATATTTGGAAGTAGAATGGATTGAGGATATGAGAAGTTTAACCTGTTAGAGTTGCCTTGGAAGAGAACTCTTACAATTTTACAAGGCTGTGCCTGCATCAGACTTTTCAGAGGAAGCTATTTTCTTAGGCACTCCAGGCCAGTGAAAGTGTTTAAATGTTGGAAAATTCTTTTGTGAATCTTTGAAATGACTGAAGAGATATTAGTAGATGTGTTGTGCTCAGGATTACAAGAGATTGCCTTGAAGTGACTGGGGAATTTTGAAAAAAAATGTACACATTTCAATGATTCACTTCTTATAAACTGTGTTGTTTTCAGATCTATGTATTCATTGAAAAGAGGATTATTACATTGTTTGTATTACGTTACCTGAATAGCCAGTTCAGATACTTCTTGATCCAGATGACCATTTGACATTAAATGAAAAAAAAAAGATTGCATTTTCTGCTCAAATTTATGAATTCCCTTTTGTGGTATTCCTGTGAGCCAACACTAGAGTATATGCGTATGTGTAAACACTGTTAACATTTGAAATCAAAGAACAAGGGGACTTTTATGCAAGTCCTGATTTTATATTATGGATCACTAGGATTGACAGTAATAGGAGTCATGAATTGGATCCTTTGCATCAGTCTGAGCAAAAGATGTGTCTAGCAATTGTAAATTATTTCAACCTTTCTCATGAAATGCGAATGGTTTCATAGTGAGAGAGTAGTTGTGCAAGTCAAAAGTATAAAAATGCCAACCATAAATAAGGTGAAAAACCTTCATCCCCACTGGGATAAAATAACATTACATTCCTGAGACTCTGACTCTAGACAGACAGTTTCTTTAGAGATTTGTTTGTTCAAAAAACAGAGAGAAAATAACTTTATATAATTTATTTTCACATTGCCCCAAATCACAACCTTAAACATAAAAGGAGAAAATCTACTTTCAAATTAATTTCAAATTTACAAGTGAAGAACTAGAACATAAATAAGAAAATTATCTTTGCAAGGTTTTATGTCTCTGATGATAAATGCATATTATGTTTTGTATTTTATTTTTTATCACATACGTGTATGTGTGTTCATAATTTTATAGTTAAATAAGTCACCTGGAGATAATTTGGTAAGAATACGCATCAACCTGATACAAAATAACCAACACAATTAAATTGAGTTGTATATTGTATTTAATACATACGAGTAATAGTGCTTTGGTCATTGGCATATAAAATTTTAAATTGTGTAATTGTTGATTGGTATTTTTATATTCAATTAAACTAAAAGCAGAAAACAGCATTGTTTCTCAACACTTAAAATAGCAAACAATTGGATTTCTTTTTACATTTATTCATGTTTTTGAACGATTTTTTACATAAGGTCTGCTGCTAATTCTTTTTGATAACGAAAATGAAGAAAAGTTGACCTTGAAATAAATAATAATTTAGCCATTGCTGATTGTTTTTTTCCAGAGAGGGCAAATTCAGTTCGGGCACCAAAGGATGCTGCAGACTGCCACTTGCTGTGAAAGGACCATTTTGACATTGCTACTGTTTTCTTATCTGTCACAGGCATTTAATCACATTCACCTTGTTCTACTCTATGTTCTTTGGCCTAACAAATTAATGGTTCTAAAGTGCCTTGAAAATATAAATCTCTATATAAATAAGACATTATTACAGCCTTGGGATAAGTCTGAGTCGAGGAAGGTTAAAAGGTAATGGCTTGTTCTTCACGGCTGTAGAGACTTTAAAAAACAGAATTTTCTTAAACTTTTTTTTTCCTACCTTTATATAACACCTCTGGACAACATAAAACCCATTATTTTGGCTAATTTGAGATTGTACAGCACATGATAATTCAAATCAGGATTTTTAAAAGGCTGTGTTCCTATAGTCATTGTAACTGAAGCATCAGGACATGACATTTCCTAGTCCCTCTCAGCAGACATGTAGTTATTCACGTGTTATTTGGTCTATGAATACATTTTCTAAAGAACACAACATAAAAAGTTCACATTGTTAAATATTGTGTCTTCTGCTCTCAATAAATTTCCAGTTTTATCAGGGACTAAGATGCATTCAAAAGTCTACTAACTTCAATGGTATAAGATTTAGAATTGCTGAATTTCAGATGCTTTCTGACATTGACGTGGCAAAGGAAAGAGTGACACAGATCTCGGGATCTGGAGTGCTTTTCTTAATGTTATAGCACTAGATCAGAGCTTGAAATGGATTCGCTTGGCAGATGTCAGGGCAACTCAGAAGGCCTTGGTGGTGGTGTGTGTGTGTTGGGGGAGCAGCAGTAACTTGAACAAAGACAAGGTAAGCAGAGAGACATAGAAGCTATTTAGAGAAGTAGATGCTTTAAGTGTGAGATGAGTGCAAGTAGCTTGAGATAAACCCTGACGATAGGATGGCGCCAGGCTATGTGGACTCTTGAATGCCAGGTTAAAAATATATGAGCTTTACTTAGTAGGGAATTGTGAAGTACTTCTTAAGTGAAATAAACATTTTTCTAAGTGTTGTTTCAAAATAGAAACTAAAATTTTTTCTCCAATATGAGTATATGTATATTTCTTTAAAAAATGCAGTTATACATGAAGGATGTGGGTAATAGAGAGGTACTGACCTTCAAATCTAGGTCTTTCTTCCACCATTTGGAGAATTTTCTATTAAAACATCTTGTTTTCAAAGAGTATCTTAGACAATATTTTCGAGTATGAGTTGTGTGTTATGTTCATGCAAATGTAACATTACCCTTTAATTCTTCATTACTTTGAAAAAATAATTATTATATTTAATTAATTATTTATTTATTTACTTATCATTCATATGTGTGTGTGGGGGTGGTGGTGGTGGTGTGCTTGTGTTCTTTTCCTTCTGCCTTATAGCTTCTGGGAAACAAGCTCAGGCTGTCCGGCTGGGCTGGCATCAGTCACCTTTCCCCACTGAGCCATCTCACTGGCCTGAAAACTGTTTATTTTTTCTTCAGTGAAGGTAGATAGAAGTATATCAGTAATCTTTGATTTTCACATTATCTATTTTACATTCTTTTTTAAAAACAACATATATGCAATTGCCAATAAGATATTCTTATTTCTCTGCAACTGGGGAAAGGATTTATTTGTTTCATTTTGATAGGGTGGGGCCCATCATTGCTGGTATTGATATAGTGGGGTTCATTTCAGATTGTGGCTAGGACACCTCACATCCAGGTGAAACAAGAAGCAGAAACAAGAAAATGAGAATGTCTGTTAGTTTCTTTTATATTGTTGTAATAAAACACTTGGACAAAAACAAACTTGGCTTCATAGGACACCATGGTCTCCCACTTACAAGCCATCGTTTGTTGTACTTTATAATAGTGTGCTATTTATTTAGAAACGAACACATTTTTTTACTTCACTTTTACCTTTGAATTCTTGATAATTTCTTCATAAGGTAAATTTTCATAAAACTTTAACTGTAGGTTGCTTTGTTTCTGCACTCAGAGGCAGGGTCCATAATTCATCAGTGTTGAACAGTAGAATCTTTAATTAGCAGTTATGTTAAATTCTTATTTCTGTTATATTAGTTACTACAACCTTCTAGCTTACAACAGAAATTTGCAATCTTTCAGAAGTTTGAAAGGGGTCTAAAAGCAATGTGTCAAGTGGGCTGTGTTCCTTCTGGAGGTTCTAAGGGATGAAAATTCCCTTACCTTTTTAAAATTTCCTCTCCCTTTATATTAACATTATTAACTTTTATGGTCCACATACAGTCATTGGTTCAGGACCCTTTTCTCTGTATTCAGAGCTAGCAGAATAACTTCTTCAAATCTTCACCACGTCCTCTGCTCCTGTGCTTTAATTGTTATATGATATTTCCCAACCTCTTAATCCATCACTGGTCACACTTTTCCACCTGGATAAGCAAGGAAATCCATCTCAGGGCTACAGAACAGTTCCTCACTACCAGCTAAGGCCAGGGAGATTCATATTTCATGATTAAATAATTGGGAATCATCTTATAGACAGTTCAATTATCTCATACGTGTTTAGTAATTTTGTGAATTCAAAGTACAAATCAAGAAGGGAGATGGAAAAGGACAGTATATCATGGAGTCCAGAATCCAAATTGGTTGAAAAGATTCACAATGTACTCAGGAGAAACAGTCTAGGAGAAGATATGGGCAGTTGCAATGCTGCCGGCATAGTGTAATCAGAGCAGAGGATAGGCAGATCCAAGAAATAGATGTGCCCAGTTGTCCACATACACAGGAAAGAGCAGTTATGCATTAATGACATATGCAGTACTTTACTGAAGGCCACATGACATATCTAAAATACATGATGGTATGATTGTTGCCAGGTATCTTTTATTAAATGTTTCTTATATGTCATTGTTCTTGGTGATTTCCATTAACTTAATGCTTACAATTGAAGTAATCTGATATTAACTCTTACTAGAGATGAGAAAGTTGCAATAGTATTTTAAGTGACTTATCCAACTGAACAATAAGTATGTATCAAGATTTAATTTGTGGTTTGTGAATTCTACAACCTATACTCTCTCTGGTTTACTGAGCTAAGGACTCTCTTATTGGGCTAAAAATATTACCTTTATATGTCTAAAATGTATAAAAATGAATTTGTGTTAAAATTAACTCATCATAAAAATATCACAAATCTTTCTTATTGAATCCAAAACTCTTTTCATTATAGAAATGGTCACTACAAACATAGTAGAAAGTGATCATTATATCTGTGCTACAGCACTTTCAGTAACTGTAGAGGGTTTTATCATTTTTAATCCACATTTTAGTATGGTTCTTCCGTAGTTTGAACTGAAATCTTCTCTCATAGTACCTTCAATCCTTGGGCCTGATACTTTTATGTACTACTCATTCTCTGTCTCTCTCTGTCTCTCTGTCTCTCTCTCTCTCTTTCTTTCTTTTTTTTAAATTTTTTTATTATTTATTTCTGTAATGTGTATGAATGTACTGTCTGCATGCAAGTGTGTGCACCCGTGCAGTGCCGCGAAGGTCAGAAGAGGGTGTCGGATTACCCTGGAACTGGAGTTCTCCTGGAATTGGAGTTTCAGACGGTTCTTGGCCGCCATGTGGGTGCTGGGGATCGAACCCGGGTCCTCTGAAAGAACGTCGGTGCTCTTAACCGCTAGGCCATCTCTCCAGCCCCTCTATCTTTCTTTCTCACTTCCACACACTACTGTTTAAATTATTTGAAAATACTCATTGTAAGTCTATCTCTAGTGCAGTGATCACTTTCTAACTCATCTAACAAATAGAAAATGTCCTTCACCATCTTGGCATAACCTTTATCTGCTCAGCATGCTATTCATAGCATAGTAGTATAGTGTTGTTCCCTTGTGTCAGTCAGCATGCCATCATTTCCCTTTATGTTTCACCTGGCTCCGGTAGATGTTCTTTAAAGCATATTACTAAATCAGTTATTTTTTTCTTTATTAATACTAATCAAAAATTCCAGTAGTTTCGGTCAATATCTCATGCTTTTCACAATGAACATCAATAAGTAACTTCTGATAAAATGAGAACTGAGTTCCAGCTGTACTGTGAACACCTGTGAGGCTGAAACTGGAAATATGAGAATCGTGCTGGCACCTAATCATTGTTTACACTTCCCATCTTTAGAGTTCAGCTGTGAAGGCCCAGCCAGTGACCTGCCAGAGGTTTTTCCAGTAAAACCCATGAGACATAAACCAGGGCATGTCAAACATGCTTACCAACAGTCTTCTCTTCAGCTGTCAATGAGCCCAGAAACGCTAAAGATGCACAGTAGGAGGCTCTGCTATCACTGACTTTTGACTAGTTAGAAGTGTTTGGTTAACTATTTTGAAAGGTGATAGGTGAGTGGGGTCTTTAGTTGAAGTTATGGGTCAAATTCCAGGCTTCCAGTAGCATATAGAAGACAGAGAAAAATAAATTACTGGCTTTCAAGTATTCATAGACAAAAAATACATCATGGTATGATTGAAGGGTAAGTACTATTTTATAAGTCAATATAAGTAAAAATCATCAGGAAGGAAAATAAACCTTGGGAAGCATGTTATCAGTAAAAAATAACAAAAGGAAACAATGGAGATTCAGATATGGAAGATGAAGGAGGAAGTGAACATGAGAACTAAGGATAACACCTCCCCTATTATCATTTTTTAATAATTTACTTCTTTTTAAAATAGTTTTATTGAAGTTTTCCACATTTCATACATCATTTCTCAGGCCAACTTAGAGTCATTTTCCTTTCCATGTCTCCCACTAGACCCAAGTTCATGCATTCTGCCATATAGCTCGTATCTTTTTCTGAGTCTTTTAAAACTTTTTCAAAGCAGAGGACTATTGTTTTGGGGAGAAATTTACTGTTTCAGTCTGTTCTTTTTCCCGATTCTTTTGTTGTTGTTTCCCCCAACTTGTATTGCTTCAACATATGCATGTACATATGCATATATATACACACATATATATCACACCTATACTAAAAAAAAAACTGTTATTTCCAAATCACATTTCAGGATTCACATTTTTCCCTTTTAATTTTATATTGCTTTAAAATATACCTATATACCTTCCACCCATATACGAAGATTACAAAGTTTGAAAATAAGTAATAGGCTAATTCTAGAGCCTGTTAAGGGATTCACATTATAATGCTTTTAGATAAAGAGGAATAAAACATTAACATTGCTCAGCTTGCCTTACAACTAGGTACTTGTTGCTAGCATCCACAAATTAGGGATACCATCCATCCTTTGTTTTATATTTCTTCTTCTTCTTCTCCTAATCCTCCTCCTCCTAATCCTCCTCCTCCTCCTCCTTTTTGTTTTTTTTTTTTTTTTGGGGGGGGGCTGTCTACTTCATTTACCATAATATCATATAGTTCCATACCTGCAAGTTCATGATGTCATCTTTCTTTACCACCGCAGAGAACTCCATTGTGTAGATGTACCACATTCTCTTTACCCATTCTTCAGTTGAGGGACACTTGAGTTGGTTTCAGCTCTTTGCTGTTGTGAAGATAAATGTTGTGCAATAAACATGGCTGTGCATGTATCTCTGTGATTAGGATGCGTTCTTGTGAGTCATATATACCTAGGAGTGTTATGAATGGATCAGGTGGTAGGTTTAATTTTGATTCTTTTTAAGGCTTCTCCACACTGCTTCCAATCTTAGTTGTTACGGAGTTTACATTCCTACCAGCAGTGATTGAGTGTTTCCCTTTCCCCATAGCCTCTCACCCATTTGGTATCATTTGTTTTCTTGATCCTAAGCAGTCTGATCACAGTGAGATGATAGCTGAAAGTGGTTTTAATTGCATTTCCTTAAAATTCGCAATGTTCGTAACCACTTTTTAAGGTGTTTCTCTGCCATCTTTAATTACTCACTTGTAAAGTCTTCAGCTCTTTACTCCATGTTTGGAGTGAGTCACTTGTTTCTTGCTTGATATATATATATATATCTATATATATATATATACTCTACTATATATCTAGTAAGTAATCTAAAATGAAGTTGTAAGCTACACTGTTTCTAAGATTATACCTTTAATTGAAAAACTCCTTTTTGGAAGAAAAATTTTTATAGGAAGATTTGATGTGACTTAGTTCTTACAGAAAAATTTATTTTGCAGACAAAGGCTTCTTAGATTCAACTTTTTTTTTTTTTTTTAATTTTTTAATTGAAAATATCTATCAGTGAAATGAAGATATTCAATTGGTATATTAATGGAACCCTTGAACTATCATTGAAGCACAAGAAAAATATTATTATTAACTAGAGATTTACATTTTCCAGAAAGTTAAGAAAGGATTTGAACTTTGCTGGGTAAAAGAAGATATAACTTAGCATAATATATGGCTAAAAAAATTCACAAGTATTTCATTTTCTCTTCTTAAAATTTAACTTTAATCAAGCTGTGATTTTCCTTATTTAGAGTTGAAGATAATGAATTTTGCAGTGGGTCAACTGATCCATAAGTGATGAGAAAGTTTCCAAATTCTGACTCCCTAGCATGACATTTTTCAATATGTATTATACATTATTTGCTAAAACTTTAAAATATCCATCTGACTAGTTAACTTTTAGTGTTTTAGAAATTGGCTTTTATGTTTTCAAATATGGGAGAAAAAATTGACTTCTAATGTTTTGCAAACATTTTATCCAAAAAATTCATATTTTGATTTGTAAAAATTTGTGTATTATTTATAATAAGTTATTTTGAAATATGTGCACTTTGTGAATTGCTAAGTTGAATAATTGAAGTATAGATCACATCAGATATTTATTTTTTCATGATAACATGTCCAAATATGTTTTATGTGATTCTGAGAATGAGAAACCAGGAGAGTTAAAATTCAGTGTCTTTTTCTAAAGATATTTTGAAGCAAAAGGTCTTTTATTTTTATTTTGACAAAGAAGACTTTACAACTATAAATAAAAGCTTTCAAAATTACAGAGAAATGTAGGAAAAAATATCACTGGCCATTCTGTATTACTGGTGTAAGTATTGGGGGTATAATTTCATGACTCAAGTGAAGACATTCAGACATCTAACACAGTCCATATGCTCGGCTTTTGAAGTCTGCTTAGTACTCCGTTAGAGATTCTCGATTTGTACTTCTCAATCTGATTTCCATAAGATGCAGGTTCTCCTCAGCAGAAGGACCTGCTGCAAATCGCAGTGGATTAATTCTATAATAAGTTATGAGGGCAATAAATATTTCTCATCCAGTTTGCCTCTTATGTAATGATCTTTTATGTCTCCTTATAAAACCGAAGTTATGTTTTATTTGTAAGTCATTCTGAGCATAATAAACTGTCTGAATTTGGGCACTTAGCTTTGGGTTTTAAGTAAATTCCTTCGTTGTGCATTGTTTTATGATGGTTCTATAGCCATTTATTAGACAAAGCACCTGAAAGTTCCTTCAGGGTTCTGACTTCCAGGCAAAATAACATCGCACTTAAAGGTGTATGGAAATTTAGGCTGTGGACTTGTAAATACCAGCTATTATTCATCTATTCCTGTTTCTATTTATTTTATAACTAGAAAAAGCCCTCAGCATTTGCAATCCAGTATTATGATGAAATCACTTTGGTTCATTTAACCTGAAGTTATATTGCATAACATAGGCAAGTTACTAGATTTTTTTTGGGGGGGGGGCGTGGTGGTGGGTAAACTCATTTGTAATACAGAAATGTGGATTCTTTGCTGATTATCCATTTATTTATTTATTTATTTATTTATTTATTTATTTACTTTTCCAAGATAGTGCCTTCCTGTAGCCCCAGCTGTGTTAGAGCTTATTATGTAGAACAGACTATCCTCTAACCCATAGAGATCTGCCTGCTGTTACCTGAGCACTGGGATTAAGGGCATGCAATATCAAGGCTTCAGATAAAAGTTCTTGATGTCATCACACAAACCTAGTAAAGTAACTGTCACCAAGTCACAGAACTCACTGCAGTTTCAATATATTCACACCAATGCATGCCATTGTAAACAATTAAGGGAATTTTATTTTTCTGGGTTTTGAGTTCACTTTAGCCAATCACACTAGAGTCAGTAGTCACTATTATACAGATTTATAAAACAAACAGTGAAAAATGAGTCCCTCCTTTATATGGGAAAAGCTTCATGAAAAAAAAAAAAACTTGGAAAAAGTGCTCTTGAATGACTTCCTTTATTAAATATTTTATTTATTATTTTTATTTTTTGTAAATGAATGTATAACCTGCCTATATGCAAGTTCTCTCATGTCATACAATGCCCATGGATGTCAGAAAAGTGTGTCGGATCCCCTTGAACTGGAACTGGAGTTATAGATGATTGCTAGCTACCATGTGGGTGCTAGGAATTAAACCAGGGTACTCTGCAAGAGCAGCGGGTGCTCTTAACTACTGAGCCATCTCTCCAATACCTTGAATAGCTTTCTTAATTTTCCAAATTGGTTTTATTGAATTCATAAATTTCAAAGAATGTCAGATATTATTGCTGAAGAGCCTATGATGTGTATTATCTCTGTGGAGTCAGGCAGACATGGCCTGTTCCTGAGTGCTTACCCATTTTAAGCCCAGATGGAGTTCTGGAAAATGAAAACAAAAATAGTAATTTTAAAAGTAGAGTAGAAAGAGTTCAAAATCATGTCTATCATGCTAGAATTCAGTTTTTAAAATACTTCTAGATGCCACAAAGTTTTAATATGAGAGACTTCCTTACCTCCTTTTCATAGAACAAAGGAAAACATGATGGAATGAAGTCATTCCCTAACTGTAAATTAGACCCGACTGTTATAGAGGTAATCTCTAATAAAAGCTGTATAGCTGCTTTCTTTAACTGACTGATAGACATAGGAACTGTGAAAGGATAATTCTCTATTCAGAGCCAAATATAATACTAAAGTCTTTATAATCTGGGTAATTAAGCAAAATATATTAATACAAGAGAGCTCTGATTTCAGCAATGGATTATTCTGCCAAGGAGATGTTGGCTAGGGGATCCAAGCCCCCCAAAAAGGTAATGGCTTTTTGCCTGCAAACTGGGACACCTGCAAGAAGAGAAGCGGTAAGTCCCTACTGTCAAATACCTAGTATAAGCATGTGAAAGATGTATTGAGACCACACTTGTAAGTGTACAGTTTGTCTCAGAATGCCAGAGAGTGTTATCAAAGGCCACTAAATAAATAAAGCAAATATTGGTCTCCTTGAGTCAAGCAAGACTCCTCCATCAGCAACAGCTACACCTCACCTGCCTGGAAATACTGTGCAGCAGTGGCATCCCTATGTCTGTATATCCCAAATCTAATTGGCTACTAGCTCTCTCCTTGGGGGAATAATTCACAGCTGATGCCACAAGCTTATGTCCTCTAGTGATTAAGAGATGTTATAAGCCACAGTAAGACATTGTCATCTTTTACAGAAAAGCTATAGTTCATGGATTAGCATACCATTCAAACATCTGTAACTATACCAATTTAATCTACCATAATAATTAGTACTGTTTAAATGCCAGTATACCTAATTGCTTGTGCTTCATCAGTAGGAGTAAAAGGTTATTCCTGAATAATCTGCCAACCCATGAAAGGAAACAGCCTGAACTGATCAGAGTCCAAAACGACATCTCCAGAGAAAGTAGACTGTTTTGCTTCTAGACCACTTGTGTCCCTTTTTTAAAGACTAGGGAACAATCTGCAAAAGAGGGGATGTGGTAGAATGTAAGGACTGTGATTGGGGTGAATTATGAAACTACAGCAGTATAGACTGGACTCTTATTTGATCAACATGATTTTACATACAAGCCCCTCCAGCTGGACAATGGGGACCTTGGGCTGTATAAGTTTAGGCATAGCTACTTGCAAATTGGTTTTACATGAAGGATGCTTGTATTCATTACTTATTACTTATTATTAAAATATCAAATAAAAATACTTTGTTTTTTCCCTTTCATATAATAGATCTTAATCAAATTTAGACCCCTCACTTCCATCTGCCCCCAAAGCTGTCCTCACTTTATGTCATGATGATTTCATTTATGTTAAGTGCCATCCAGTCAAGTATTTGTACCCAGATGTCTCTAAGGGCATGTTCATGCACAAGTCTACTCAGCCTATCTAGAGTTACTCCATTAAAGAAGATCTACCCTCCTTTACCCAGCAGTGATCATTTGCCAATAGTTCTTCATCTAGGGTTGGGGCCTACTGCCCATTTCCCTTCTTCTATGTTGAGTTTTTTTTGACTGACTCAGCATAGGTCTTGTGCTTGCTGTCGCCATTTTTGTGAGTTAATATGAAAAAGTGTCCAGTAGCCTAAAAACCTTACATTCATACACCTGGCTCTTACAATCTTTCTGTTCATTCTTCCCCAGTGCTCCTTGAGCCATGAGTGGATGAAGTTTAATATAGGAGTCCTAGTCAGGGAAACACATATTGCAGTCTCTTATTCTCTAAAACTTAGCCAGGTGTGGCCTTCTGTGTACATCACACTCTGTTGTATGAGGAAGCTTCTCTAGTGAGTTGAGAATTTATTAATAGTCTATCTACCCCTGTTCCACTAAGTTCCATGAGCCTTAGGCAGACAGATTCTACTGTAGTGGAATGTGTCACTTAGAGCTGGGCATCTCTCAGACATATATTCTCTATGTGTGAACAGTGTGGACCTCCGTAATAGCCTCCATCTGGTGTAAAAGAAAGCCTTCTTTAATAAGTAGTGTATGCTACACATTGTGTATGATCTGTAAACACAAGAATCCACATAGTATACATTAAAAATTCATTTCTCTAGGATATATGACCTCTCCAGTCATGTGTATTTGGCCATATTTACAGTGCTATGCATGAGTTACCTCTGATAGAATTAGTTATTTTTAAGTTTACTTTTCTATAGAGAAAATAAGAATTAGTGTCCATTGCCAGTTTAACTGGGTTTAGAATCACTATAGAAACACAGCTGAAGGCATGGCTATCAGAGTGTTTCCATTGTAACTAAGCAAGGAAGACACATGTTGAAGGCAGGGATACCATCCCACGACATCTCATGGGGTGACATCACAGATTGAACCAAATGGCGAAAGAGGTAAGGACCAGCATTCATCTTTGTCTGTTTCCTGAATGAAGAAGTGATACGACCATCTTCTCTAAGTCTTTGCCACCATACCTTACCTTTCATGAGGATCAGTACTCCAGAATGTTCTGAGCCAAAGTAAACCCTTTGTTCTAGTTTATCTTCCATTGCTGTGACAAAACACTCTGACTGACACCAACTTGGGGAGGAAAGGGTTTATTCAGCTTACATCTCCTGGGTCACAGTTCATCACTTAGGGAGCCCAAGACAGGAACTCAGGGCAGGAACCTGGAGGCAGGAGCTGAAGCACAGGCCACAGAGGAATGCTGTTCACTGGCTTGCTCTCCTGACCCATACCCAGCCTGCCCTCTTATACAATACACAACAACCTGCCCAGGGTGGCACCGCCCATGGTGGGCTGGGCCCTCCCACATTGCCCAACAATCAAGACAATACTCCACAGATGTGGCCACAGACCAGTCCAATGGAGCCAGTTCCCCAATTGAGGCTCCCTCAACCCAGGTGTGTCAAGTTGACACTAAAGCTATACAGCACAATTGACCCCTTGTCAACTTGACACACAAAACACATCACTATTAAACCACCACCTTTCCAGTTCTCGTCCCCAAGTTATGATGTTAACATTAATCACAACCTAAGACAATACAACCTTAAAAGCCCCACAGTCCTTAAAATGTCCAAACACTTAAAAGTTCACAGTCTGTTAAAAGTCTCTTAACTGTGGGCTGCTGTAAAATCCAAAACAAGTACTGTCTTATTTCAAAAGTGAAGAATCAGGCACACTCAAACAAAACCTAAGTCCAGCAAAGTAGCTCAAGGCTGGACACCTGGGATTCTCTCATGATCTTCCAGGATCCAAAGGGTTTGGGCAGCTCCCCCTCTCCGACTCTGCCATCCATGGCACACACAGCTCATCTCACAGGCCCAGGCTGACTCCATTCCACACCTTCTGCTGCTCTTGGTGGTCATCCCATTGTCCTGGCATCTCCAAAAAGCTGGGGTCTCCATTGAAACTGAGGCAGCACCTTCACCAATGGTCTCTTCTGACCTCTCCTGGTGCAAAGCCTCAGCTTCTCCCCATGACCCCTGCAATCCTGGGGTCTTCACTGCAACCGAGGTGCACTTCCACCAAAGGTCTATCCTGACCTCTCACAGTGCCAAACCTTGGCTGCTCTCTGTGACCCCCTCACATTTCAATACCAGAACCATATAGGAGACTCTT
The DNA here is from genome assembly GCA_009823505.1 of Rhizomys pruinosus. Taxonomy (NCBI): domain Eukaryota; kingdom Metazoa; phylum Chordata; class Mammalia; order Rodentia; family Spalacidae; genus Rhizomys; species Rhizomys pruinosus. The sequence goes on from VZQC01004158.1 coordinate 909,731, forward strand.
ACACACTACCAAGTCCTGCTTCTGGCTTGACATGGAGGCTCGGGCCCCTTCTGGAACATAGGTTCTGTGTGCTGAACCTGAAAAAATTCTTCCAAGAAGATTTCTCCACAGTGATGCTGGTCTCTTGTCACTTACAGCTGATTTTTCAGCCCCAGCTAACCACTATCAATTGTCCCAGTACAACAAAGATTTCACTTTAGATTCTGGTCTCTTGTTACTTACAGCTGATTCTTCAGCCCCAGCTAACAAGAACCCACAGATTACACAGTCCTGATGATCTCTGCTTCCCTTTGAAACTAGAAACTTCAGAAGCCAGGTCTCCATCTTCTACAAATCTTTCAGCAAAACTGCTCCAAGCTCCACAGCAACAATCTTTAGGTATTCAATGATCTTCCCAGCCCAAAGTTCCAAACGCCTCCATAATCTTTCCCCAAAACACCAAGGTCAGGTCTGTCACAGCAATAGCCCATTCTCTGGTATCAATTTCTGTCCTAGTTTGTCTTCCATTGCTGTGACAAAACACTCTGACTGACACCAACTTGGGGAGGAAAGGGTTTATTCAGCTCACATCTCCTGGGTCACAGTTCATCACTTAGGGGGCCCAAGGCAGGAACTCAGGGCAGGAACCTGGAGGCAGGAGCTGAAGCACAAGCCATGGAGGAATGCTGTTCACTGGCTTGCTCCCCTGGCCCATGCCCAGCCTTCCCAGGGAGGCACCACCAATAGTGGGCTGGGCCCTCCCACATTGCTCAACAATCAAGACAATACTCCAGAGATGAGGCCACAGGCCAGTCCAATGGAGCCAATTCCCCATTGAGGCTCCTTCAACCCAGGTGTGTCAAGTTGACACTAAAGCTATCAGCACACCCCTCCTCATTATTCTCCTTTAAGCAGAGGTATTTTTCTACAACAATGCATAAAGTAAAGCAAATAGCATCCAATCATAACACAATATTTTCTTAATGTATAATATTTTTAATTGGAAATATAGTCTATATTACTTCAGTTCAGTCCTCAAATAATACAGATTAACTTTATGAACTCTGTACAGCCAACTTACATGGCCTTTTGAACATAAATTGAAATTATTATATATATATATTATATAATATATATATATTATATCTAGAATATATAATTAATATATTATAATTATATATATATAATAATAGATCTATAATATATATATATTATATATATATATATAATATATATATATACGAATCTTTGAATCTGTGATGAACAAAGAGCTGGAAAGAAAAAAATATTAAGTTTAAACCAATCTGAGTTATTTAATTCAGGTTTTTAATGCTTACTGAAGTTATTACATGACATCAGCATACTAATGATGACCACCAGTAGAAATAAGCTTCTGCATCACCTATATTGCATCATTACGAGAGAAGAAAGCTAATGTTCTAATCAAGAAATAAATGCAAATTAAACAGTACATACACACAATGGAAACAAACCCATGGCTTTAGATGATTATATATGTATCTCATTAGACTAGAGTCATAAACTCTCTCAGGATGTGCCAGATTTATGGAGCTGCCCAGCGATTTGCCATAACTTGGGTGGATTAGAACAACAGACATGGTTTCTTTTCTGGCTAGGAAAGAAAGATGTCTGAAATCCAGCTGCTAGAGGATCTTGTTCTTCTCAAGGCTCTGAAGAACTTCTCTTAATCTTCTTCAGCATATGAAGCTTATCTGTGGCAGCTCTATCTGATGTTCCTTTACTTTTGGTGACATTATCCACATTTTGCCTGGGTTGATGGTCATCTTCCTTCTTTGTGTCAATTCAGACTTTGTTTAAAATCCTCCATAATAAAGGCACCAGTCGTTAGATTTGGGGCCCGGTATATTCTTTTTTTAACTTGATTATATCCATATACTATTCACAAATCAGTTCTCATTAGCATATATTGTGCAAATAATTTTATCATTTTAGGGAAACACAATTTGGCATACAAAAATGCTTTAAGATCCAAAATGTTCTTGTCATTGTGGATAGATGCAGCAGTGTGGGCAATCTGAAGATTCTTGTTTTAGAACTTCATCCTGGATCTAGAAGAAACAGTCCTTCATGTGGTTGTGCCAGGACTTATTAGTTTTCTAAATGGAGGACATGATCTAGAGTAATAACTATATGTTAGCCTTATCATATCTGCATTTATTTCTATAGGATTATAAATTATGTAAAGAGTCAATGATTGACTCAAGGGTTTCATAATCCTATGCTCTGAATTTCCTCATTACTAAATTTTTCTTATTCTCAAAATTATGTTAATACAGTAGAAGCAAAGAAACTCAGAAAACTATCATTATGTTTATAATATATTTTTCACTAATATAAAGTATTCAAGTAAAATTCACTTTCCCACTTCTATTTATAATGCTCATTATTTTGTATTGTTACAATTTATGCCTCAACTTCAAAATTAGTAAAATGACACATCATTTTGTTAAGAAAACATGGCGTTAAAATTATACTCAACAACACAACACAGAGTGAACCACCCCTAGCTGGGTATTGTGGCTCACACCTATAAATACAGCACTTGGAAGTGAAGCCAGGACAGTTTCTCTGTTTATGAGGTGAATCTGAGCTACATAGTGATCTCCAGGTACACTGAACTACATTTCAATGCCATATCTCAGAATACCTAATAAGTAAATATATATATATATATATAATATATACATAACAACACACACACACTAAAATACTTGCTCTAACTTAAATGGTTGGTCATTCTTATTATTAAAACCCAACAGCAGATCCAGTGAGTGGTTACAGCAATTTCATTGAAAGCGTGAGGACTGGTTTGGATCCCCAGAATCCACTTAAATTCCTGGGTTTACCAACCCTCCTGATGAAACGTCATTCCCAGAAGGAAGAGGTATGGGATTCCCAGACCAAACTGGTGAGCAATTTGGGTAAGATATTGAGCTCTGGTTTCTGTTGAGCAACGCAGTGTTAATAAATAAATGGGTAAAGCAATCAAGGATTATTCTGAACATCAACCTTGGGACTCTACTTGCAGGCTCACATATGTGCACACACACACACCCATACACAAATGTTTCCATGCACATGGAAAGCATGCATAGCCATACACGTGGAAAACAGAATAGCAAAAATGCAAAAGCAGTAAAACTATGACAATATATTTATCTAATGGAACTCTTGATATTGATAAAAATATCCCATAGTGTGGAATATAATGGGCACTAACCTTATACATCTACTAGGAACTTAAGTGCAACCAATGTGGATGAGGATTTTAACTGCATATTTTACATTTCATTTAAGTTAAGATATTCAAGGATGGGTTGTGATTGTCATCTAGACATCGCAGTGCTACCAGCTTTTCATAAGGTTATTACTAGAAGTTGACTATTATGATTGGTTTTGTATCTAAGTGCCCCCAAATTCAATGCATGTAGAGGCTAGTAAAGAATGTCAGATCCCCTGGAACTGGAGTTACAGATGGTTGTTAGCTGCCATGTGGGTGCTGGAAACCAATCCTCTGCAAGAGCAACCAATGCTCTTAACCACTGAGCCATTTCTCCAGCCCCAGGAAGATGGCTGTTCTTGAGAATATCATACTCCTTCCCTGTGTTTTGATCCAGTGCATCAACATGAACAAATTAAACACAAGGAAAAATAATTAAGTTCCTTTAAGATAACCATTGAATTCTATCCTGAGTTAACAAAATAATTCTTAAAGTTGAGTAGGCTAAGAGTGAGAAATGGTGAAAATTTTGCTATATCAAAATCATTAAAGAGTAAAATTTGTTTTGGCACAATTACTGTATAATATATATACATTCATATATATAATTTCACTAACTCTTCATTATCCTATGAAAGAGAAAAGCATCTTGGTATCCAATTCCCATGTGTCTGATTTCAAGTCACTGAAGAATATGTAGAAAGGCAAGTGAAACTAATTATTCCATACAGATAAAAGACTAAACTTGTGTTCTAGCATCTATTAATATTATTTTTGGCAAGTTCACCATGGTAATATATATAAATAAAATGAATTTTAAGTTATTAAATTTCAAACTCAAGGGAATTATTGTATTATTACGTTTGATACACATTCATGAGAATAAAATATGGAGCTTTCTTGCCGCTAGACCATTTTTCGAATTAAAGATAATATGTCACATACACATTTTTAAGGAGTATGTGTTTGTAATTTACTTGGGACTTCACATACACTTAAATTATGAAAAAGTGAATTAAACCTTATGGTTATAGTTTTTGTTTCCAACAATCATAACACAAAAAAATAGAAAATTTTTTCACTTGTCTGTGAGAGTTATAAATGTTTAGCATACACTATAAAATTTTACAGCCTCCTTAGTTCAAGAATTTGCATGCAACTCTTCATGATGTATTTGTCTTTTAGAGTATCTTTTAAATTTCCACTCACAATATTTTCCTCATCTTTCTGGTATTAAAACATACGAGGAAAATGCTAGTTAGGTTATGATTAAAATCTATTATCACAAATACATGTTCATAAATCAAGTGTACAGGATTATAAATGGAGACATTAAGAATAACTCAAGGGAAGTAAGCCTTATCATCTTGTGAGAGCAAAAGACATGGAAGAATATAGAATACTTTTCGTGGACTTTGTTAAAAGAATTTAATTTTAAAAATTCCATTTAAATCATCAATTTTTTCTTCATTGATACATAAAACATGGACTTGTAGAAGTTTATTTTTCCTAGATATTGAGACTCATCCTCCAAGAATGTGCTATTTACAAACATGTTACCATTCAACTGCAAACTAAACCTTCACTGCTTGCTCTATGGAAACAGAAGTTATCCCTAGCAATATCTTTCCTTTGTTGACTGATACTGTTAAGCTTTGTTAGCTGATGATAGGTTACAAACATGTCAGGAAGATATTTTTTTCTCCTTGATTCTTGGGTGTTTTTTTTTAGGTAATTCCTGCTTGTGTCTTCTTTAGAATCCAGTTCTTGGTATAGAGATCATTTCTCTAGCACCTGGAGCCCTCACAGGGTAAAGCACCTAGAAGTACCACCCAATCCTTCGTTCCTTCTTCTCACTAGGTTCCAGTAAGACAATTCATTAGGATTAGCTTTTTGTGGTGTGCCAAAAGGCAATCTCTAATAACCTTTGTGATCACAAACAATACTACACAACTCTCTACCAGTAAGAAATCACAGGTATAATCTCTTGACTTTTTGCTGAAGATCCAGATACTCCATGTTGAAGGAAAATGTTTTCTCTTCTCTGGTCCTCTGTTTCAATCCAATAAATAATATTTCTTCACACATGCTGTTATCCCTATATTAATTGCAGTTACCTTTAACTTTTAAATTAGCTATTCTCAACTATTCTCTATTTTTGTAATTAATTATTTTAGGTTAACTTTTTTGTCTACATAGTTCAGTGTCATTTCTCTCTTTTGTTTGAACTCTGACTCACTAATTCATTATCTTTTGACATTATGACAAACATTGCTGTATTACTGTCTTCTTTCAAAGTGTGCGAACACATTGTATTTATCTAATGAAATGTAGGAAAACAATTGTTCTCAAAAGTTTCATCCATTTTATAATTCCTAGAACATGAGTATGACTTTAATGCAGTGGTCTCTTATGAAATTAACTTGATCTCAGAATGAAATCATCCCTAGTGTACTCTAGAGTCAGTCCAAGAAATCCTTCTAAAGGTGAGGCTCAGGAACATTAGACAGAGAACAGGAGAATGCATAGAGAAAGGCTATGTGAAGACAGTGCCAAGGATTTATGTCCTGCAGCCCCAAGCCAAAGAGTGAATGGATCCACTAGAACCTGGAATTAGGAGAGGCAGGAAAGTTGTTTCTCTAGAGACTTTACAGGGAGGATGTCCCTGCTGACACTGACTTCAGACTTTTGGCTTCTACAAATGCAAAATAATAAATTTCTATTGTTTTAAGCCATCAGAGTTTGTAGTAATTCTTTATGACAGCCCTAGGAATCTAGGACAGGATGCAAGTGGGATCCAAATGATGCTGAGCAGTAACAATATATCATCCAGATTCTAAGTGGATACAAATATATGACAGGTAGTATTTTTATTCTAGTGGTTGAAATGTGTATGGTAGTCACTCTTCCTTATCAGAAAAACATTGAATAATAACTAATGCCTGTAATATCAAAGGAATAAAATAATATTGAGTTCATATTGAGGATTAAAGCCAGTTAAAATGTAATGAATAAATATTATAACAATGTCATCAATTATACTTATGAGTTTAGTATGACTTTTCTTGGGGAGATATACACAAACATTAATTAACCCCAGGTAATATATGAAATAAATGAAACTTCCCAAATCTATATTGGTAGAACAATGAGTTTATTAGTTATGTACAGGAGCATAGGAGAATCAAAGGTAGTTGAATCATGAAAATTCCTCTCAGGAGAGGAGTTGTGAATGTTTCTAAGTTTTATGATTTTCTTGAGCCTTGTAAGTGGCATGAGTTTCTCTCTATCATCCAAAACAAAAATGTTTCAGCTCAGAGGAAGTAACTATACAACATTTCACAACTGGGTCTGGATCATAAATCTTTCTGCCATCTTTCTTTTTTTTTTTTTATTTCTGTATGTGTATGAATGTACTGTCTGCATGCAAGTTCGTGCACCCGTGTCATGCAATGCCGCGGAGGTCAGAAGAGGGTCTCGGATTCCCCTGGAACTGGAGTTCTCCTGGAATTGGAGTTTCAGATAGTTCTCAGCCACCATGTGGGTGCTAGGAATCGAACCAGGGTCCTCTGCAAGAGCAGTCGGCGCTCTTAACCGCTAGGCCATCTCTCCAGCCCTCTGTCACCTTTCTTATGTGATCTTTGAACCTCAGAAGCAGTAATAGAGACATATTTTTTCTTCAATTTGCAACTGACCATCTGGTCAATATTCCACACCAATTAACAATTATCAAAAGCACAAGCAGATATGAATCTTCACTGTAAATTTTCCATTGCAAAAAAATTCCATTCCCCCATAACTGATTGAAGCTAATAGCACCAGTAATCTATGTGCATGAACATAAATATTTAGCGGAAATTTGACAGGCATATCACATCTATTCAACATAGTGGCAGCAATTGTTTCTCTATTGGGCCTATGACTTTTCAGCCATACTGTCTTACAGTACAAATAATGAGTTCCCCTTTATGTAGTGGACTTAATCCAATTGTAAAGCAGTTGGTTGCACTTATAACAGTAGTCGCAACTATATCCACATCTTGCCTGACATTTTTTCTTTCAATTTTGTTAGTTTTTATTGAATATTAGAAATTAATTTTGCACATTTTTTGTTTTTTAATTTCATGATTCACATTTTCCCTCTTAATTTTATATTACACTAAAATATGCATACATACCCTTCACCCATATACCAAGATTACAAAGTCTGAAAATAAGTGGTGGGTTAATTCTAGAGCCTGTTAAGAGATTCACATTATAAGAGCACAGCTGCTTTCATATAAACAGGAATATAACAATAACATTGCTCAGTTTGCCTTACAACTAGTTACTTGCTGATAGCATGCACAAATGAGGAATACCATTCTTTGTGTTTTGTTTTGTTTTGTTTTGTTTTCTGGGACTGTGTTACTCACTTAACATAATATCTTCTAGTTCCGTCTATTTACCTGCAAAGTTCATGATGTCATCTTTCTTTACCACTCCCTAGAATTCCATTGTGTAGATGTAACATGTTTTCTCTATCCACTTGTTGGTTGAGGGGCACTTGTGAAGAGAGGTCCAATAAACATGGATGTGCATGTATCTCTGAAGTATGATGAGTCTTGTGGGTATATACCCAGGAGTAGTATGACTGGGTCAGGTGGTAGGCTCATTTTGAGTCTTGGTTCTCCACACTGCTTTCCATAGTGGTTGTATGAGTTTATATTCCCACCACCAGTGGATGTTCCCCTTTTCTCCCAACCTCTCCAGTATTTGGTATCTTTTGTTTTCTTGATCCTAGCCAGTCTTATCAGAGTGAGATGATATCTGAAAGTGGTTTTAATTTGCATTTCCTTAATTATTAATGATGTTGAACACTTTTTAAGATGTTTCTCAGCCATCTTTTATTTCCTCACTTGTGAAGTCTCTCTTCAGCTCTTTACTCCATCTTTTGAGTGAGTCATTTCCTTACTTCTTTGATTTTCGAGTATATATATATATATATATATATATATATATATATATATTCTGGAAGTTAATGCTCTGCCAGATGTATCAGTGATGAGGGTCTCCTCCCACTCTGTGGGTTTTCTCTTCACTTCACTGATTATTTTTTTTGCTATATAGAAGCTTTTGAGTTTAATGAGGGCCAACTTGTCAATTATAGACCTTATTTCCTGTGCAGATGCTGTCTGATTTAGAATGTCTTCTCCTATGCCTACATCTTGTAGGTTGCTGCCAACGTTTTCTTCTATCACCTTCAGAGTTTCAGGATTTATATTGAGGACTTTGGTCCATTTGGAGTTGATTTGTGTACAGGGTGAAAGGTAGGGGTTTAATTTTATTCTTCTACAGGTGATGATCCACCTTTGTCAACACCATTTGCTGTCTTTCCTCCAATGAGTCTTCTTGGCCCCTTTGTCAAATATGAGGTGGCTGAAATTGTATGTGCTCAAATTTGGATCTTCAATTTTGTTCCATTGATCTGTGAGTCTCTTTTTGTGCCAGTACCAGGCTGATTTTATGACTATAGCCCTGTAATATAATTTAAATCTTGTATAGTGATGCCCCCTCCCCCATATTGCTTTTTTCTTAAAAAAGTGTTCAAATTAAAACCACTTTAAGATATAATCTTACCTGAGATTTTGGAATATTCCACAGGCATATTTTGGCACTATTAACACTAGCTATCAGGAAGATATCTTTTAGTTCCATGCCAATTCCTCTGTGTCCTGTAATCAAAGTGTTCAGTATCAACAGCAATTTGGTTTTACCATTCTAAAATAAAACCAACCACAGTGACAATAGCCTTTATGGTTTGTGGGACCTCAGGAGCCTCCATATCTAAGAAATCACCAAGTCATATCCCACATTTAATATTGCAAATTGTCCCAACAGCTTTTTCCCAAGAGTTCTATTTCCCACTCATGCAAGTACTTCATTCAAATTTCTTAAGTTCTATTTTCCTTTTGCACTTTTTCCCAAACATCTAATATACTCAAAGTTAGCAACATATAATAAAACCATTTAAAGGGGGAGAGCAGGACCTGTGAAGGTCCACAACAACCTATTCTAAGAACAGGACAGTGGGTTTTTTTGTGGATAAGAAAGAAATATTAGCATGACCCATCATAGCAAAAATGATTCTACCAGTTGTTTCAATTATTTCATCAAAAGAACAACATTAAATATAGTAGCATGGATAGTAGAAACTACAGTATCTAGTCCTTTGGAATCCATACTCGTTTTCCCAGAGCTAACTGACTAATTCATCTGGAGATATTGCTGGTGCTAATGCATTTTTATTTTATGTATATAAATGCATCACTTGCATGTTGGCCAGTACAATATCCAGGGAGTTCAGAAAAGGGCTTCTGGATATGCAGAGAATCAAACCTGGGATTTTTTTTTTTTTGCAAGAGCACCCAGGGCTCCTCTCTTTCCAGCCCCATCACTACATTTTTTTACATTGTAGTCTGAGAATGTAGTTTTCTTTTGGTGCTTGTGTATCTGCAAGAAAGTCAAGCCTGGCTTTGCAAAATTTAAATTTGACTCTATTTATATTATTGAAGTAGCTCAGTTGCTTTCTGATTGAATAAGAATAGTTAATAAGTCTGACTTCAAATTCTCTTTGTTGTTGTTGATTTTTTTTTTTAATTTTTAAATTGGAAGGATCAGATGAGTCCAGATGAGATGTTCAAGAGCTCTCCAGGAAGGTGAAAGAGCCTGGACCCAAGTCAAGTTAGTAGGTAGCAGACTGGCTTAGTCTAACTATTTAAATAAAGAATCTGTGATCCTTCAAGCCAAGTAACTCAGCTAGTCTCAGAGTAAGGGAATGGTGAACCAGCACAACAAAGTCTAGCTATTTCTCCCAACTGAGGTTGCCAGAGAGTTCAGGATAGGACAGAGGCTCAAGGAGAGCTGATGGGAACCTAATGGGGTGGTTCTTAGTAGCTATCCTAGAAGGACTGGTCTATGGAGCAATGGGAAGGACTAGAGATGATCGCAAAGCAAGAGGATAGGCATGGCAAGATTTGGATAACTCGCTCAAACTAGTTAGGAATTCTTTAGTACCCTCTGTGGTACAGGGCCAAGACTCAAGGAGAGAAAATAGAAACAGAACTGTCTGGTTCCCATTAGCTAGCAGAGAATACCAGAGCTTTGGAAAAATTGGAGATAGCCAGATAACTATTTTTAAATTATTACACTATTTTGGGGCTGGAGAGATGGCCTAGCGGTTAAGAGCGCCAACCGCTCTTACAGAGGACCCGGGTTCGATCCCCAACACACACATGGCAGCCGAGAACTGTCCGAAACTCCAATTCCAGAACTCCAGTTCCAGGGGAATCTGACACCCTCTTCTGACCTCCACAGCATTGCACGACATGGGTGCAAAAACCTGCATGCAGACAGTACATTCATACACATACAGAAATAATAAAATAAAATAAATTAAATTATTACACTATTTTATTATGAAGATTCTCTGTGAACTACTGATTAGGGTTTAAATCTTTCCAGAAACCAAATACCACAGAATTTGACTTCCTGTTAAATTTTGCTGAAAGAACTCCTATGACACACAATTTTTTTTTTATATTAGCCTTTGAATGACTTGGATTGATCTTTTGTGTACTGTAGCCTCCTCTCACCCCTTCTTGATTGCTTTTCAACTTCATGATCCTGACTGACTCATACCTGACAGAGCCACTCAGAGCCACATTATCTCAGAAAGATCAAATCCTACATGAGGCTCACCAAAGTCATTGAAGCCCATATCACCACCCAATTCATTTCTGAATTAACTTTATTTTGGCCCTTCTGATAACACAGACCTATCAGACACTGTCTAATGGATATCAAACACTGCTTCACTCGTGTTCAATTTCCTCAGCAGTACTAGTCATTTCTGTCCTTGTTATACATCTCAACACAGTCAGGCTTAACCATCTGCCTTTAACACCTCATATGAATGGGACCATCGGGAACTGGTGTCCTTTGTCTCACCTCATGTTACACAGCCATTGTCTTAAGGAGTAATTAGTAGCTATATGATTTCGTTTCTCAGACTCAACAGCACTCAGAATGATCTTATCCATCCTGGTGTTGCACAGACTCATGAGCCAGAGTGTGAAAGACTTTCATTCTTTGTTTTAAAGTCTTCCTTCTTACAGAGTATTACTAATTATTATATTTCTTGGACTGGTCTCCCATATGTATGCTGATTCTGGGATTGTCCCTTCCTCTCTAGTAAAGGTCAGATTTAAAAAATATCCCATGTTCTATTTTGCAACTGTCCTACCTCTGGTATTTGTAGTAAGTTTTGTTTTTTTTTAATCCTAGGGGGTGCTCATTACCACAGATATAACTTGAACATTCTTTCCCATGTATTTTTCTAGGTGTAAAAAGTTGCAAGGCAAATCAAATATTCTAATATTTTGCTGTCTTCAAATTTCCCTTGACAAAGTAATCAGTCTGTTGGTTTTTCCTTCAGCTTAATTCAAATTATCAGGATATAGGCAGAATGCAGACAAATATTTTGCCAAAATATCACATGGATGGCCTTTAGCCTCTTTTCTAATGGCTATGCTTCCATCTGAAGCTGCAGGAGCTGCCACTCGCTACACTACTCTAAGAGTTTCTGACTTCTAAACTCCAAAAAGAACAGTCCATTAAGCTCTGCCACAAGCATTCAGTGCTTTTTCTAGTCCAAAGTTTTTAAGTGTTCCACATTTCCCCAAAATACAAATTGATTGAATCTCTTACATCAGCAATGCTACAATTTTTTATTAGTCACTTTTCTATTGATATGATTAAATGCCATGACCAACAGTATCTTAGAAGAGAAAAGGATGTACTTTAACTTATAGGTTTTTTTATTGATGCTTTGTGTATTTCATTCAAGTTGATCAAATGAGTGTCCAGTCTATATTATTGTAGTTTCACCATTAACCCCAATCGCAGCCCTTATATTCTACCACGCCCCCTCTTCCGCAGATTGTTCCCTAGGCTTAGAAAAGGGGCACAGGTGGATGAGAAGCAAAACAGTCTACTTTCTCTGGAGTTGATGTCTTGGTCTCTAGTCAATTCTGGCTGTTTTCTTTTAGAGGCAATATAGTCCATCCTTGTGAGGAAGCCATGTCAACAAGATTGTGAGACTAGTCTGGCAGTCGGGAAGTAGAGTTACCATATTTCATCTGTACATAGGAAGTAGATAGAGGAGGAAAAGGGACTTACCCCTTTAAAGATTTTCTAAACTTCCCAAACAGCATCACCATCTGTAATGTTAAGGGACATCTGGGCTTATAAGGGACATTTCTCATTCAAACCAAAACACTGTTTTTTTTCTCATTGTGGCAGGGTCTCAGTACATATCCCTGGCACACTCTATGTAGATCAGGCTGGAATTAAACTCTAACTCCCAAATGCTGAGACTAATGGCATGGTCCATGACACTTGGCAATGCTGAAATATTTTTAAGATCTTTAGAAATAAACATAGCCTTCACATACCCTTCCTTTTTTTTTAAGTTTAAGAGAAGTTTTGATTCAAGTATTTCATCCAGTGAATTATAATTTTATTCAGAACTCCTCCATATCTTCTCCTTATCCCTACGCATCCCTTCTTGGATTCCATGTCTTTTATGAGCAAATGAAAAATCACATCCATCTTACTCTGTCCAGAGTGCCAGAGAAATTGTATCTCATTAGAATGTCAGTGATATTATTGTTACACAGGGGTGTGCCAAAGTAAGGGCCCACTCCCTTTAAATTGCTTGTGGTTTGGAGTCAGAATATACACAGTTTTCTTGAAATGGGATTTTTACACTTGATTTCTGTTTCTCTTACACACTAGTTAAGAATGGCACGTTGGGATTTCTCTTTTTCTCAGTGGTCAAAACTCTTGGTTTTTCTCATCAAACTTGTTCATATCCCTAGCATGCGGGTTACACTTTGGCTGTAACTTTCTAGGCTTCATCACAATGTTTATTGTGGAAGAAGTCGTTCTTCAACAGGTTTATTCTTCACACAATTTTTCTGTCGGTAAAACTAGAACCTAGGTCCTCATAGCAGGCGTCTAACTCAAGATACTCTGAATGCCTGTTGAGAAGCTTCACAGCTTCACACAACAGCTTTATACCAGTGTCCTCTAGTTTATTTTCTGAAATATGTAGAGTTCACAGGTTCCTAATGTTGAGGACTGCAGCTGGGTGTTGACAGCCACTGGATGATGATGATATGGGCAGGCTATGGGTTCCATAGAGCTGGGAGGGCAGGGCTGGCCAGTGTACCTGTAGATCAGCTGGTGTGTTGGGGGGCAGCCAGGACTGCATTGCTCCACCATCTTGGCTCTCAATTACTGTCTTTCTTGCTTGCCAAGTCCTGAGTTTAGAATTTGGAAATCAACACATAGAAGCACCTATGGTGAATCAGGTATTCATCTGGTGCTATAAGTTTCTTCACATGTTCTGTCACAGTCGTCCAGCCTCTTGGGAGTTGGTGTGTTCTGGACCCCAAGGCCACCAGGGTGCACCTCGTTCCTGTGCTATCATTTTTCTCAACACTATCACTTTGAGCTGTCTTGTCATATTCCTTCTTGTGGGTATCAACACTCATACTGAGCAATGACTTCTGGATTTTAAAAAAGGACTTATATTATTGTAAGTGTCTTTCACACCTTTGTCACCAGTTGAACAAAGACACAAATAAAGTGCTATTTAGCATAGTCTTAAAATATTGTTATTCCACTAAATACTATTTTTATCAGTTTACATTTAATTTACTCAAAATAAAACCCAAGATCATATTTGATTTTTAAATTCATTCACCAAGAAGTAAAATATATAATGTTGAATTATAATATAAAAATGTTTTCTGTACTAATTATACATTCAAAGTTTTTTGAGACTTCATACACACATTTCTCATAAAGTACAAATTCGTTAGACTATAGTGAACATTTCAATGAGGATGCTTTTTAATATTTTAAAAATGTGTTTATATTTTATAAGTATGAGTGCATTACTTGCATTTGCCTGCATGTATGTAATATACCTATGTGATAGAATCTCCATGGAGGGCAGAAGACGGCATTGGATCCCGTGGAACCGGAGTTACAGATGGCTGGTTGCCACCATGTGGGTGCTGGGATTTGAACCTGGATCTTCTGAAAGAACAGCCAGTGCTCTTAAACACTGAGCCATCTCTCCATCCCCAAGAATACTTTCCTTTTAAATTCTTAGTTGGGTTCTATAATTTTCTATGTAAAATTGTAATTGCAGATTACGTAGAAGTTATATAAAAGGAGCAAAACACAGAAAAATTATGAACAAGTTAGTTCTGTAGTAAAACACTTTTCTTGCTTCTGTTGCATTTATTTTCTAAAGACATAATGGAATAACAGTAAACAAAGATAGTTTACTATATTAATTCACCCATATGTCCTAATATTTTCATTTGTAATTCACATAAACTTTAGGATGGGCCTGAATCCATCATATTTATGTTATTATTTGAGGCAGAAGTCCTAATTCAATATTCCTAAATAACTCAGTGGTTAAGATTTTGAGAATAAAAGCTAAAGTAAATGATTATCTGAAATTTTAAGGAAACAAAACATCCTTAGTGAAGTCTAAGACACATAGAAGTTTCTTGAATTAATCTACAGTTATCAAAGTCTGGCTTCCCATTCCCCAAAATAAATGGAACAGCTTTAAAAAGACCTATTTGATTTGTATGCTTCCTTTAGACCGCATCTTGCAGACTTAAGTGCAAATGACTCAGAAACATATGGATTGACTCTCTTTAAATTATTGATAGCTATAAATAGAAGAGGAAACCAAATACTTGGCAAAGTGTTCCTTAGGCTTGCCATACAACAATCATTTGGAAATTTGAGTTTTCACATCAATGAACAGTGCTGGTTTTCTTCCCAAAATTTCATTGAATGTGGTGAAAATATCTTCTGAAAATATAAGAACCCTTAAAGAGGGGATTCTTAGTTCTCTCTGCCCAGATAGTTAAAAATTTAAATAGTCAGTAATATGTAACCACAAATGGATAAAACATACATAGGGAAAGAAATGAAGCTACTTTCACTGGATTCTCTGAATCATGTGGTTTATTTCTCTTACATATAATAATATTGCTGTAATGGCATTTGGAATGCAGAAATAATATCAACATGACTAGGAATAAATTTAGATATTACTTAAAAAGAGAAAATGTGGAGAGGAATAAATAACACTACAGCCTTTAGAAAAATCAATACAGAAACCTACTACTACAGAAGCTTCTTAAAATATATAACTATACGTTATGAATGGAGATTTAAAGGTGCTAACATAACAAAAGACAGTGTACCTTCTAGACAGACAATACATGCTAGCAAGGTAAAGCCCCATGCCAAGGATGAACCTCTCTTTTGAACCTGCTGGCCAGATATCCTATAGATCCTCAAGCACTACTGACCATGGCCACTGCTCTTGATTACCCACCAGAATCTGACAGTGAGATCTGACTGCTGAAGACACTACATACATGAGCCATGGGGGCGGGGGGTGGGGTAAAATCAAGCTGGTCTTAATTTCAGAGTTTCATTTCTGCTCCCTAGCCTTCATAATGCTGAAAGTGCTATACATGCTCCTAGAAGAAAGAAACAAATCATTAACTTTATCTAGCTGTGAATTCTGAAGCTTCAGTTGTGACTGGCCTGGCAAGCTATGACCTCTGTGACAATAATCACATAAATATTATGGGAGGACCTAATCACTTTCTAATTGGATTTATGTTTCACTTCATATGACAGAGAGCATACCTGACATTGACATCAGCGCTAAAATCTGAGGCTAGACTGGTCTCTGGGCATAGGGGAGAGCCTAGAATTAGTTTTCTACTAAACAGTTACAGTATTAAACTGACTCCTAATGATTTGTTGTTATACTCATAGATTAATTCACCCCTAATTTCTAACCAGAGATGCTTCCTTATGCAACGGATGTTGATTAGCGCCCAAACTCACAACTGGCCAACATACAGAACATAAGAGATTACAGACTGATTATCCCTGGATAGGACATCTATACCTAACTTCCACTTCTAAAGGCTCAGGGATAATTGCTAAAGGCTCCTTGCCTCCAAACTGGGATATCTGCAGGAAGAGAGGCGATAAGGCCCTGCTGTTGAAGACCTGATATAAACATGGGAAAGATGTATGGAGCCCGCACTTGCAAGTATACAGATGGTCTCTGGGATGCCAGAGAGTGTTACCAAAGACCACTAAACCAATAAAGCAAATATAGGTCTCCTTGAGTCAAGCAAGACTCCTCCGTCAGCACCAGCTACACCTCATCTGCCTGGAAATACTGTGCAGCAGTGGCAGCCATATGTCTGTATATCCCAAATTTATTTGGTTATTAGTTCTCTCCTTGGAGAATAACCCATGGCTGAGCCACAAGCTTACATCCTCTAATGGTTAGGAGATATATTAAACCACAAAAAAGTACCCTGCCATGACTTAACAGAAGAAAATGTAAATCATGAATTAACAATACCATCCAAACATCTGTGCTATACCAAAGAAACCTACCATAACAATTGTACTTGTTTAAATACCTATATATCTAATGTGTGTGTGCTCATTTAGTTAGGACTGAAAAGGCTATTATTAACTTGTTTAATACCTAAATATCTAATTGCATGTGCTTTTTCATAAGTAGGATCGAAAGGTTATGCCTTGGACAAGCTTGGCAGCCCATGAAAGAAAACAGCCAGAACTGACTAAAGACCAAGACATTCCAGCTCCAAGAGAAAGTAGAGTGTTTTTTGCTTCTTCATCCAACCTGTGCCCCTTTTCTAAGCCTAGGCAAAAAATGTGCGGGGAAGCGGGGGCGTGGTAGAATATAAGGCTGCGATTGGGGTAATGGTGGAAACTACAACAATATAGGACTGGACACTCATTTGATCAACTTTGATGAAACATACAAGCCCCCCCCCTGGTGGATGGTGCGACCCATGAACTATGTGGGTTCAGGCACAACTGCTTTGCAAAATTGGTTTTACATGAAGGATTTTTTGTACTCACAAATTATCAACTTATTGTTAAAAACAAATTTGAAACAAAAACAAAACAAAAAAAGCAGAGAAAGATGCAGAAAAGTTACCAGCAGAATTGCATGATCTTGGGAATGGGTTAGGGGTGGGGTGGGGGAAGGGAATGGGATATATGCCCTTTAACTGAATTTGGTTGGAAATTGTATGAAATACACAAAGTATCAATTAAAAAGAAAAGAAGTATCTGAAAGGACTGCAAGAGGCAGAGGTGGTAGATGACCAGCAGGAAACAGTTAGGCAGTAAGGCATATGCATTTAGAACAATAGTGAGAGCATGCACAAGTCCTATGTATGCTCAAGCCAGAAAAATATTCCTGCATAAACATGGGGAAGTTGATAAAAAGCCACAATCATCACAATCATACCTGGGGAACTATTGGAAACCAATGGCTGCTGGGAAGCGTTAGAGTTGGTCTCTTTTATTTAAATTTTATTTTAAGTTGAACTTTAGACTACAGATAGCATCAAAGTAACATAAATGAAACTTGTTGATACCCAAAAAGCATCAAAATACAGTGATACTTTAACAAGGAAAATTCCATGTTTTTCTCTAACTCTATTTGCTCCATATATAATATATATATATATATAATATATATATATATATATTATAATGATACCATACACATATATAGATATATATATATATATTATAATATAATATATATAAATATATACATACATACATACATACATACACATATCACCTGAGTTGGAGGTCTTTCTTTCTTTCTTTCTTTCTTTCTTTCTTTCTTTCTTTCTTTCTGCCAAAAGATGTCATGTTTTCCCCAAGGAAGTGCTTGAAGGTTCCTGCTTGGCAAACCCAAACAACCTTCAATCCTGCATCTGTGCACCACACTGGGGTCCCTTCCCCCTATGGTCACCCAAATGAGATCCAGCAAGCCTGTGTCCTGTCTTGATCTTCCTGCACTGGCCTCCATGACAAAGAACTGGGTCATTCAACAATGGCAGTCTACACTCTAAAGAGGCTGAAATCCCAGTAGCCAGTAGCCACTCAGGCCACCAGATGGATATCTCAGTAGTCCACATCTGGCATTGATGGTTTGGAGGATACTCAAGTTTTATATCTGAAGTACAATTTCTCAGACCTTACTGATTATTTATTTCTGGTTATACTTTCCTTTTGGATGAGTAAGGCCACACAATTAGCCCAGATTAACCAAGGTTTTTGTTTTCTCAAGGTGAGTTGAGGATCTGGTCCATAAGGTTCACTCAGCCCCTGGTTCCTTTTGGCTTTTCAATCACCAGTTCCACACACTTGAGGACACAGGTCTTTCTAGACCAGGCTTCTGTTTTTAAAGCATAAGCAGACTTTCCTCTTTATAGGCTGGACACTGGCTGAAGTCCCATTAGTGGATCTCCAAGACCTCCCTGCACAGGACTGGTGACTCACATCTGCAGGTTATTTCAAGAGATGCCCCCAACTAAGTCCCTGGAGACTTAGTTGACCTCTGAGGGCAAGGAACAAAGTTATCCCTTAGGTCCCTCAGCCAAATTGGTATGGGCATCAAGTATGGTCATTAAGCACCCTGAAAGGCTAGGTTACACCAGCCTGATACATCACACCTATACTAAAATTGTACCTTCTGAAAATAAACTGTGTTATTTCCATATATTTCTTGATTCACCTTTTTCTATTTTAACTTTATGTTACTCTAAAATATGTATACATGCCCACCATCATATACCCAAAATCCATAGTCTGAAACTAAATGGTAGGTTAGTTCTAGAACCTGTCTAGGGATTCATAATATAAGAGTGTAGTTGTGTTTATATTGTGAGGAATATAACATTAATGTTGCACAGTTTGCCTTACAACTGGGTACTTGGTGCTAGCATCCACAGATGAGGGATACCATCCATCTTTTGTTTTTCAGGGACTGTGTTACTTCACTTAACATAATATCTTCTAGTTCCATCCATTTGCCTGCAAAGTTCGTGATATCATCTGTATTAATCAGTTTTCTGTTGCTGTGATAAAGCACCATGATCAAGGAACTTATAAAAGGAAGAGTTTTGAGCTTGCGATTGGTGGTTCCAGGAAATTAGAGTCCATTGTGGTGGGAGGCGTGGCAGCTGGATCTGGAGCAGCAAACCGAGGGTCACATCTTGCAAAGAGCACAGGAAACAGAGAGGGCAACTGTAGACCAGAGAGGCTTGTTAAAACTCACTAAGCCTGCCCCCAGTGACACACTTCCCCCAGCATGGCCACACCTTCTAAGACCTCCAAAAACAGCGCCACCAACTGGAGATAAATGTCTGAATACTTACAGCCTATGGGGGACACTCATGCAAACCACCACATTCCACTCCCTGGCCCCCATAGGCTCCTGACCATATAAAATGCAAAATGCATTTAGTCCAACCTTAAAAGTCCCCACAGTCTGTACCAGTCTCAATGCCATTCAAAAGTCCACAGTCCAAAGTTTCCTCTGAGACTCAGGCCAATCTCCCAAACTGTAAACTCCTGTAAAATCAAAAGACAAATTACAAACTCCTAACATAAAGTGGAACTGAATACACATTCCCATTTCAAAAGGGAGAATAGAGGGATAGTGAGGAAACACTGGACCAAAACAAGACCGAAAACCAGCAGGGCAAACACCAAGTCCAGTAGCTCCACATGCAACTTCTGGGACTTGACTTCCAAAGGGCTTAGATGGCTCAGCTCTTCCAGCTTTGCTTGCAACACACATCTCTTTCTTAGGCTGGTACCACTCCCTGTATGCAGCTCTCCTTGGCAAATATCTCACAGGTCTGGCATCTCGAATGTCTTCTTGGAGTCTCCACTGCCAACCAGGCTTCACACTCACAGCTTCACACAATGGCCCATCAGGGCCTTCTTTATTCAGGCACGCCTCTGCTGTACTCTGCCTGACCTTGGGAGCTCTCTGAAACTGTGGAGAAAGAACTGATGACCCCTTCACTCTTGCAAACATCATGCCTCTGAAGCCAGCATCACGTGAATGAAACTACCGAATCTGGCTGCAAGTTCGGGATGGACCTTGGCCTATTTCAACCACATTTGCAACTTTTCTCTGCCCTGGACTTGCTGGAGGATTAGCTGGGTTTGGTCTTGCCCTGAAGGTACTGATTCTTTTGTTTACTTGTAAATCTCCAGGCCCTTCCTTAATCACTCTAATCTCCTTATCAAAAGGAACCTCTCCTTCACAAGCCTTGGCCCCACCTTTAATCTTCCTAGTGCACTTTTCAGATCCAAACTGTACATTCTGCATTTCCTTCTGCCCCATTTGCTCTTCTTCACTGCAGATCTGCACAATATTCACCATTAAAAGCCACGCCACCATTTCTACGTTAGGCTGTCTTGAAATATCCTCCACCAAAAACATCAGTCCACCGCTTTTCAACTTAGCATCAGGCAAGCATCTGGGCTGTGGGCAAACTGCTGCCAGACTCTTTATCAAAATATCCCAGTTGCTGCCTAAGTCTTTATTTTCCCTTGGAACCACATCTTTTGCAGCCATGCTTTCTTCCAGGCCTCCACTAGAATGGCCCTTTAAGCTCTGCTTACAATAATCAACAGCCTTTCCAGCCCAAAGTTCCAGTCTTCCACACTTCTCCAAACATACACATGGTCAGGTTCTTCACAGCCAACAGCCCACTCTCTGGTACCAATAACTGTATTAGTCAGTTTTCTGTTGATGTGATAAAGCACCATGACCAAGGAACTTATAAAAGGAAGAGTTTATTTGAGCTTACGATTGGTGGTTCCAGGAAATTAGAGTCCATTGTGGCAGGAGGTGTGGCAGCTGGATCTGGAGCAGCAAACCGAGGGTCACATCTCGCAAAGAGTACAGGAAACAGAGAGGGCAACTGTAGACCACAGAGGCTTGTGAAAACTCACTAAGCCTGCCCCCAGTGACACACTTCCCCCAGCATGGCCACACCTTCTAAGACCTCCAAAAACAGCGCCACCAACTGGAGACAAATGTCTGAATACTTACAGCCTATGGGGGACACTCATGCAAACTACCACATCATCTTTCTTTACCACTGCATAGATATACCACACTTTCTCAATCCAATTGTTGGTTGAGGGGCACTTGGGTTGGTTCCAGCTCTTCACTATTGTGAAGAGAGCAGCAATAAACATGGCTGTGCATGTATATTTGTGGTAGGATGAGTCTTGTGGGTATATACCCAGAAGTGGTATGACTGGGTCAGTGGTAGGTTCATTTTGAGTCTTTTTTTAAATTTCTTTCTTTTTTTTATTTTTTAATAATAGGTCATAAGTAATGAATACAGGCACCCTTCATGTAAAACCAATTTGCAAGTAGCTATGCCCAAACTTATACAGCCCAAGGCCCCCATTGTCCAGCTGAAGGCACTTGTATGTACAATCATGTTGATCAAATAAGAATCCAGTCTATGTTTCTGTAGTTTCGTAGTTCACCCCAATCATTTTGAGTCTTTTAAGGGTTCTCCACAATGCTTTCCACAATGGTTGTACGAGTTTGCATTCCCACCAGCAGTGGATGAGTGTTCCCCTTTCCCCACAACCTCTCCAGCATTTGGTATCATTTGTTTTCTTGATCCTAGCCAGTCTTATTGGAGTGAGATGATATCTTAAAGTGGTTTTGATTTGCATTTCCTTAATTATTAGCAATGTTGAACACTTTTTAAGATGTTTCTCTGCTATCTCTATTTCCTCACTTATGAAGTCTCTGTTCAGCTCTTTACTCCAACTTTTAAGTGAGTCATTTGTTTTCTTACTTGTTTGTTTTTTGAGTAGTTTATATATTCTGGAAGTTAGTGCTCTGTCAGATGTGATGTGACTTGACTCTTGGTAGGTTAGGCTCATCAGGTAATCAAGATCCAGTGGATAGATTCACATTGAAGGACCACTGGGGACACAAATTGACTCTATCAGAATATATATATATATATGTAACAGAGTACATGAAATTTTGGGGGTAGCAAGCAAGGGGAGCAGATAGGGAAGATGTTATAAATATGATATTTATATGAAATTAATAAAATATCTACAAATAAATGTAAAAGCAAATTTTGGGAGAACAAATAATTAGTTACTATTGAATAAGTGAAATACTTGATTTTTTTCTATGAACTTTATACAATGGCATATAGTCAAGAATTTGTATTTTGTATAGTATATGTATATGGTACCAAATTATTAAATTTTGTTTTTCTTAAATATAGGATATTGGAAGAACCAAGTGCAGAATAGAAATAAATAAAGATTTAGCCAGGAATACAGAAATCATTATGAATATTTGTCAATGAAAGTTGTATTTCTTGGTGGAAGTTTAACTTCTTTTTTTTTTTTTTTTTTTTGGTCTTTTTGAGACAGGGTCTCCCTGTAGCCCCAGCTGACCTGGAACTCACTCTGTAGACCAGGCTGGAAGTTTAACTTCTTAACAAAATACTACCTTTAAATTTTGGCAATATTTTCTCCAAATTACTGGAGCATATTACATCAGACTAAAAGACATTTTTCAAGCCTTTGTTGTATAGCGTATTAGCCATGTGAATTAGAATAGTATGAATAATGTTTTTGTTTGTTTGTTTGCTTTTGCTGCTTTAAACAGGGTCTTCCTATAGCCACAGCTGGCCCAGAAATCACTATGTAGACTAGGTGGTGTGAATCTCACAAAGATCTACCTTCATCTACCTCCCAAATGCCCAGCCCTGAGTCTTGCTTTTGTTCTTATTTTATAATTCTTACATTAATATTTTTGCCAAGAAATTCAGGTTTGGAAAGATTTGATTTCAAATTCAATAAATAACTTCTAGGGACAACATTTCACATCCAGAAGTGTTCATAGAACTCATTGGAGGAAGGTGCTAACATCATCCTCAGTCCTTTCCTATGTTTTCTGCTTTATCATTTTTAGTTGTTATCACATTTTCTATCTCTTTTCTTCATTCAAATATCTAATACTTTTTTTTTTGGCCTTTTTGAGACAGGTGTTCCTGTAGCTTTGGCTATCCTGGAACTTGCTCTGTAGACCAGGCTGGCCTTGAACTCACAGAGCGAGTGCTTCCTAATACTATGTAAACAGATACAAATTCAAAGAAATTAATGGCTTTAACCTTTAATCAAAATTTAGTGTTTCTTTTTTAGTGGTGTCTAAAATCTCCTTGCATTCCTGCTCATGTGTCTATTATCACACAGCCCAAAGGGGGTTAAGACACTTGAAATACAGAGCCTCTGTAATCATTTTCCTGAAACATAAACAAAACAAAACAATAAAACCTGTAACAACTCTGAGCAAATTACTGTATAAAAATGTGTGAAATAATAAACACCATAGACACAATAGCTGTTAACAATACATTTCATTCAGTGTCAAGTTTCAGAAAGAATACAGAGTTTCCAAATTATTAAGTTTTAGCTCATATGTTGCCACTTATGTAATGAAAAATGTATGATGTTGGTCAAAGGGCACATTTCAGTTATAGGGAATTTAAATTAACTACAGATTAAAGAATCTTGTATACATGAAAATTATTGAAAATAAATCTTGTGCTTTCACACACAGAAGGTAATATGTGATGTAATATGTTAATGATTTAATTAGCTTTTCTGTACTAATATACATTTAAAGCATAATTTTATGTGCAATCCAAATCAAATGTATATAATTCTGATTGGTAATCCTACTTTAACATTTTGGAAAAATATATATGGCTCTACCTGCTTCACACTGTGATCTCAACATGCTTCAAAACCAATAATTCTAAATCTACACCTTGAACTGAAATGGTGGGTCCTCATTCATTCATTATTCATCCATGCAAAACTGATTGTCAACAATACAACAATCTCATCTCAAGTTATTTAAAATTTTGAGCATTTTTCAGTTTATGCTGATTGAACTTACTGTATGTATTTAAAAAATATTTTTGTCTATTATTTTTATCTATTATTTTTATTTTATGTGTATGAGTGTATTCCCTGAATGTGTGTAGTAAATGCACCTGTGTCATGCAATGTCCAAGGAGGTCAGAATAAAGTGCTGGATTCCCTGGAACTGGAGTTACAGATGGTTGGTTGCTGCCATGTGAGTGCTGGGAATTGAACCCACATCCTCTGCAAGAGCAGCCGGTGCTATGAAATGCTGATCCATCTCTCCAGCCCTGTGTGTACTTTTTTTTAACTGAGATTTTGTGTGTTTCATACAAGATTTTTCAAACAAAATTAGGCCCAGCAAGTGAATTGTTTCTAGCTAAAAGATAATCCATTTATCTTTTATTTTAAATATCTTTTTAGGAGAAAGAAAGGTAAAAAAATAACTAAAACTAATATCTGTCATTTTTAAATTAGTTATTATGTTGGATCATATAAAGTTTGCCTAGTAAAATGTTCTTAGAAGTACATTAATATTTCACATTAATTGCAAATTGGTGGCTAATCTCTTATGGATTTCCAACCTCAGGAAGAACTAATAAATGACACAATACCATATCTCACAACTTTAATTTTCTCCATACTTTAAGCAAAACATAAATCAATATACATTTATTAAATATATAAGTAAGATTATTGCTATGAAAAGATCATGCTATTGAATTGCATGTTCAAACTGCAACAATTATTCATTTAACAATGCAGAACTGATCATATTCAATTTTCATATATAATCTTTGATCTCTGACATGTAATCTTCATATTGTTTTAAGTGAAAACTCTGAAGGAAATTAGAACATGTTGCTCTTCAGGACTCTTGAAAAATTGATGAATAAGACATAATCTCAAAATTATTTATAAGATGTGCTTAAATCCTAGGAAAGTTTGTTGCACTTTGATGGGTTTGCTTCTCTGGTTTACTTATAACTGCAAAGTTATTTCCTATGATTTTCTTTTCCTTGAATTTTTTTTCTCTTTAAAAATAACATTTTATTAATTTTTAAAGAATTTCATTCCACGTATTCTGTTCATATTTAACCCCCTTTCCCATTTCCTCTCAGATCCACGCAAACCTTCCTACCCACCTCAAATTTGTGTCCTATGTTTTATTTAAAGCCCTTTAAGACCAACGTGTTCCCCAAATATTCTTTTTTTAATTTTTTATTTATTACTTTTATTTTATGTATATGAGTGTAATTCTAGCTTTTTTGTAAATGCAGCTGTGTTGTGCAATATCCATGGAAGTCAGAAGAAGGTGGAGTCTCTTGGAACTGGAGTTGTGAGCCACTATGTGGGTGCTGGGAATTGAACCTGGGTCCTCTGCAAGCGCAGTCGGTGCTCACAACCGCTGAGACATCTCTCCAGCCCTCCCAAATACTCTTAAGTGTAGTCCATCTCCTAAGTGTGTTAAATCTCTAAGATATCACACCTTTAAAGAAAATTGACTCTTCTCATGGCAGCTTTCAATTACCAATAAAGATAAATACTCAACTGGTGTAAGAATGCCATTTATTTATTTAATTATTTATTTATTTACTTATTTATTTCTGTTCTTTTTGAGACAAGGTTTTCCTTTAGTCCCAGCTGGCCTGGAGCTTTCTCTATAGACCATGCTGGCCTTGAACTCAGAGATCCACCTGCCTCTGCCTCCAGAGTGCTGAGATTAAAGATGTGTACCACTAGACCCAGCAGAAACGCCTTTTATAAAACGGATATAATCTGAACTAATGACTTTTAAATTAACCTTATCAAACTCACTGAACCATAAGCTCCTGGGACCTAGCCACCTGATCTTATTCCCTAGGAACCTCAATTTTTTACTCCACCCCAAAAAGATAATGAATGTATACGGGTATACTGTAGAATTAAAATATCAAAGCACTAAAAGGCCACACATGAAACTTCATTGAAAACGTGGAGATTATGAAAGAATGCTTAACACTGTGTATATGAAATATTCCAGAACTAGGGATGGAAAGGCAAGATTGCCAGATAAACAGGTTGTAGCTTGTATTTCCCCAACAGAAGTTGGAGAAAAATTTTAAAATAATATGGGTGATACTTGATCCAGAGATACAATTCCATACTCAGCTCCAAGGCACAGTTCCAAGAGACATATGTCTCCTCTCAGTCCAGGCCCACTCAACTAAATGGTCAGGCTTTTAAACTCATGTAATTTAAAATGTGGCATGGTAATGGCACAAACTAGTGATGAGAATTCTTGCCTACCTCCTCTGTCCATACCGTTCCTTTCTTTTCTTTTCTTTTCTTTTCTTTTCTTTTCTTTTCTTTTCTTTTCTTTTCTTTTCTTTTCTTTCCTTTTTCTTTTCTCTTTTCTTTGCTTTTCTCTACTTTTCTTTTCTTTTATTCAGGCACAAGACCCTGGTATGTTCAGAAAACAAAGTTTCTTTGTGTTCATCTACAACCTCTGGCTCCCACTTCACAATATGAATCTGGACCTGACACTGTTATCAGGACCAAGAACCTGTGACTAGACAGATTGTAGGCTAGAACCAACTACTATTATTCTGCTAAATGGACATGATTTTATATGGATTCCTAATGAGTTGCTCTATACAAAGATTAATTCATCTCAACTTTCACCAGAGAAACTTCTTGCAGCAGATGGATGGTGATTAACACAAAGACCTACAACTAGGCAACTTGGAGAGAACAAGAGACTACAGAGTGATCAGCTCTAAATGGATAGGACCCCTATATCATATGCTCTTCTCCCAAGGCCCAGGTATGCTTCTGAAAAGGGAGACAGAAAGATTATCCTGTTCTTGAATTACTTCCAATAACACATTAATCAATTCCCTCTGCTTTTGACCATCCTCTGCCTTGCCTGCTCAGAAGCTAAATTCTGTTCGTTTTATATTTACCTTTGTCAGAGTGTCTTCTCTTTCTCCCTCCTTTTGAGGACTGTTTCACATCCTTTCTGTTTCCCCCAGTGATCTGATTTCAATGACTTTACATGCCTTCTATAAGTTGGTCACTCCCAAGATTCTATCATCAAACCAGTATTCTCAGAATATTAAATGCTATTTATTTCCTGTGAGTACAAGCCAACATAGTAATGTAATTTGGTAAGGTTAGTATTTTTTCATGTTATTATTACTACACTTAGCTCCTGGTACAGCAGTGTCTTGTAGATGATTGGATAATGAAGGCTATAGACCCATGCCAATGATGAATTTATAACGCAACTACCTTCTTGGATGTACTAAAAATTTTAGGTGTAGCAACCATTATACTACATATTTTACATGCATAGTTTTAATTTTAATGTAATTTCATATCTATATATCTATATCTATATCTATCTATCTATCTATCTATCTATCTATCTATATATATATATCTATATATATAGATATAGATATATATATCTTTTTGAGACAGGGTCTCCCTGTAGTTCTGGCTGCCCTGGATGCCACTATGTAGACCAGGATAGCCTTGTACTCACAGAGATATGCCTGCCTCTGCCTCCCAAGTGCTAGGAATAAAGGCGTGTGCCACCATGCCCCACATTAACCTAAATTTAAATTTACTGGGATTTTGCAGCTAAACAGCAGCAGAACAGTAGTTGAACAAAGTATTTGTCTTCCACATTTGGCCACATGAGGTATAAGTACTTATAGACTTATTCTCTGGATTTTTTTGTCTATAGTTTCTCCTTTTTGTGTGTATTTTGTTTCTTTAAAATATTTTATTTATGATTTTTATGTGTATGAGTGCATTGTCTGCATGCCTGTACGTGCACTCCTGTCATGCAATGCCCTTATGGGTCAGAAGGCAGCATCAGATCCCCTAAACTAAAGTTATAGACAGTTGAAAAAATGGCTCAGTGTTTATGAACACTGGCTAATCTTTCAGAGGACCTGGGTTCGATTCCAGCACCTAACCTGGCAGCTAACAACTGACTATAACACCAGTTCTCAGGGAATGTGATGCCTTCTTCTTACCTCTGTGGGCATTTGAAGGACACAGTTTCACTTACACACATGCAGGCAATACATTGATACAAATAAAAATTTAAAAAATATATTTAAAAAACAAAAACAAAAAGTAAAATGTGAGGAAAGAGCATCTACAGCATAATATTATTTTTCACTAGTCCAATTCATTAAGATTTTAATGCTGAGCTTAAATTAAATTTCTATTTTTTAGCAACCCCTGATATTATCACGGTGAATTATCAAGCTATGGAAGAAACCACCATATTTTTGTAAAAGACTTTTTTGTTTCAGTTTGGCCTAGGGGAAATTGTTATGTCATCACTACACTAGAAATTAAGCTGTGTCTGTGATGACAATTACTTGTGCAATTTCCTGAAATCCCAGACTAGAACTGAAGCCATGTCATGATTAAAGACAGCACAATGGATACAGGGTTTGTGAAATACAGCATATAATCTATTGCAAAAATGATAGGGGTTTTCCACAGAACAACAGAAAAAATTCTTAGAGGCAAGCTATTAAATTTAAAAATGCCTCCTTATTGCCTAGAGATTAAGTATCTGCTTTTTCATGTTCCTGGGTAATATGTAAGACTCAGTTTTCAGTACAAGATCTGCTGCAAATAAAATATTATATCTTCAACTGTGTTTCAGTTCTGTGTATCTTGATTCGATTTTATTTTTGATCAAAGACGTGATACAACCTGTCACCCCCCACTGGATGGTGGGGCTGTCGGTGTTTGGGCACAACAGCCTGCAGATAGGTTTTGCATGAAGGATGCTTGTACTCATGGATTATCACTTATAGCTAAAAATGAAAAAAAAAACTGAGAGAAAGATGCAGGACAGTTATGGCAGAATGCATGATCTGGGATGGGGTGGGGGGGGGAGGGAAAGGGAAATAAGCCTGAACTGAATTGGAAAACATGTATGAAATGCACAAAGCATCAATAAAAACTAATTTAAAAAAAAACAAAAAAACAAAGACGTGATTTTCACAATATTAGTATTAAAGTACTTTCACACTTGTTTTTCGTTTTCGATTGAAATGGGTGAAGAGGGGAAGAATCTTTACAAGCTATTCCCAGAGTCTTGAGGGACTGGTTTGTAAGACCATGAATCTCTGCAAAAGAGTTTGGCTTAACTATACAAAGACAATGAATGTTAAAATATTCTGATAAGCTGAAAATCATCCTCTTAATGAGTTACATCTGTCTTGTAGAGGATAGGCAACCCTGCACATAAACAGATAATGACCCAGGGCTTCATCTAGGAGCACAGAATCTTAGCTTCAAAGCCCAGGAATCCCTTGTGAAACTTGCAGTGGCTGTAATGTAGTGACTTTAATAAGCAGGTTTGTTTGTCTGTTCTAAATCCAAACCCTACTATCCATGCTGGAAAATGATCCTAATCTATTACATTTGAGTTATCTTTTTGAAGGCAGAATACAGAGCCCCCATACGGAAGCAATCTTTATTTTCCATTGGCTGCATATGTGGCCTATCTAATGAAATGGAGTTCACGTATTTACTTTAAATATGCTATAGAATTACAACATTGACAACTTTCATCATTATCAAAAAAAAGTGATGCATTTTAAACATGTGGCAATACCTAGCCCTACCACAGAAATGCTCAAATAAAATATATTTAATTTGCATATGAGCAAATATAAATATATGGAACTAAACACATATCTTATTTGTATATATTCTTATATAAATGCTAACCATATTTGACATTTAACAAAATAAATATAACTATAAGACATCTTAGATTTTTAAATTTTCACTCAAAAAAATCTTAGTGAATACATTCAAGAATAAAATGTTACTGACATTCTTTCAGTGGGTTGATATAAACACACATTTTTTACAGTTGTATATTGAGTGTGCTCTACTCTATCTATATTAAAACACTTTGACATTAACTGCTACCTCAGCTTTGTCCTGATTTTTCAAGAGTCACATTCTGTCAATGTGAAAATTCTCCAATTTTCCCCATTTCCATGTATTTTAATTGTGAAATTCACATCATCCAGACACTTTAGTGAAGAATATGGTTTCTTACAATTACGCCATGTTACTATCACAGCAATAAATCAGAACTCAGTCTAATGAATTAATATGAATTAAAAAGCACCAAATTTGAGCAAGAACCACACTTGTTGAAAAAAGGCAAACTGTTTCTCTCGTTTGATATTTATTTACTTTGATGTTTGGATTAACACCATTTTCATTTAAATTTCCAATTTGTAGGATAACAATATTTTCAGAGAGATTCCCATCAAGTAGCAGTATATTTCAAAAGGCTTTAAGTCTAATTCAAATTTTCATGTTAAATACCTGATGTAATTATAAGCAATTTAAATAATTTCATGTGAAATGTAACATTATATAAAATACAGTCAAGATATTAGAAATATTTCCTGACTAGAAGCAAAGTAAGTTACTGTCAATTCTGTCATAACTTGTCTGACATGCGAACCTCTTCCAGCACTTCTTTGTCTTGGGTCAATTGTTGTTTGTGACGTCTTCCATATTCTACAGCATCTACTTTTTGAAGGAAATGTCAGGATTAAAGTAAATGTGAAACATATCTTTTTTTTGTCTTACTACTGTGAGGAAAGAATTGCATGTTTAGACAAGTGTTCTTAATTTGTGTTCCACTGACACCTAGGAGATCTAAGGAAGGTATTCAGAGGGTTCATGAACTACCTGAGATTGCATGCAGATGATCATGCCTGAGCATATACAAATTTCCACAGGGAGAAGATCCATGACCCCTTTACATACACAAAAGTTTAAGAGCCACTGTGCTGCTAAGGAGAACTTCTGATTTCTTCTTGGAGGTCCGGGAGCTCCATCTACATGAAGCTCACAACTGCACACCCCCCTACTGAGGCACTTTGCTTGTAATCAACAAAACAGTCTAATTTAGCAAAATGAGAAGTTATTCTAAATATTTGAAATGCAGCTGAAATAGCAAAGAGCAAACTGTGGATGAGTTGGAAATGGGGCAGAGTCGGGGTTCCAGATGAAGAATTTAATCAGAAGTTTAATCAGAAGAAATTGCTGAGAGTAAGCAGTATTCTCCTTTTGGCAAACATCTGGATATTCAGAACCCAAAGAGTTAATTGGTGGGCTCTCCCCTGGTTAGAGAATGGCAACATCTCTCAGTTCGATGAGTGAGGAACGGCTTCTAAAAGACATTGCAAAGTTCCTCTGAAGAAGAAAGGGTACTGATATCTAGAATACTATGTACTACATGATACTCAGACTCTAGACAGCTGCAAATAGAAGCAGTCCCTTGAAGCCCAAATTTAGTAAGAGTGCCTCACTGTCCTAGGTCAAAGGGAAGCAGCTTTCTTTGGTGCCTACACACCATTTGCTAGCTAAGTCAGAGCACCCATCTTGCTACAATTTAACTGCCACTAGCAATGCCTGGGTTACCTTTTCTGACTGAAACTTTACAAGAACTTGCAAAAGTGACTTCCTACAGCAGCACTTTTCCTTCTCAATTATTTTCCACTTAAACAGCAAAAGCAATTTTAAATTCAAATCGAATTAACTCAATCTTCTGTAAAAATCTTTCCAAGTCTGTGGTGGATTTTTTAGTACAAAGTCAAAAATTCTTCCGTGATCAATACTGTTCTAAATGGCATGGCCTTTGCCTACTATCCAGATCCATCCGAAGTCACTCTGGCCTTCCTCCTCCAGTGGGGAAACACTGCTTGTTTTGCTTTCATTTTTGTTTCTGTTTGTTTTCTTTGAAACTCAATGCACCTTCCCTCAGGAGAGCATTTATTTGCATTGTCCTCGGTATTTTTGGTATTTTTTTCTTCCCTTGGCTAATAGCTGTTTCTTTTTTCCCACAGCTCCTGGCATGTCATTATCAAGGAATTCTTTCCTAAACGCCAGTATCAAACTTCTGCCCCTCTATGAAGTAACTTATATTTCTGAACTTAAATTTGAACATATATCTATACTTATATTTGAATATTCTGCTATGACTTTATAATTCTGTGCTTAATTTTCTTCATGAGAATGACTCTATAATATTTAGCATCACCAAAAATTATTCCAGGCACAGAGTCTAAAATACACATGGGAAATAAACAACCAATGAAGTGGATTCTGCTTGAGCTCCTAATGGACAAGCACACTCTCATTTTTATTCTCCATTTTTTTTTTTTTCTGCCACAGAGCATACAGCATGGCAGACACTTGTTGAGTGGATAAAGAAATACCACCCAACATTTACAGCACCCCTGATATATGCCAGGAAGCACCAGAGACAGAACACATGTTTCAGTAATTGTTGCAATTATGCATGTTTTATTGTCATCCTTGTTTTATAATTTATTTAGAAAGAATGAATACCATAGTTTTGGCTTTATTGGTTTTGTCGGAATCCAGAGCTGTGACATGCCGCATCATGCTGAGCTCAGCAGACAGCACTGTGATTTACATGCCCTCCTTCCCACAGCTGCTCATTATCGATAACAATGTATAGCATTTACAAAATGAAAACTTGTACTTTTCTGAGACTTTAGAAAAAGTTTCTGTATAATGAAGCTCAGTATATTATGAGTTAAGTTTATAGAAAGCAGAAATCACATAGACTTAACAAGGTTTGTGTTTATTTCCCATGTTCTTTTGTCACAGTAAACTTAAATTTAATAAACAATGATGATGGTGACAGTTTTCTGTTATCTGTAAGGTGATATGTCAGAGAATAAACCCTTTAACCTTATGAATAGATGATAAATTGTGATATCTGAATTTTTTTTTTTTTTTTTGGTCTTTTGAGACAGGGTCTCCCTTTAGTTCTACCTGGCCTGGAGCTCACTCTGCAGACCAGGCAGGCCTTGAACTCACAGAGATCTGCCTGTCTCTGCCTCCCCCGTGCTGGGATTAAAGGTGTGAGCCACCACACCTGGTGATATCTGAATTTCTTGTGCTGTATTTTGAACCCTTCTCAATGCTGGGTGAATATCAGTAAAATTTTATTAGGTTGGCACTGAGTTTGAATTTGGGTGAGGACAGTGCCTGTGTCTCATAGACTTGCTTCAAATATTGTTTTAGTTACTGAGTTTATTACCACAAATTGATTGATCATAATTTTATGTGTGTGAGTGTGTATGTGTGTGTGTGTGTGCATGTGTGTGCATGCATGCTTATGTGTAGGTACATGTGTGGGGGGTGCACATGTGTGCAGGTATACTTGTGTGTGGTTTCACATGCTTCATGTGTACAAGAGCATGTATAGCCAGAGATTGACTTCTGGTGTCTTCCTTGATTACTGTCTATTTTACATATTGAGCACAGTCACCTACTAAAACCAGAGATCTGAGACTTAAGTAGTGTAGCTAGCAAGCTTGTTCTGAGGATCTCTTTTCTGCACAATCCTCTGTCACTGCCTCCAACATGCTGAGATTCCAGTGGGCTGACATGTCCAATTCCCATTGACCTGGATGATGGGGATATTCATGTCCAGAAAGCATTTTTATTCACTGAGCTGTGTTCCTAGACCCCGTTCATAACATTTTGATGACATTTTTATCTCCTTCCCACAACTAAGGATGAACATATGTTCTCTAATTTTATTTTAAAACTCTAGAAGGTATAGGAATTGAAAGAAATATTTTAAAAGTGAAGGATTGCTAATTGTGGCAGTGCACCTATAATCAAGAGGGTGAGACTAGCCTGGAGGAAGAGAGAAATGAGAAAAAGAAATTGCAATAAGGTATAGAAGGAAAGGAACAAAGAAATGGTAAAGGTGAGTGCTTTGCTCTCTGCTACTATCATACCTGCTGTAGGACAGAGTGACTGGAAAACAGGTATGGAAAAAAAAATTTTTTTTGGTCTTTCAAGACAAGGTCTCCCTGTAGCCCCAGCTGTCCTGGAACTCACTCTGTAGACCAGGCTGGCCTTGAACTCACAAAGATCCACCTGCCTCTGCCTCCCAAGTGCTAGGATTAAAGGCGTGCGCCACCACGCCCAGCAGAAAAATAATTTTTTATTACTGGAGACAATGCACTAAACTGTAATTCCTGCTAGACACCTGCTATGGTTTGAATATAGGATGCCTCATGGGCATTTATGTGTCAAAAGCTTGGTCCCAAATGTGGTGATATTGTAAGGTTCTGGCCTTTGAAGAGGGGAACCCCAGTGGAGATGATTTAATAGCTACAACCTTGGAAGTTACTAGTTTTGGACATCTGGACTTGGTCAGGTCTCATGGGCTCAAACCCACGTGTCATTCCCAAGAAAGTAGGTTATTGTAAACAGTCCTGGCACACCTTCTAAATCTCAACCCCATGTTCTTTACCATCAAGAACTGTGAACAAGATAAGCTTTCTAAAGGGCTCAGATTTTAGCATTTTGTTATGGGGATAGAAAATCGAAGGGCAACAACTAATACAAAATAGTGAAATTAATTAACTCTATAGTGTAATGGAAATCTTAAGCTTCAGGAAGTTTGAGAATAATGAAGTAATCAGTAAAAAAAAACATAGCAAATTAGAGGATAAATTGTTTTTCCATATAACAAAGAAAAAATTGCAAATCTAAGATGCACATGGCTGACAGGAAACCATGGGATTGTGCTTTCTAATCTTAGGCAAAGTGCTTTCAATGTAACACATCATTATTAATTGGAGGTGAAAGCAGAATTGAGAAAATCAAATTATCTAATCAAAATGTTGTGAGAAAATTTTAAATTCCAGTCAGAAAGTTCACTGTGACTTTGGTGAAATCAACTTGAACTCCAAGTTGTTTTTCTTCTTTCTGTAAAATAAGAATCACATAGACATGGAGTATATCTTAGAGAAGTAATTCAGAATACAGCAAAACAATATGCATAAAAGTTGAAGACCATGAACCTAACAAGTAAATTCTTAGAGTTTAAATTAAATAAACTCTAAGAATATTTTTGGTTTATAGAGCTCAATTTACACATATGTAATGTATGTCATCAATAACATTCTCTCTGAATTCAAGTCAATGATCCACACTTTGCATTTTGGATAGGTAGGCCTTGTTTCAATTACTAACTCCACTTTCAGTAAGAGTTTAAGACAAGGCTACTTGAAGCGCAAGTCACTATTGTCCTCAAACACACCTACGATATGAGCAATAAAAGTGGTCTAGGCAAAACCCTAAAATACTAACTTTAAATACCAGTTCAAGTTAATTTCTAAGATTCTATTACAACTTTGAATTGAGTTTCCCTCCTTAAACATTTTTTTTGTGTTTTGATGTTTCTATTTGTGTGTGTGTGTGTGTGCATTCATTTTTAAAAATTCTTAGAAATAATTTGTCTTGCTGTGCATGACACAGCACAACTTTAATCTCAGCACTCAGGAAGCAAAAGCAGGCAGATTTCTGTGAGATAAGGATCAGCCTGGTCTTGCATAGGGAGCTTCTGAGCAGTTGGTGCTACAAAGAGGATCCTGTCTCAAAAAGAACTACCTCCAATAAAGGAATGATTCCCCTGATATCAATGGAATACAGACATTGTTTTACTTAGGGAATGTGATGGTTTGAATGAAAATGGTTCCCATAGGTTTCAAGTATTTGGACATTTGTCCCCAGTTGGTGGTGCTATTTTGGGAGGTTTAAGGATGTATGGCCATGCCTGAGGAAGCATGTCACTGGGGTGGTCTTACAGAGTTCTTAACTCTTGCTGCATTTCTAGTCACTCTCTGCATCTTGTAAATGCTTGGAGATGTAGGTACTTAACATTTTGCTCCTATGTTAGCCGCCTCATAAAGACTCCCCACCATGAAAGACTCTAATCCTTCAGGAACCTGGAACTGTAAACACAAATAAACTCTTCCTTTTATAAGTTCCCCTGGCCATGATGTTTTATCACAGCAATAGAAAAATAATTATTGCAGGAACATAAACTAATTTTAATTTTGTTTAATGGATGATAAAATATAATCTAAAGAAGAACTGATAATCTTCTCTGGTTACCAAAATTACCCACATACAAAATCAGATAACTAAAAATGTTCAACATTTAAAAATTTTAAATATGAATAATACAGTAAACATTTACATGTGAAATCACAAACCTCAAGGATCCTTATTCCATTCCACTGTTATCTTTGTCTCTTTTTTCTGCCAATACCATGCTTTCTGATTACAAGAGCATTGTAGTGTATTTTAAAGGCAGGTAGGGTAGTATGTCCAACTATTTCTTATTGCCTGAGTGTCTTTTGCGATTCCATTTAAATTTAAAGATTCCTTTTTTAAGATCTTTGAAAAATGTCATTTAAAATGAGGATTGCTTTAAGAAAGGAGAACAGTTTGCCTAATATGAACATTTTAATGAATTTACTCCTTTTATACATGCAAATGAAGTGCCTATTTCTGTGTGTTCTCCAATTTCTTTCATCAGCATTTTCTAGTATTTATTATAGAAATCATTCATTTATAATTGACCATTTTCTGCATATGTTTTGTGCAGGTATTGTTTCTTTGAAACATGGAGGAAAGTTAAAGATTTTTAAAAAATATTTATTTATATATATATATATTTATTATACTTTTTATGTGTATGAATGTACTGCCTGCATGTACGTTGGTGCACCCATGTTGTGCAATGCTGCAGAGGTCAAAAGAGGGTGTTGGATTCCCCTGGAACTGGAGTTAAAGGCGGTTCTTAGCCACCATGTGGGTGCTGGGAATTGAACCTAGGTCCTCTGTAAGAGTAGTCAGCACTCTTAACCACTGAGCCATCTCTCCACCCCTGGAAAATTAAATAATTTTGTATGATGATTATGTATCCTGCAAATTTGATAAACTTATTAGTTCCAATGGGATTTGTTGAGCTCTAGGGCTTTCTGTATACAAGATCACGTTCCAGGGACAGGCACATATCACTGTGCCTGTGCCTGGATAGAACTCATATATTAAAGCTTACCCACCCATGGGTCAGGGACCATAGTGGAAGAGGGACAGAAAGATTGTAAAAACTAGGGTTGGTGCATGAACATAAGGAAACAGTGGTTTTCAGGGCTCAGGGAACTGGCTCATATGAGCTTGCAACAATAATGACAGTATGTTCAAGACCCAAGCTGACTCAACCAGACAAAAACCAAGCATAGAAGTGGATAAATGGGCAACATGCCCAAACCTTTGCCTAGGAATTATTGGTAAATGATTACTGCAGGGGAGAAAGAGTTAATCTTGTTTAAGGGAGTGATGCTAGATAAGCTGGCGAAACTGATGTAGTAAACTCCTCCAGTCCACCCGAAGCCAGTGAAGAAGTTCCGGTCACCTCCAAGACGTGGGGGAGAGTAGGTGGCGAAGTCAACACATAGACATAGACATAGAGAGTAGGGTGAAAAGCAGGCAGATTATGAGCTCCTGCAGACTCTTTTAATCTGGGAAAAATAGGGATTTATATGTGATCATCTTCTGCTTCTTCCACGAATGTATCAGGTACTGATCATTGGCCCAGACCACCGACTCACCTGTTGCCATAGTTAGCTTCCCAGCGCAGGATAATTCTGTTCCAGTAGGTGAGGTGGTAAGCAGTTGCTGCACAGGTGCATAACACTCTACATTTCCACCCCTTTGCTTTTAAAAAGAGTGAAAAATATAGTTGAAGGCTGAGTGCATAGCTCAGACATTGTTGGCCCCACTTCTAGCATTCTGACATCTGACTGTGCCTGTCTTAGGTTGTCCTGATTGACAGGACCTTACACATCATTGACTAACCAGCCACCAAGGGAAGATGCCAGGAACAGTGTTTGTCTGGGTGGGAGTAGATGCTTGGGAGTTTATCCGCACGAGTCATAAATGGCAGGGAGCCAAATACAAACTGTGCCATCAGGAAGGGCTCGCTGAGAGCCTCTGTTGACGACAATAGTCAGGACCCGGGCAGTTGTCTCAACAACTCTCCTTGCTAGCCGTGGGTAAAAATGGAGCAGTCACCAGTCTCCCTTTGTAGGGAGGTCTTGGAGATCCACTAATGGGACTTCAGCCAGTGTCCAGTCAATAAAAAGGAAAGCCTGTTCATGCTTCAAAAATGGATGCCTGGTCTAGCAAGACCTGATTTTGTCCTCCAGTGGATGGAACTGGTAAATGAAAAGAGGAAAGGAGCCAGGGTCTCCCCTCCTCTCTGGGGAAAAAAAAAATAAAAAAAATAAAAAAACCTGACTGACCCCTAAGGACTAGATCTTCAACTGACCTTGAGAAAACAAAAACCTTGGTTAATCTGGACTAACTATGTGGCCTTAAGCATCCTAAAGGAAAGTAAAACCAGAAATAAATAATCAGTAAGGTGTGAGAAATTGTACTTCAGATATAAAACTTAAGATATTAGTAAAAAGACAAAAGGAAAAAAGAGAGAGTACTATTGTTTGGCCTGTCTTCAATTCTTATGGGCAACTGCATCTACTCTGTGGCTACCACTGCTTTTGCCATTCTTCAAAGACATGAGACACAACTTTTTAACCCTACAATATGACCGAAGACTCATGTCTCTCCAAGAACCCTCCAAACATTCAATGCCAGATGAGGACTACTGAAATATCCAACTTGTGGACTGAGCAGCTACTGGGATTTCAGAGTATAGACTGCCATTGTTGGACTATTCAGGCTCTATCATGGAGGCCAATACAGGAAGATCAAGATAGGATCCATGCTTACTGGATCTCATTTGGGTGACCGTGGTTGGGAAAGACCCCAGTGTGGAGCACAAGGACAAGGTTGATGGTTATTTGGGCTTGCCAAGGAGGAAACTTCAAATACTTCCTTAAGGAAATCATGACATCTTTTAGCAAAAAACAAAACAAAACAAAACAAAACAGAAAAGAATCTATCTATCTATCTATCTATCTATCTATCTATCTATCTATCTATCTATATGTATGTATATATATATAATATATAGAGAGAGAGAGAAAAGAGAGAGAGAGAGAGAGAGAGAGAGAGAGAGAGAGAGAGAGAGAGACAAGACAAGTTGGAGAGAACAACCACAAAAGAACGGGGGGCGGGGGGGGGAATGAAAAGTGAACGTTTTCCCAAAACATTAAACTCATTTTTTCTTTGAAATAAAAAAAAAAAAAAAAAAAAAAAAAAAATCTAGAAAAGACTCAGAAAAATGATCAAGATGTATAATGCAGAGTGCAGGAACTCAAGTGGGGTCGGGGGCAATGGAAAGGGAATGTGAATCTAAATTCAATTGAGAAATGATGTAGATATAGAAATAGTTTAATAACAATAATAATTAGAAAAAAATATAAAATAAAATAAAAATTGAGACAGGCACCTGGGAGAATCGAGCCTATTGATTTTGTTAAATAGTAGCAGAGAATAATTTCTGTAAATATGTAATAGCAAAGAATCCCTCCATATCCTTCTTAGTTCTCATTTTTTAGCTGATGAATTTGCCATAGTTAGCTCCCAAGGACAGGTTAAGTCTGTTCGGTAGGACAGGTGGTAAGCATGCAACTGCTCAGGTGTGTAACACTCTACAGACTCCCATGGATGAACTCACAGTAAGGGACATCTAGGTATAAATGCTTGACCAGGTAGACCAGATAGGACTTCACATATGACAGAATGCATGAAATCAAGTGGGAGAGCTGTGGGGGCAGAAATGGGAGGAGGATCCTTTTTTTTTTTTTAAAAATTTTTTAATTTCAATTTTTATTTTTTTTTTTTTTTTTTTTTTTTTTTTTTTTTTTATTTCTTTATACATTTTATTCCCTCCCCTCTTCCCCATTCCTACCCACCCCCTTCCATCCAGATCATGCATTCTGCCTAACTGTGTCTGTCATCTTTCTCCTCAATTTTCTTTTTTTTCAATTTTCTAACCAATAAGTGATAATTTATGAGTAACAAGCATCCTTCATGGTAAAAACCAATTGGCAAGCAGTTGTGCCCAAACCAATTTGCAAGCAGTTGTAGCCCCTTGGTCCCACCATCAGCGGGGGGGGGGCTTGTATGTTCAATCAAGTTGATCAAATGAGTGTCCAGACTATATTGCTATAGTTTCACCATTCACCTCAATCACAGCCCTTCCATTCTACCACGCCCCCTCTTCCACAGATTGTTCCCTAGGCTTAGAAAATGGGCACAGGTGGATGAGAAGCAAAACAGTCTACTTTCTCTGGAGCTGTTGTCTTGGACTCTGGTCAATTCTGACTGTTTCCTTTCATGGGCTGACAGTTTGTCCAGGAATAACCTTTCGATCCTACTAATGAAGCACAAGCAATTGGATATATAGGTATTTAAACAGTACTAATTGTTATAGTAAGTTACTTTGGTATAGATACAGATGTTTGGATGGTATGTTAATCCATGAATTACCTTTTTTTCTGTTAAATATGACAGGGTCTTACTGTGGCTTATAACATCTCCTAACCATTAGAGGATGTAAGCTTGTGGCATCAGAGGTGGGTTATTCCTCCAAGGAGAGAGCCAATAGCCAATTAGATTTGGGATATACAGGCATATGGCTGCCGCTGCTGCACAGTATTTCCAGGCAGGCTGGTGCTGACGGAGGAGTTTTGCTTGACCCAAGGAGACCCATATTTGTTTATTGGTTTAGTGGCCGTTGGTAACACTCTCTGGTATTCCAGAGACCACCTGTACAGGGAGGAGGATCCTAAATGTGATTAAGATGTATGAAATGCATAAAACCTGAATGAAAATATACATTAAGAAAAGATCATGATGTCTGTAAGTATGATTTGGCTTCTTTCAATTTTGGATTTCCTTTCTTTCTGTTGCTTTATTTCTCTGAAATGAAATTGTTTAAAATCAGCATCCTTGCCTCTGACAGAAAATTTTCACCTGTCATTATGTTGGCATATATTCATTTCATACCAACTTTGTTTGACATTTTTATCATGAATCAATGCTGAATTTTATCAAGTGCCCTTTCTGCATCTATTGAGATGATCATGTGGGTTTTGTCCCACACTCTTTGGAGAAATAATATATCCACTGATTTACATATTTAAACCATCTTAACATCCTGGGATAAATAGAACTGTGTCAGAGTGAAGAATCTTTATAGTGTGCTATTGGGTTTGCTTCCCCATGATTTAACTGAGGTTTTTGAGACTATACTCATCAAGCATATTAACCTATAGGATTCTCTTTCTGTTGTGTCCTTATCTGACTTTACTATCAAGCCAATGCTGGCCTCATAAAATATGTCTAGACACATTTCTTCTCATCTACTTCTGAATTAATTCAAGAAAAAAAATATTTGTTTTTGAATGTTGAGTATAACTCCAAGTAAAGTTTTTTCTTAGACTTTTCTTTGAAAGGAGAGTTTTTATTGCTGATTGCATCTTATTTGTTATTGTTATGTTTAGCTTTTCCATATATTTATGATTGAATCTTGTAAATTGTATATGTAAGGACTTTGTTCATTTATTCTAGATCATCAGATTTGTCAGTGTATACTTGTTCAAAAAATCTCTAATGATCCTTTGTATTTCTGTGATATCATATGTTATGTTTCCCTTTTCAAGTCTGATTTTATTTATTTGAGTTGTCTCTATTTTTCTTAGTCTGGCTAACAGTTTACTTGTTTTGTTTACCATTTTAAAGAACCATCTGTTTTTCTATTGACCATCAGTTTGTTTTATTAGTCTCTGTTTCATACATTTATGCTGTGATCTTTGGTATTTCACTGTTTATTATATTTAGGCTTAGTGTGTTCATGTTTATCTAGTTCCTAGTAAAGCTGTATTGTTTACTTGAAATCTTTCTGCTTTACTAATGTCAGTGTTGATTGTTATATCTTCCCTCTAGGTATATTCATCCAGTCCCATAGGAAGTTCTACTAAATCTGTTCACATTTGTAAAGGTATTGATTATTAAACAAAGAATTAAAAGAATGAAATTTGTGGATACACAGATTAGTTTTTGTACTTCTGTGGTACTTACTTTCTCCAAGTAGACTTTAAGTTTTTGAAAAGAAGAGCTCTTCACATACAATTTCAGCCATCTCATATTTGACAAGGGGGCCAAAAAGACTCAATGGAAGAAAGACAGCATTTTCAGCAAATGGTGTTGGTAAAATTTGATCATCACTTGTAGAAGAGTGAAGTTAAACCCCTACCTCTAACCCGGTACAAAAATCAACTCCAGATGGATCAAAGACCTCAATGTGAAACCCAAAACTCTGAAGGTGATAGAAGAAAAAGTTGGCAGCAACCTACAAGACATAGGTGTAGGAAAAGACTTTCTAAATCAGACAGCAGCTGCACAGGAGACAAGGTCGACAATTAACAAGTGGGACCTTATAAAACTCAAAAGCTCCTGTACAGCAAAAGAAATAATCAGGGAAGTGAAGAGAAAACCCACAGAGTGGGAGGAAACCTTCACTGCTGATACATCTGACAGAGCACTAACTTTCAGAATATATAAACTACTCAAAAAGCAAACAAGTAAGGAAAACAAATGACTCACCCAAAAGATGGAGTAAAGAGCTGGACAGAGACTTCACAAGTGAGGAAATAGAGATGGCAGAGAAACATCTTAAAAAGGGTTCAACATCACAAATAATTAAGGAAATGTAAATCAAAACCACTTTAAGATATCATCTCACTCTGATAAGGCTGGCTAGGATCAAGAAAACAAATAATACCAATGCTGGAGAGGTTGT
The DNA here is from genome assembly GCA_009823505.1 of Rhizomys pruinosus. Classification (NCBI taxonomy): domain Eukaryota; kingdom Metazoa; phylum Chordata; class Mammalia; order Rodentia; family Spalacidae; genus Rhizomys; species Rhizomys pruinosus. The sequence goes on from VZQC01004158.1 coordinate 952,585, forward strand.
GGGGAAAGGGGAACAATAATCCACTGCTGGTGGGACTGCAAACTCATACAACCATTATGGAAGGCATTGCAGAAAACCCCTAAAAGAATCAGAATGAGCCTACCACCTGACCTAGCCATACCACTTCTTGGTATAAACCCACAAAACTTATCCTACTGCAAACAGCCATGTTTATTGCAGCTCACTTCACAATAGCAAAGAGCTGGAACCAGCCCAAGTGCCCCTCAACTGACAAGGGGATAGAGAAAATTTGGTACATCTATACAATGGAGTTCTATGCAGTGGTAAAGAAAGATGAAATCATGAACTTTGCAGGTAAATGGATGAAACTAGAGGATATGTTAAGTGAAGTAACACAGTCCCAGAAAAACAAAAGATGAATGGTATCCCTCATCTATGGATGCTAGCACTAAGTTCCTAGTTGTAAGGCAAATTGAGCAACATTAATGCTATATTCCTCACGATATGAACACAACCATGCTCTCTTATATTATGAATCCCTAGACAGATCCTAGAACTAACCTACCACTTAGTTTCAGACTATGGATTTTTGGTATATGATCATGGACATGTATTTTAGAAGTTATAATGGAAAAAGATGAATCAAAAAATATGATATGTAAATAACACACAGTTTATTTTCAGAAAATACAACTTTAGTATAGGTGTGATGTATCAGGCTGGTGTAACTTAGCCTTTCTGGATGCTTAATGACCATACTTAATACCCATACCAATTTGGCCGAGGAACCTAAGGGATAACTTTATTCCTTTCCTTCAGAAGTCAACTAGGTCTCAGGGGAATATGCATGGGGGCATCTCTTGAAATTTCCTGCAAATGTGATTCACAAGTCTTCCTGTACAGGGAGGTCTTGGAGATCCACCAATGGGACTTCAGCCAGTGTCCAGCCCATAAAGAGGAAAGTCTGCTCATGCTTCAAAAAGAGAAGCCTGGTCTAGCAAGACCTAACTGTGTCTTCAAGTGGATGGAACTGGTGTTTGAAAGACCAAAAGGAGCCAAGGTCTCCCCCCCCAAAAAAACCAAAAACAAAACCCAAGTGACCCAAGGAACCAAGGGCTCCCCCCCAAAAAAACAAAAACAAAAACAAAAACCCAAGTGACCCTTGAGGACCAGATCCTCAGCTGACATTAAGAAAAAAAAAAAAAAAACTTGGTTAATCTGGGCTTACTGTGTGGTCGTAAGCATCCAAAAGGAAAGTATAACCAGAAATAATCAATAAGGTCTGAGAAATTGTACTTCAGATATAAATCTTGAAAATCCTCCAAACCTTCAATGCCAGATGGAGACTACTAAGATATCCAGCTTATAGACTGAGTAGCTACTGGGATTTCAGCCTCTTCAGAGTGTAGCTTGCCATTGTTGGACTATGCAGGCTGTGTCATGGAGGCCAGTGCAGGAAGATCAAGACAGGACACATGCTTGCTGGACCTCATTTGGGTGACCATGGTGGGGAGGGACCCCAGTGTGAAGCAGGGGGCCAGGATTGATGGTTGTTTGGGCTTGCCAAGGAGGAACCTGCAAGCACTTCCTTGGGGAAAACATGACATCTTTAGTTAAAAAAAATTATATTTAACAGTTAAAATATTTTATAAAATAATATTTTCTCTCTTTACTGATACATGTTACAACCATTCATAATTTATCCATATGTAATCCTATGATGTGCTCTATCATATAGGAATATTATTATTCATATTCTAAAAAAAGAGAATGTAAAGTTCTACTTTTTAAAATTTTTATTTTTAATTTTTGTATGTGTATGAATGTACTGTCTGCACGTAGGTTTGTGTACCCGTGTCATGCAATGCTGCAGAGGTCAAAAGAAGGTCTCGGATTCCCCTGGAACTGGAGTTCTGGAATTGGAGTTACAGACGATTCTTAGCTGCCATGTGGGTGCTGGGGATTGAACCAGGGTCCTCTGCAAGAGCAGTCGGTGCTCTTAACCGCTAGGCTGTCTCTCCAGCCCAAGTTCTACTTCTTTTTACCTGCATGCAACTTTACCTTTAAAATGTGAATCTCTAAATGTGCTTTGGAATTAACCTATAGTTTATTTTCAGATTTTGTAATTTTGATTTGTGTGTGGAGGTTATATATGCATGTTTTGGAATAATATAAAATCAAAGGGACCGAAAAAATCTCAATATTTCTTTTTACCTGCATGCAACTATACCACTAAAATATGAATCCCTGGATGTGTTTTGAAATTAACCTATAGTTTATTTTCTGACTTTTAATTTTGGTATATAAGTGGTATATGTATATAAAATATATATGCATGTTTTGGACTCATTAAAGGGAACAACAACCTCAAAAAAGACTTGTTCAAAGAAATGTCCAAAACATTAAACTTCTCCATCGAAAAAGTTAAAAAAGACGGAGAAAAAGATGCAAGACAGGACTTAACATGTATAGCAGAATGCATGAGTTAGGGTTGGGGGACAGACATGGATGCGGGAACGGGTCTAAATTTGATTAAGAAATGTTGTATGAAATGCACGAAAGCTCAATAAAAATTTAAAGAAAAAATACAAATAAAAAATAGTGTTTGAGGAATAAGAAGAAATGAAAAAAGAGCTCTTTATTATTAGTGTTACTATCTTGACTCCAGGAGATGCTTGATTCACATCAGTTTAATGAGCACCTATAGAATAAGTAAGAACTAAGAGACTGCTATGTTCTTACTCTTCTCCAATTTTTTCAATTACCCTAATAATTTTACACATTTAGAAATTTAAAATGCATTTCAAGCCAAGTATGATGACATATGCCTGCATTCTCAGCAATTATCTTACTGGAATCAGTAAGTTCAAAGTCCTTCCTTATAGTAAGTGGAAGCCCTGCCTGGATTACATGACAGTTTTCTCCAAAGAACCAACAGGAGCTAGAGAGGAAATTAAGCAGCTTGTTGCATAAACAAGAGGAACTGAGGTAAATTCCTGGTGCCCAGGAAGGAACTTGGGTGTGCTTGTGTACACTTGAAATCTCAGTGTTGGGGAGACAGAGACAAGCATATATGACTGGTGTATGCTAGCCATCCAGACTAGACTAATCAGTGAACTCCGGGTTTAGTGAGAAACTCTGTCTTTTTGTTTTGTTTTGTTTTGAGACAGGGTCTCCCTGTAGTCCCAGCTGTCCTGGAACTCACTCTGTAGACCAGGCTGGCCTTGAACTCACAAAGATCCACCTGCCTCTGGCTCCCAAGTGCTAGGATTAATGGCGTTCACCATCATGCCCGGTGAGAAACTCTGTCTTAATAGTGGGGGTAAATCTTTGATGTATGACATTCAAATTTGACCTCTAACCTTTATGTACACTCACATACATATGTGAACACAAGTAAAACTGTGCAAACACAAGAACAGATACACACACTACACATATGCACACCACACGTGGACACACACACACACACACACACACACACACACACACATCAACAAAACAGAAACACAAAAGTTTTGAAAATTAATAGTGAAATTCCTTTATACCCACTATTTATCAACACTTTCAAATATTAGGTCTTAACTTGCCAGTTCTTTGTATTATAATAATTTGTTGTTTTTCAATTTTTTTTTGGTCTTTTCGAGACAAGGTCTCCCTGTAGTCCCAGCCATCCTGGAACTCACTCTGAAGACCAGGCTAACCTTGAACTCACGAAGATCCGCCTGCCTCTGCCTCCCAAGTGCTAGGATTAAAGGCGTGCGCCACCACGCCTGGCTGTTTTTCAACTTTTATATATAAAAACTTTCACATGATAAATTTGAGCACAGTAATCTACATTAATTCAAATATCAGAGAATTAACTGAACTTATGTCCATGGACTCTGTATTCTTTTATTGACTATTTCAATGTCTGTGGGTTGTATAACTGGCAATGTTTCATAATACTTTACATAATATGACAGAATTGTTGAGTTTTCAATGATCACAGACATCAGCCAAGAGAATCATGCTAATTAATTAACCCTTACATTGTCTTAATAAAATAATTTCCTCACACTTTTGTCAGTCATCTATTTCCACAATATTTCATTCTCTGAGCCTTGTGTTTATGACTTTTATCAAAAATCTCTTTGATTCAGTCAATAATCCTGGAATTAACTTTCCTTTCACAATAGTAAATGCAAGGTAAATAATACATAATAGATGATATAATGACTATCAGAACATATTAATGACTTCATACTTAATATTTTTATAGTAGAAATCTTTTAGGCTTAGTATTTATTTTGGATTGGCCTCTTGAAGAGTATTTCTCAATATGCAAAACAAATAATAATACTGGCATCTGACAATGTATCAACCACTACAGAAGGCAAAGTCCCTCTTTCCAAAATCAATCTATTGAAGTTATAAGTACAGATATATTCAAATAAATAAGAATAGACAATCTAAACATTTTTCTAAAATGTATTTTATCTAAACTATAAAATCACTGAGAGATTAAGCAAAGATTTCAAGCAATGTAGAGTTATTTTTACTCTTTGGCTAGCAACTAAAATTAGGGTTAGTTCTGGAATAACTTCAGTACTCATACTATGGTAACCATGATTAAATTGATTCAGAAGATGTCTACAAAAATTTCCTTTTATTTACTTAAATCCATACTAAATGCGAACTGTTATTTAAATATTTCCTTTATTGCATAATGTTGTACTGTTTAATTAAGATACATGGAAATAATTTTTAAAGAGAATAAGTTATTCATGTTTTCACCATGATTGTGGAAGATAGAAATTGGTTTTACAGTTAGAGAAGCCTAATTATATTCACTGTGATTTTCATGGAGCCATAGAACGAAAACTTCTCATGTGTCTGCTGTGCCCTAGGCTCAGTATTGTAGATACAGCTGTGAAATGTGCAAAGGTCTACTTTCTTGGAGAATATATTGTAATGAGTAATCATGAGGAAAGGAAGTATACTGTTTGACAGAATGTTATCGTACTGAATAGAGAAACACATGAGATGATTTTAGAATTTTTATTTATTTATTTTTATTTTATGTCTCTGAGTATATTGTTTGCATGTTTGTAAGTGCACCCATGTCTTAGAGTGGCCAAAGAAGACGGAAGAGGTCATTAAATTCCCTGGAACTGGAGACATGTCTTATTAATGATAACCATTTAATATATTTAAAATTTAATGTAGGAATTGGGTTTTGGATGGTGAAGAAGATAAAGATTTTGAAAGCATTAGAAAGACAGTTGAGAAGTGTCAAGTGCTTTCAATTTAATTATTTGTATTTTATATATTAATAAAATGTAAATCTGATATTGTTTTAATAAGGAAGTTCTCATGGCTTTGTATTCATTTTTAAATTAAAAATTGTTAGCGTGTGCTAGAGACATCAAACATATCTGTGGATCCTAATTGTAACAACTATTTATAATGTGCCCTAATGAACTTTACCTTTCAGGTGCTGCAAAGTTTTAATATGAGAGACTTCCTTACTTCCTTTTCATAGAACAAATAAAAACATGATGGTAATGAAGTCATTCCCTAACTGTAAACTAGAGCCAACTATTATGGAGGTAATTGCTTTTTTTAATTAAATATTTTTATTGATGTCTTGTGTATTTCATACATCATTTTCCAATTCAGTTCAGGCATATATCTCCTTCCCTTCCCCCTACCCCACCCCTACCCGTCCCAGATCATGCATTCTGCCGTAACTTTTC